>KV459359.1:1741-70482 GCA_001662645.1 Pseudogymnoascus sp. 03VT05 | reverse complement strand
AACACATGTGGAAGCATGGCCACGACACAGTCTATGTTCAGAGACTAGAAAGGATTCCAGAAGGAAATCTGACGCATGTTTAGCGACATTAACAAGGTTAAGACTACTAAAGACCATCTGCTTTGACTAAAGCAGACTAGCAGCGCCCTCACGTACGCCATAGAATTCCAGAGATATGGAAACTAAACCAAATGGGATACTAACGCACTCCTTAGCCACTACTGTTGTGGTCTGAAGAGCCACGTTCGCATAGAACTCGCCTAAATGGAAAATCAGCCAACAGACATAGTGTTGCTAATTAAGCACATAGTCTAAATTAACAATCAACTGTATGAGTTTTAGAAAGAAAAGCGAACCTATAATAGACCTAGGAAGTATAACAAGTACTAGAAGAACGAAGGACGTTGAAGAGACAATCACCCTAGGGATAACCGCTAGTTAGACCCTATGGAACTCAATGCTACGTTTAAACCTGGATAGCCCTGCGACCCTAAGAAAGACAGGCAGTTTAAGGAAAGACTCTGTTTTAACTGCAATAAGCCTAGTTATATGGCTAGAGACTGCAGACAACTAAGGAAGGGTAACAGCAACAGGAAGTTCAGTAAACAACTTAACGCCACTTAGTAAGGACAGTTGAACGCCATATTCTAGGGCCAGCAAGACTAGGGAATAAATAGCAATAGCACGCCTAAAGGCGAAAGCTCTAAGGAGGAATTAGAGGCTGAGTCCCTCACAACCTCTAAGCAAGAAACGTATGATGAACTAGCGCTAAAACAACCTATGAATTTACGATGCAAAGGAATTGTAAAGGACATGGCTAAGTTTGTGCACAACAAGATTAAGAGGGTTCAGGAAGAACCAGACGGAGACAGGAAGATTTCCATGATTAAAAGCATCTACAAGAGCTCACTCTATAAAGTCCCACGACAAGTCCTAGCAGACGATTAGGGAGACAACTTATGGGAATATTACAACCAGATAAACGACAACTGGCGGGAGCACGGAGCCTCCACGATAGTCATAAGACTATAGAGCCAGCAAGAAGAATGGCTTAGGGAAGAAATCAAGCTTATGGCTAAACAAGAAAGCCTAGAAGCTGTCGAGTAGTACTATTAGGACTGAAAGCAGGACCTAAAGGACTATGCACAGAAGGCATAGGATACTCTTTAGGATGGAGAAGTAAAACCCACTACACGACTAGAACGGAGAGCCATAGAACAACTAGAGACGTTTTCCACGCCTCTAAGGGAAGACCAACCATAGGATAAGGGTCAACAGGAACTAGCAATGACGGATGTGACAGAGACTAATCATCCCTAGCACCTATACGTCTACTGGGAGTATTATAGCAAAGACAATTGCAAACTCTACTAGAAAAAGAAACACTAGTATTAGTTGTTTCCTAGATCCTCACCCCAGATACACTTCTAAGATGCAAAACAAGTTCACGCTCTTAGACGAAGTCAGTCTAAGGGGGAACTACCTCTTAAGAAGGAACAAGTGTTTGAAACTTACCTACACCTACTAGAAGAAGCAGTAAGGATAGGGAGGCACACTCCCCTAGGACCACTACAGGAGGATGATGAGCATTACTACTACTCTTCCTTAGATGAGTTAAAAAACTAGGAGTCCTTAACGGTAGGCCACTAGCGAGCGACAAGAAGAGGCCTAGTGCAAAACAGTTATGCGCTATAATAGGCAGCATGCAACTATATGTAGTTGCTAAGATACAAAAGCGACACCTCTAAGCAATGATTAACTTAGGAGCAACGGGCAACTTTATAACAAAGAAAGTAGCTGACACCTACAGAATTCAGACGCAATCGAAATCCAATCCATACCCACTAATGGTAGTAGATAGGGAACTAATCTCATTAAACAACAGAATGGTGACTCTAGAGATAGTCCCATTAGAGATGGTTATGCTATAAGGGCATAAGGAGACAATATAGTTTGATATTATGCACATGGACAACCATGCATGCATCCTTAGAATGCTGTGGCTTAAGCAACATAATCTGTACATCAATTGGGTACAGGAAGAGGTTAGCTTAAACTACTGCGTGTGTGAAAAAACGGACATGACGTAATAGGGGAGGAGGACCTCCTAGGACTAACGCGAGGTGTGTGCGACCTCTACTGAGTCTAATGACCTAGCCTAGGCATCCTCACCGACGAGTATACTAGTAGAGTATAAGGAATACAGTGAGCTATTCTAGGAAGGCCCTAAGGACAAGGCGCTTCCTAAGCACCAACTATGGGATCACGAGATACCCTTAGAGAAAGACAAGAGTCCACCGTTTGGACTAATATACCAGCTATTAGAAAAAGAGCTGAAGGTACTAAAGGAGTACATTGATGACAACCTAGCAAAAGGATTCATTAAACCCTCTACATCACTAGCAGGAAGTCCAGTACTATTTGTACCAAAGAAGGACGGTTCCTTGCGGTTATGTGTAGACTATCAAGCGTTGAATAATATTACAGTAAAGGACAGGTATGCCCTGCCTTTAATCAACGAGCTACACAATAGATTTCAAGGAGCGAAGATCTTTAGTAAGCTGGATCTGTAAGGAGCATATAACCTAATCTGAATTAAGGCTAGGGAAGAGTGGAAAACAGCATTCTGCACCTGCTATAGCCTATTTGAATATCAAGTCATGCCCTTTAGGTTAACAAACGCACCTGTATCCATGCAACGACTAATGAATGATGCCTTATATAAATACTTAGACATCTTTACTATCGTCTACTTAGACGACATCCTGGTTTATTTAACAAGCGAAGAAGAACACGTCAAACATGTTAAACTCGTCCTAAAGAAACTAAAGGAGTATAGTTTACTCCTTAAACTAGAGAAATGTGAGTTCTATAAGAGCTAAGTTGAGTTCTTAGGCTACATTATTAGAACGCACAGCATTAAGATAGACTAAGCAAAGGTCATAGTAGTGTTGGAATGGCTAACACTAACTATAGTTAAAGAAGTGCAGGCCTTCTTAGGCTTCGCCAACTTCTACTGAAGGTTTTTTATAGGATATTCTAAGGTAGCTTAGCTACTTACAGAGCTTACCTAGAAGGATCTTGCGTTCAAATGGACAGATAAAGCAGAAGCTGCTTTTTAGGAACTTAAGACGAAGTTTATAGAAGCACCCATCCTTGCTACATTTAACCCTACAAAGAAGATCATCCTTAAAACGGATTCTTCTAATTTCGCAATTAGAGCATGTCTAAATCAACCAGATGAGAACAGTAAGTTCAAACTAATCACATACTACTCTAGAAAACTATCACCTATAGAACTCAACTATGACATCCACAACAAGGAGCTACTGGCTATTGTCATTGCTTTTAAGAAATGGCAAGTATACCTTAAGGGATTCACCTACCCTGTATAGGTATAGACGGATCACAAGAACCTCATATACTTCACTACAACTAAGGTGTTAAACTACAGACAAGTCCGTTAGGCAGAGACACTTGTAGCCTACAACTTCATAATAACATATCATAAGGGCTTAGAGAACGTAAGAGCAGACGCTCTTAGCAGAAGGACCAACTACATTAGCCTAAAACAAGAAAGACCTAGAGTAATATTAAAGAAAACAGACGTAGGAATACAGTACAACAAGTTACTAGCAATGATCTCCATCGTTAAGGATATAGAACTTAAAAAAAGACTTAAGAAATCTTATGTAACAGACAAATGCGTAAAGAGAGTCTTAGCTAAGGTTAAAGGCAACTTCGCCATTAATAAACAAGGACTAATTTGATATAAAGGATTAGTGTATGTCCTAAGCCAAATGAGACGCCTACTAGTATAAGAACAACACTTGCTACTAGCACATGGCCATTAGGGAGTAACATAAACCTTTAAATGAATCACTAGACACTACTACTTCCTAGGCTTAAGGAAGCAAGTAGAAACAGTAGTAAGAGAGTGCAACATTTGCAGCAAGTTAAAATCCAATAGGCACTTGCCTTACAGACAGCTTAAGTTGACACTAGTACCTAAGGGAGCATGGAAATCAATAGCTTTAGACTTTATAGTCAAGCTGCTGCTCTCTAAAGATCTGTTAACAGGAGTAGAATATAACTCTATCCTTGTTATCATAGAAAGACTTACAAAGTATAGGAAATTCATACTATACCTAGAGGCTAGTAACACTAAAGCGCTTGCATACACCTTCATTTAAGTTATATTAGCTGATTATAGGATGCTAGAAGAAATAATCTCAGACAGAGACAAGCTCTTCACCTTAAAATTCTGGAAATCATTAATGGCTCTATTAGGAACAAACTATAAGCTGTCAACAGCTTTTCACCCCTAGACAGATGGTTAAACGGAAAGACTAAATTAGACCCTTAAACAGTACCTATAGAGTTATGTCAACTATTAACAGGATAACTAGGTTTAGATTTTACCTATTGTACAATTTGCATATAACAGCGTGATGGCAGAGACAACGAAAGTCTCACCATTCGTTACTAACTACAGCTACTAGCCAGAAGCATACAAGCAGCTAAGACTAGATAAAGTGAGAGCAGAACAGGCCTAGATCATAGTAGAACAACTATAATCATTCTACAAACAACTTGTAACGGACATCTAATTCTTAAATGAACGATCTGCTACATATGTAAACAAGAAGCGTAGTATAGAACCTGCCTTTAAGGAGGGGGATAAAGTATACCTACTCTAGAAACACATCAAAACAAAACAACTAAGTACAAAGTTGGACTTTAAGAAATTAGGACCGTTTAAGATTTTAAACAAAGTTAGCTTAGTTAACTATAGACTGCAGCTACCTAAGAACTCTAGACTCCACCTAGTCTTCTATGACTTGCTATTAGAACTAGCAAGAGGGGACACCCCTATTGCGACAGACACTAAACTCTAACCTAAGAATGAGATTTGAGAATATGAGGTTAAGGTGATCCTAGACAGAAGGTTAGTTAGATGCTAAGAAGAATTTTTAATAAAATGGGAAGGCTATGAACCTATAGACAACACATGGGAGCTAACCTAGAACATCAGCTGCAAGCTGCTGGACTCATGGCACTAAAGGCATCTGCCTTAGAAACCACATACTCCTAGAACGAAGGAGATAGCAAACTAAGCAGAACAAGTTCAGAAGATAAGGCATTAGGAGGAGACGTTATAGGAATAGATTGATCTAAGGACGCTAACGATTCAGCTTAAGCAAGCTTTTTAGCTGCTACACGTTCAGCTTCCTCTGCTGCATTAAGCTTGTTAAGGGTTTTCAAACCTTACTAAAGCATGTCTTTACTATAGGTTCAGATGAGGCGTTTCTGTTTCTAAAGGCAGAGTAACTTCAAAAGGGTTTCTTCCTCTTTGTGATCTAAGCGTTCCTCTTCCCTTTTAAGCTTCACCTAGTTAGGATGCTTAGGACCTATATAGTCACATTTTTCTTTTAGATTGTGCCTAACGTACTTAGCGCATCTTTGCGAGTCTTTTGAGGACGAAACACAAGTCACATTCTGCCTTGCGTAGTTTAAGCAGGAATCCATTACATGCAGTTCGTATCTGTTCTTAAGGATACGACAGATGAGATCGTTTCGTTCCTAGAGCTTATAGGCAGTGTTAGTACACATGTTGTATGTAAAGGACTCGTTAGGGAACAACAGAGTCCTAGGGACACAGGCCATACTTATAGGATTTAGGACAAACTCCTAGGGGGGAAGGAGCGAGTGTTACAGCAGAACAGGAAGGCTGGCCAAAGACTGACCCTAGTGCCTAGAGAGGCAGCAGAAGATATTAGTTCTAAGCGCATCACGTGACAGACTCTATGGACTATATAAGAGTCCTAGCAGTCTAGGACTCTATAGACTATGTGAGAGTCCTAGTAGTCCAGGACTCTACAGACTATATAGGAGTCCTAGCAGTCTAGGACTCTAGGGACTTAAGTGAGTTCCTTAGAGTCCATTTAGCACGACGCCACTATATAAGCAAGTAGTTAGTTCTTAGATAGGAGCTTTGTGCTCAACTTAATACAGTATTTGTTATATACTAGTAACGTGTTGTATAATAGCCTTTATGTCTGATCCCCTGCCTTCTCTGTTAAGTTAAACTAACAAAACCTCTATGAGTCTTATACGTTTAAGACCCAGCGTTACACTGCACTTTAAGCTGGTTAGGGACTAGACGCAAGTATGGGCTGCAGCCCTACAAGAGATTGCCTAAAGGCAGCAGACGCACAAGACGCAGAAGGAATCCGCAAGGGCCCTAGAGGGCACAGGAACCAGCATTTTCAAAATTAGGAATCTGCAATTCCCATCAGCCTAGCCCAAGTTATCACCACCACGCCAGTGCAGTTCCTCAACCTACTGAATCGTCTAAATGAGTTTTGGTATCTAAAAACAATCAATTAGTATCCTTCTCTACGCCTAGGGGGGGGCACTTACTAGTCTTAGGGGGGGGGGCTCAGCGTTATTGTTGTAAAGAAAAGCAACAGGAAGTAGGCAAACCTTAATTTCATATTCTAGCTTATAACAAAGCTGTCTGAATTAGGTTAGCACACCCTCGCCCTTTGACAATTCTACGCCTAAGGAGTCAGATTCCTTTCGCCATTAATGCGGGCCCCTACTATACGATTTCACTATTAAACAAAGCTGAATCTAGCGCTCGCACTCCTCTTAGACTTAATTCGCCTTACGCTATACACAACATAGCTCGCGCACTTGCTTTGTAGACAAAGCACCCTCTAAAGGAGGGGGGTAGTGTAAGGACGCCTCCTTACTTAGGGTAGTTGCAGGTAGTATAAGGATGCTTCCTTACCACAACATTTAAGGGACTAGGGTCAGGGGTGTTATAGACTAGTTGTGACATCACGTGTTAGGCGCAAAGGCAATTATCTAAGTTAGACCTAATATGGATATTTAAGGGGTAGGACGCTGTAAGCTCCTCCTTTATCTTTTTTGTATCCTTTGTAGTAGACCTATAGGATTGCACCAACTTATGTCCAACTTGCACTCCTATATGCAACTTCTTGTGATACAGTGCCCTATGTCCTTACACTTACAGCCTACGAATCAGAGAGGCAACGTATACAACAAGGTCTTTAATCTGTATAGTCTAAGATTCATTTCATAGTTGATCTATAGACCTCTACTAACTCTAAAGCGCTTCTTAGTATAATTAGTCACTACTTTGCAGATAATAGAGACCTCTAACAGTTAGTTCTAGCTTTGAGAGAATTAGAAGGACAATATACTAACATATTTCACAAGCGAAGGGATCACACAAGCGAAGGGATCACTAAAACACTGAAACGCGTTAATAGAGTATAGTTAACAATGCCACCACTAAACCAAGCTAAGCTGTCTAATCAAGAAGATAGAAAACTTCTAGCTATCTAATCAATTAAAGAAGGGCATATTCAAAGTATTCAAGCTAGCGCAATGTCATATAATGTCCTATATACAACTCTTTATAAGCGGTTGAATGGAAAACCTTCTTAACGCAACTCTACTCCTAACTCACGTAAGTTGACTCTGTATGAAGAGTCAGCTCTCGTTTAGTATATCCTCGATCTAGATTCGTGTGGATTTCCGCCCTAGCTGCAAGCTGTGCAAGAAATGGCAGACCTACTACTCTCTGAACGAGGCGAGAGTCCAACTAGGATAAACTGGACTACTAACTTCATAGCACGTCGTACAGAACTCAAAGCAAAGTTTAGTCGAAAGTATGACTATAAACGAGTAAAATGCGAAGATCCTAAGATAATTAAAGGGTGGTTCTCCCTCGTACGGAACATAGTTGTGAAATATGGAATCTTAGAGCAGGATATCTACAACTTTGATGAAGCAGGTTTTGCAATGGGAGTTATTGCTACTGTAAAGGTGGTTACGAGTTTAGAAGCAAAGAGCCGTCTAAAGACTATACCGCCTAGAAATAGGGAGTGGGTGTTAATTATCTAAGGTGTTAATTCGTACAGATGGGCACTCCCGCCATTCATCATTTTTAAGGCGCAGAATCACCTCTCTGCTTAGTACAAGGACTTAGGATTACCATACAACTAGGTAATTACATTAAGTGAGAATAGGTGGACTTTAAATTCAATTAGGTACAAGTGGATTCAACACTTTAATCAGCATACAAATGCTTGTACGGTCGGAACCTATTGCCTTCTTATTCTTAATGGGCATAAGAGCCACCTCTCTGCTCAATTTCAACACTACTGCACAGAACGGAAGATAATTACCCTCTATATGCCACTACACTCGTCGCACATTCTTTAGCCTCTTGATGTGAGCTGCTTTGCGCCACTAAAGCTCTCGTATAGAAAGCAGATTGAAACCTTTGTACAGAACCGGCTAAACCACATTACAAAGCTTAAGTTCCTCTCTGCATTCAAAGAAGCATTTAAAGCTACATTTATAGAGCAGAACATTAAGAGCGGATTCCAAGCTACAGGACTAGTTCCGTACAAGCTACAGAGTGTCCTCTCTTACTTAAATCTACGCTTAAGAACTCTAACTCCTCTAATAGTTAAGAGTGACAATTAGACTTCAAAGACTCCACAAACTATAAGGGAGCTTAACTTTCAAACAGAGCACATTAAGAACTGCATCGTACGACATTAGAACAGCTCTTGTTAAAGGGGCGGAAATGATGATGCATTCTGCTGTTCTACTTAAGGCAGAAGTTAAGGCTCTACAGGCTGTAAATGAACAGAAAAAGAGGAGGGAAAGGAAGCGTAAGAGGCGTATAATGCAAGGGGGCAGTCTCTCCGTACAAGAGGGAGAGGATATCCTTTAGAGTGCTGAGGTTAATGCTCAACTCCGTACGGAGGTGGCAAGTGAGACTACTCAGCAGGTGGGTTCTACAGGCCGACAGCGACGATGTGGCACATGTGGTAATATAGGGCATAATGCTCGTACGTGCAAGAGGCGCCAGGAATCAATTGCAATTAAATAAGGGTTATTATGTAGGGTAGTGGTGTAGTAGTAGGTAGTAATTAACGCGTTTTGTGTTTTAGTAATCCCTTCGCTTATGTGATCCCTTCGCTTGTGAAATACATTAGTCATAATTAGGCATAACTAATTATAAGAGTTATTAAGGAGTATAGAATTGCCTCTAAGGTTGGCTATTTTATAATGGACAATGCTGAGAACAATGAAACGATAATGAGAGCTCTTTCTTCCTGTAAGTTATCCCTCTTAAAAATAGCTGTTACTAATATCTAACTATATTGCTTAGTACTATAGGAGCAGTATTAAATCGAATACAATCTAATTTATCACCAACTTCGTTGTAATGGTTATTATAAGGACACAGGGCACTGTATCACAAGTAGTTGCATATAGGAGTGTAAGTTAGATATAAGTTAGTGTAATCCTATAGGTCTACTACAAAGGATACAAAAAAGATGAAGGGGGAGCTTATGGCTTCCTACCCCTTATGTGCCTAAATGGGGTCCGTCTTAGTTAACCTGCCTTCCTGCCTGTCACATGACTTGCAACCTATCTATATCAGCCCTAAGTAAGGAGGCATCCTTACACTACCCCCCCCCTTAAGAGAAGGCTTTGTCCTTAAAGCGTGTAATCTGTATTAGCCCTAGGGTGGTGCCTTGTAGTTTAAGGGGATGAAGGTTTTGTAGTTGTAGCAGATACCCCTTAGAAGGGATTCAGGGTCGCTACCTCCATAGAATGTAGAGGCTGTATGACTAAAGTTGTAGTCTATTCTATAGGAACAACAGTCTGCTCATTACTCTAGTGCCATTCTACATTATAGGCGGTGAGTTCTTAGACTATGTTCTAATAGTTACCCTTCTATTAATTCTTAATAACTGCCATGTAGCTGCGGATTTAAGGGGTTAACTTGTTCCACATGTACTAGAACCACTCTAATTGTAATACTTGTCTAGTAATAGCTACGCTCTAGAAACAGGCCTTAAACTTAGGGAAGGACTTATAAGAGTGGCCCTTCTCACCCATTTGTATATCGTCAAATTTGTTCTAGGCCTGTTTAGTCTCGTTACCTGTGAGGTAATACGATCCTAATAGGTCCATCATTTTGTTAGCGCTCTAGAACCTATGCGTATTAGATAGGTATTAGGGTTCTAGGTATTTCTTAGCTAGGCTAGTTGTAGTGGCCTATATTAACGCTCGTCGTGACACGTCAGTAGGGTAATGATCTTCGCTGACTACGAGTCGGTCCTGTATAGAAGCGCTCTATTGTAGGAAGGTATGTTTAATGCCGTCACTTAGTAGTGTCATTCGCTCTAATATAGTGGACTTCCTATAGTGAGTCGGAGGGTCTTTAGGGGGCATTTAGGTCGTCAATTAGGTCAAAGGGGAGCGAGTGCTCTAGAGAGGCGTTAGTAGGCCTGTCTAACTTAGATAGTCTTTAGTAGTTGTGCAGGCATTTAGAATCAGTGGCAATTGAACAGTCCTAGGTGTGTTTCGCATAGGGTACGTTTGAGTGTCTAATTAATTGTTAGTGTAGTCGTCTACGTCTTTAACGGTAGGTATTAGTGTTGACGCTGTAGGCGCAGGCGTAGGCGTAGAGGTGGGGGCGGTCTAGTTCGCCATGAGAGCTGTAAGCATTGCCTTGATTTCCTGCATCTAAGCCTTAAGGCTTATGATATGATCTAGCTCCGTTTCAGTAGGTGGAGAGGTCGTAGGAGGAGCAGTCGTTGTGCTTTGCTATGTTGTCATTTAAGGCAGTTGACCATTATTGTCTTAGGTGATGTTTAACATCAGCATCTTTAACATATTAGTACGGGGGTATATTAAGTTGCAGTTGATATAGAAGAGTCTGATTTCTAGTAGCTTATAGCTATCAGCACTCTTGTTCACAATTGCCTCTATGCTTAAGGGGGTTATTTAGGATCTCGTATCCTATTCAGCGCTAACGTGTTAGCGACTTTACTAGCTTGCTCTGCAGGATTAAACCCTGATCCACTAGCTGTCCATGAGATCTTAGGAATCACAGCTATTTAAAGTCGTTAGGTCTCTACTTTGAAACGGCACTAAGTTGCAGTCAGTGTGGTAGTGTTTCAACAGTTCTCCTAAGTCATTTAGGTGTGGGATATTATTTAAGTACAGCTGTCCCTAGCAGGCGTGATCTTTTTTATATAATGTAAGGACATAGGGCACTGTATCATAAGTAGTTGCATATAGGAGTGTAAGTTAGATATGAGTCAGTGCAATCCTATAGGTCTACTACAAAGGATACAAAAAAGATAAAGGGGGAGCTTATGGCTTCCTACCCCTTATGTGCCTAAATGGGGTCCGTCTTAGTTAACCTGCCTTCCTGCCTGTCACATGACCTGCAACCCATCTGTATTAGCCCTAAGTAAGGAGGCATCCTTATAGTTATATTATTAATTTAACTACTTAGGCTTTTCTCTTTTCAACTAAAGAAGAAGCTCTATTATAAGAAAACAATTAAGGCTGTTCTTATACTCCTTCTAAGCTTAAAATGGAGAGCTAGCATTAGAAAGGTCCTCCTAGAAATCTTCATAATATTATAGTATATATTCAAAGGTCTCTATAACGAATTGCTGCCTTTGTTAAGCTTAGTTCTAGTAAGCATCTAGTTAGGGATAACAAGACTTAATGGAACTCCTAGTATGCTATGATTAACTATGCTATCCAAGAGTGTATACACTTAGTAATTGACCTATTCTGTCATTAAACTAGAAAGGATATTAAGGCTGATTAGCTCTCCTATAAGGACTAGGCTGTACTAACAAATATCCACCACTTTCTTAAGTTTTTTCATTAAGCAACACTAGCAACACAGGGTTAATGGGCAACAATTAAGCATACACTCTTAATAATAGAATTTCTACTTAAGCAGCTTAAACTTAGCAAACTTAAGTATGCTAACAATTCTTATATGAGCCCTTATATTAATTCAGCCTAGTCTAAGTTAGACAAGTACTATAGCCTAACTAAACGATCTCTAGCTTATATTACAGCTATGGTATTAGTACCCTTTCAAAAATGGACTTGGATTAAAGACAACTAGCTGAGCACTTAGATAGTAACAGCAAAGGCATCTATGCAGCTATTTTAGGACAAGCAATATAAGCTAACACCTTAGCTAGTAATACCATTAAAGGAGCTAGTACAGGAGAAGACCAAGCATTAAATCTAGCTTAAGCAGAAGAGGCAGCAGCTGCTAGTTATTAATGAGTATATTAAGTACTGCCTAGTAGGTATTACACTAGAAGTTGACTTAAAGTCCTAGTGGATGGAGCTAGCATAGCGTGCAACCTATCCTAATCTAGTAGTGATAGTATTAGACATACTGTTAATACTAGCAATGTCTGCTAAGCCTAAACGCCTATTTTCTAGTGCTGCTCTCACTATTACTAAAAGGAGGAATAGGCTTGGAGTTGAGTTAGTTAAGGCATTAGAGTGCCTAAAATCCTAGTACAGGGGAGGAGGTACAGCTTAGGTAGACAATTAAATTAGTTAGGACAAGTTAAAAGTAGATGACAGCAAGCTATATTGTTAGTCTTGTAATATATTGCTATATCACTATATTAATATCATCATATATAGCGTAATATAATATCACAAGATGTAATATGGTGGCAATATCATATACCTTCATTCTAATAATATATCATGATATTATATCATTCCCCACACTGCATAGGCCTATGTAGCAATAGCTGTTAAAAGCAATAGCTTCTAAATAATGGAGCCCATTATAGGCAAAAACGTTGTATAATTGTTGTTTTTGTCTCATGTGTAAGCTCTTCTAGGCAGAGTTCTTTCTAAGGCATATAACAGGAGACTACTAATCTTAAATACTACTCTTAATTCAGTGTATGCATTATATAAGCGCACATGCCTAATCGTTAAAGACTTGCTAATATGTGAATACAGTAGCATTATTAAGATAACATATATAGAGCTGGCACATACCATTACAGATAAATGGCACTAACAGCTAGTTAAGAGATTGTTATGTTAGAAGGATGAAAATTAAAGCTGCACTTTCAACAAGGGTATATTTAGGGGCTGCTTTAGCAAGAAGGTAGAAAACAGAGGCAAGTTTAGGAATTAAGAGTGTGGACTGAGTAGAAGTGTGTTGTAATAGGTTGTGTGGTTAGAGTAGCAGGGAGTGGGCTTAGAAGTGGTTACAAAGTGGATAAAAGGCTAAGCTTTGTCATAACTTATAATCCTAGTCATTTACTAAGGTCGTGCATGCATCTCATATATAGAGACTAACTTATGCGATATTTAGATGAGGTCGTGCATGCATCTTGTATATAGAGACTAACTTGTGTAATATTAGATATTGTTGTAATTGTTAGTAGCTCTTAATAGGCTTACTACATAATCCAACCCTAGAGGGGCTCACAGGCTTCTAATTAGACCAACATAATCTAGACTATTGTTAGGCTAAGCCACTTTGCAGTATTAAGCCCCAAATCCTTATATTAGCGCTAATTTCTCTATGCAGACTGTCTAGTGTAAGAGGAGTGTAATAGTGCAGCTATCATCTTTTGTCTAGCTTATCTAATGGAAATACGTTAACGCCCTAACTTAGGAACCCCTGGTACACAAGGGACGGAAGGCTTAAGTTTAATAGAGCTGAGTGATATTTTCGCTTTGCCACTTAGTTAAAGCATGCGGAGTCAGGGGCGATAGTGGAGGGATAAGAGCTTTATCTAATAACTACTACATAAGGTAGCATAAGCAGATGCTTCTATTAGCCTAATCGTTAGAACCAACGATTAAGTGTAGATTATATTTGCATTTGAGAGCGAAGGCAACAGAATCGTGTAGATTGCTCTTAGGTGCACTAGATAAAACCATTAAAAGTCATATGCTGATTAGAAGAAGCAGCTGGACATAATCGTAGGGGGAAGCAAAGTGCAGCAACTTAAAGCGAGGGGAAGCAAAGTGCAGCAACTTAGAATTCAACCTGCATATGCTCACTGCTACTCCTCACCAAAACCCTCAGCATTCCTGTACATAGTATTTTATATAGTAATTAATTGTAACTCATTTAATGGAGGAGACTCTCTTATCACAAGCCTATAAATGGCTTTTAGAAAACCCTTCAGAATCTGCAAGCGTTGCAAGCTAGATTTTCTACATCCTAAGGTTAACTATACAATTAAGCCTTAGCTGCCAACGCTGCTGCCACTACAGGAAGCCTGTATAGGGGGGTAGGAATAGGGTGCTTTCTACTGCCTAGACGGAGGCCCTAAAGAAATGGATTTCAGAGCAGTATTACCTAGGATTAGGGGCTAATAGGCATATGGTTTACAGGGCAGTATGCCACCTACAGAGCCCACAGCCTCCACCGTCATAGAGCTGGCTCACTAAATATATACAGAATGAGCTTATGGATTTCCACTTTATCACTACAAAGCCTATTACACAGCAGCGTACGAAAGCTCAACAGGAGCCTCCTATTATTAAGTGGTTTGATAAGTACACAGAATTAGTACTACAGCGTAGTATAAATCTAGAGTTAATCTGGAATATGGATGAAACTGGATTTAGGGTCGGAATTCCAGGGGGCGAGAGGGTTCTAGTCCCCTGAGCTATAAAGCAGCTCTATACTCCTAGTCCTGAGAATCGTATATCTATTATGATTATAGAGGCAGTATCTGCAGGCGGACAGACGATTCCACCTGTACTTGTGTTTCCGGGTAAAATTCATATAGAATTGTGGTACCCTAAGAACCTTCATGGGAACAAGCTAATACTACTCTTAGAAACTGGCTATTCTAATAGCGAGCTTGCTCTACAGTGGTTACAGCACTTTATAGAGCATACTACACATGAACTAGGAAATCCTAAGCTTCTACTACTCGACTCCCATGTAAGCCATATGAGCCCAGAATTTATCATTATAGCAGCTGAAAGCAACATCTTCATATTACCGTTTCCCTCACATCTTACACACGTTTTACAGCCATTAGACGTGGGATTATTCCAGCTGTATAAGCACTGGCACAGGCAAGCTGTGCTCTGTGCCATATGAGAAATGGATATATTATACAACCTACCTATATTTATGGGGGATTTCCCACGGATCCGGGAGCAAACATTCAAGGAATCTACCATACTATCAGCGTTCTAGAAAGCTGGCATCTGGCCTATAAGCTGTAATACAGCCCTAGAAAAGCTGCGTACGTACTCGCAGCCTACGCAGCCTACGTGTCACGGGTGCTAGGAGGGTAGCGTAGGCATGGAAGCGTAGGGGGTGTCGTTGGCACTACGGCCGCGTATCGGCAGGGAGCGCAGCGAGCTTGCCGAAGGGTTCGGCGTTAGTAAGGTGCGCATCACGTGCCCTACCTTTAGGGGCTGCGGTCAGGCCAGTCGCTAGTCGGTTCTGATACCCCACCGTTCTAGGCACGATTCGATAGGCTAGGATAGGGTTGCGGAAAAGGGGGAAATCTACCAATCACAGTACGCCACGGATACGCTGGCGTTCCGGCACCGAAGCCTAAGTATATAGGGCGTAGCTCCCCCCTTTAGGAAGGGGGCAGAGTTTAGTTTCTGAATACTACGCGTTCTAGCACTCTACCCATACTCATTACACTACGCCTACAGGGCCTACGGAGCCTACGGAGCCTACTACGCCTACCCTACTACAGGCTATTACGCCTATACCTGCCACCTACCAGGACGTGGAACGGGGCCTACAGCGGTGGGGGGTGCGGGTTCCAGGGGCCTTTAGTAGCCCCTTAAGGCAGAGCTATGGCAACTGGCTTACTGGGGCAGCCCGGGTTCTGGCTGCCGGCCAGCTCCAGGAACTCGACCTACAGGCTGTTCGGCAGCAGGTCCAGAACTCAAAGAAGAAGCGGGGGGGCCAGCGCCAGCTCCAGGTGAGCTCCGGGCTTCTGATGCCCGTAAGCTTATAGCCCAGAAAGCCGAGCTTCGGGCTCAGAAGCTCGCTGCTGCCAAAGCCCGGAAGGAAAGCCAGGCCCTAAACCAAGCCCAGAAGCAGCTCCACCGGGCAGGAATTGAAGCCCGGAAACAGGAGCGCCTCCGGAAGAAGAGCGTAGCTCAGCTCACTAAAATGGGCCTTCCAATTCCTCCGGAGTTGGAAGACCCTATTGCCGACCCAGAAGCTGAATCTGAGAGCCAGTATGAGAGTGCGAGTGAGGGTGGGCGTAGGAGTGGGAGTGAGGGGGGTGGGTGGGAGTCGGGATGAGAAAGTGAGAATTTCGTATTTTGGAAATTTTAAGTACTTTTACATACAAATTACTATGGTTGGGTACTTACGGTCGCAATTTGAGTTGCCGCACTTTGCTTCCCCTCGCTTCGAGTTGCCGCACTTTGCTTCCCCCCACGATTATAATTTCTGGCAACGTAGCATCCCTTTACCGACCCACACTCCTAGGCCCACTTATATAATCCCATACCCTTCCGAGGGTTTCACAGACAACGCAATAACTCAAGAGTCGAGTCACCTCAACACATGCTAAGGTTCGCGATGATTATCGTACTCTTCTTCGCGGCATTTGCAGCCACAATTCTCAGCAAGTTGCTCAGTCTCCATGCAGTGCACTCAAGGCTCTGGGATTGCAAACAACGGACTAACACCCAACACCAAACTCGGTTCAATCTTACTAGGTTCTATGTCGCTCACAAAAATGTTAATTACGTCTTATCTAAGAAAGATGTCGTCGTCTTTGATTTTAAAATCGCACAGCCAAACATTTTTATCGAAATCCCACAAGAGAGTACCTGGTATAGTGTGTCTCATGCCCACAATACGAGAGAGATGTGTGTTAGCTTTGAGACTGTAACCGGGCGATGGAGTTTTGCTAGTTCTAGCTATGCGCATCCTGGGGCAAAATGGGGTCCGCAACTCCCAAAATCTTGGATCGTGTTTGGGAGAGACCCATCATCAGATCCGGCGACGACAAAGCTACTAGGATCTGAGAGAACCCGACAATTTTATCACATTATCTGCAGTTCTGTCGAAGATGCTGAGCTGTACTTCTCACTCTGTTCGACACATGTTTGGGTCCAAGTGCTGTACAGACTAGCAAGCCGAATCCCGTCTCTCAAAGAATGGATGATATACAAGCTGTTGTGGATCCAGCTGAGGACAACCTTTTACGAGTATGATTTATTGGAGGATCATGGGACATGCTGGTTTCTCCGAAACTTTTACTGGATGAATGTACCTGAGTGGGTAAAGGAGTTTGAGAGGTGGAGTCGGTTTGCTATATCTGGAGTAGTTCTGCGTCTTACTCATTGGGTAGGCACCAAGACGCTTGGTATGAGGGCGTCGTATGAGGAGTATAAGCTAGTGGATCCTCAAGCAAAGTAATTACAAAGTCCTGGATTTAACTATCATAGTATATTTTATAAAGTGTACACGTAGAGAAAATTGCTATAGAGTTACATTGAGTAGAAATTGCTAGTGTACAAGAATATAACCTCCACCATATAACCTGAACCACCCCGGAATCACGACGAGGGATTTTGCCGCTGCCTCGGGCCGCACCAACCCCTGCACCCACCCTTCCGAATTGGGCCGTAGCCCCTACGGTCGCAACGTCGGTGCCACCTCAACCGTGGCTTTAGCTATTCTGCTCGGTGGCGGCGACCGTAGACGGCTCAACCTTCGTAAAAAGCTGTAAATGGGCTCTTATATGCTTTATTACCGTACCTCACCTACGTAGCGATATAAAATAAGTGCTAGAGTGGACGGTAGAAGCCTGTAGAAGCCTGTTTTCCGATTTTTAGTGCTCTATTACTATAGGCTTCGCTGCGGTTTCGGTACCATCGAAGCTCTCCCACAAAGTTATGGGGCCACTACGTAATTTAGCACCTACTATTGGCTACTACGATGACGGCCCGAAATCACGATTCTCATCGTGATTGTGGCTTGTTCCGCACCTTTCGCTACTACTGGTATTTGTATAGGAAATGGCAGCGAAGCCGAGCGGAATTTCTAAAATCACGATGACAGAGTGCACCTCATAACGCTGCGTTTCTACTGTACTATGGCCTATTACTACTGTTCTACCCTCTTATATATACTCTAATATAGTTACTATTGTAGTATCATGCTATTACTTCAATTATATTGAATTATAATGCACCTTTAGATTAGTATTAAGGGAGAAATGTAAGTTTAATATATTTAATAAAATAAAGGATATAATATTTAATACTCTACTAAGACTACTAGAATTTGCCACAGTCTACATAATACTATAGCTTATTTAAATGGTATAACTGTATCTTTAATTATAATGTACAATCATAGGCTCTATATCTAAATAGGATCTAAATACGTAGCCATTAAGGTTGTCCCACTATGCTATAGTGTTACTAAGTCTTCGCCATGCATATGTGATTTAGTTAATCTTTACCATTAGAACCAACTTAGAGCCATGCTTATTTAAGAAGTGTTTTATAAATGTATCGCCTAGGGCAAAGACCTGCGCTACAGCTTCGTCTGTAATGTTTCGTACCCTCTTTTCTTCACTAATCCTCCTCTTAAGGTAGGTGAAGTTTAGGATACTCTAACCCCCTTAGGTAAGCTGCCTATACTTCTATACTACTGTAGCCTAGCTCCCCTAGTTTACTTCGTATAGTACGACAATTTCCTATACACTGTTGTTAGCACTATGCCTTCTACTACATTATATGGTACTATACCTACTAGAGCTGCCAGCAACCTTTCTACTGTTCCTATACCTCTAGCCAGTGCTTCTTATACACCTTGTCCTAACTGCATAATAGGATCTTTATTTCGTTTATAATAATGCTCCTAGGCCTAGCATCACTTGTCTAGTCCTTAGGTAAGTCCTTATAGTTCTTACTATAAAGAACATTTAGAGGATTAGGAATGTCTTTTACCTAAACATTTATATCAAATCCTTTAATCATAACAAGGGTAAATGGCTGTGCTGTGCTATAGCACTTTATCTTTTTACCTTGTGTAGGTACTATCATACCATCTTAAGGAAGGATACCCTTAAGTGCTACGTTCTAGAAGAGGGGGAAGCTTAGGGTTTTAGTGCTAACTAACTGTCCTAGCCGTTTCTAATAGATTAATATTTCTGTATCTGCAAGCTCCTACTGTAACGAAGATGATAAAGCTCTGCTTAGTGTAAACGAATGTTTATAGAGATAAGTTACATCTAACTGCATCTTTATTAGTAACGGGATTCTACTAAAGGAAGGCTCTATTAGCACGTTAATAACTTGCTAACGCTGTTATAAGCTATATACAACTGTTAATATCACCCATTTAATAGGAGAGACTTAATTATACACTCTAGCTTCATTATAAGCAACCTCTTCTAGTGAACGTCCTTGTGAAGTGAAGAACTAGTCAGCTAGCTGAAGTAATGCTGTCTTCTTATGCTCCTGCTAAAGGTCTTTATCTCTTACTGTACTAGAAACATCTTCACTTGTTAATGCTATAGCTCTAACATCTTTCTTTGCTTATAGCCTATCATTTGCCTTAAGCTTTTTTTATAGAGCATACTATAATGCTAGGTCTTAAACTATAAGACTTATAGAGGTTTCATTAGTTTAACTTAATAGAGGAGGCAGGGGATTAGACACAAAGGCTTTTGTAAAACACGTTACTAGTATATAACAAATACTATATTAAGCTAAGCACAAAGCTCCTATCTAAGAACTAACTATCTACTTATATAGAGGTGTTATGCTAAAGGGAATAGTTGGAATAGCAAACTCCATTACTATTCCTGCTATTCCTGCTATTCCATTATGTGCTATAGGGAATAGTTAGAATAGCAAACTCTGTTGCTATTCCTGCTATTCCTGCTATTCCATTATGTAGGGTTAGGGATGCTATTAGTTCTAGAGACCTATCACCCTAGGAGCTGTTTAGCTAATTACATCCTATCCTAGTCCTAGCTGTAACATCTACACACAGCCTATAATGTCTAGTTTTAGGGCAGTGGGCATAAAAGGAGTCCTCTAAAAGGAGACTAGAGGGCTTCTTATAGGCCTTGCTAGTTGGATCCTTTTGTGCTTAGCAGGCATAAACCTAGATGAGCTTAGGTAGGCAGGTCCTTGTTAGCTTAACTCTACGCTCTTAGACAGGAAGCTTAACTTGTTGTTCTAGCGTTGTTCCTAGTTAAATGTAGTGAGTTCTTAGACTATAGTGTAGTAGTTGCTGTTCTATTAATTTTTAATAATCGCCACATGGCTATAGAATTAAGGGGTTAACTTGTTCTATATGTACTAAAACCATTCTAACTTAGTAACCTGTCCTATAATAGCTGCACTTTAGAAGTAAGCTTTGAACTCTAAAAAGGTTTCATTTGTGTGTCCTTTCTCTCCTATCTATAGGTCGTTAAAGAGGTTCTAGGCCTATTCTGTCTTGTTGCCTATTAGGTAGTATGATCCTAACAGGTCTATCATTTCATTAGCACTCTAGAAACCATGTATATTAGACAGGTATTAGGGTTCTAGGTATCTTTTTGCTAGGCTAGTTATAGTGCCCTATATTAACGCTCTCCTAGAGACGTTAGTAGGGTAGTAGTCCTCATTAACTACAAGTTGGTCCTAAATGGACATGCTCTATTGTATAAAGGTATGTTCTATCCCATTACTTAGTAGTGTGATTTTCTCTAAGAAGGTGGATTTCTTATAACAATTTAAAGGGTCTTTAGTGTATTGTTGTAGTAGAGCTGGGATTAAAGGAGATTAAGTAATACTAATAGGTAGTAGTTAAATGGTGCTAGGTGTGTTTTGCATTAGTAATATAAGCAGTTCGTCTTTGTCTTCCTTAATAGTATGCATAGGGGTGTCTACTACTAGGGGCGTAGACAGTATTCTAGTCTAGCTAGCTACTAGGGTAGCTATCATCATTTTAAGCTCTTGCATCTTGCTCTTAAGGTTTGTAATTTAATCTAGGGGGCTTTTAGACAGCCCTGTAGTTGTGCCTATAGTAGTGGTCTACCTAGTTGTTATTTATAGCAGTTAACTGTTATTGTTAGGTGGTAGGTTTTATGTCGTTTTGCGCAACATCCTAATTTAGAGGTATATTAAGTTGTAGTTAATATAGAAGAGTTTGACTTCTAGGGGCCTTTAGCTATTAACACTCTTGTTTATAATTACCTCTATGCATAAGGGGGTTCTTTAGGATCTTGTATCCTATTTAGCACTAACGTGTTAGTGACTTTACTAGCTTGCTCTATAGGATCAAACCCTAATCTACTAGCTGTCTGTAAGATCTTAGGAATCACAGCTATTTAAAGTCATTAGGTCTCTACTTCAAAACAGCACTAAGTTGCAGTTAGTGTAGTAGTGTTTTAATAGTTCTCCTAAGTCGTTTAGGTGTAGGATATTATTTAAGTACAGCTGTCCCTAGCAGGCGTGATCTTTTTTATATAATGTAAGGACATAGGGCACTATATCACAAGTAGTTGCATATAGGAGTGTAAGTTAGATATAAGTTAGTATAATCCTATAGGTCTATTATAAAGCATACAAAAAAGATAAAGGGGGAGCTTACAGCCTCCTACCCCTTAAATATCCATGTTTAGTCTAACTTAACTAATTTCCTTTGTGCCTAACACGTGACGTTGTAACTAGTCTATAACACCCCTAACCCTAGTCCCTTAAATGTTATAGTAAGGGGGCATCCTTGCACTGCCTACAACTACCCTAAGTAAGGAGGCATCCTTACACAATATAAGGATTAATTACTTTAGGGGCCTTAAGTGTACAACCTAAGGAGTAGAGCATCTCCTATTTTAGAAGCTATTCCTCTATATCTACCCCTTTTTGTGTTTTTAAGGCCTTTACCTATTCTAACCTCTATTCTTTAAGCCTTACTCTAGAGGTTAGTGTAAAGTAGTCCTTTAGCTTAATAAACATTTTATATAAAGTATTACAGTTGTATATGTAGGGTAGGAATTCTTATCTAATGGTTTCCTAGATCTTTAACTATAGCCCCTAAATTGCTTCCTCCTTCTTTTCCTAAATTTTTTAATTATATTAGAAGTTAAGTTGTAGGTTTTAAAGCTCTTCTTTCTCATTAACTATAAAAGATCTATATAAGATTAGAACTCTTAGTAGAGGGTCTTTAGTTGTTAGTTGAGTAGTCTAGCTTAATAATGCTCTTGTTAATACCTAAGTAGTTGTTTAAGGGACTATTTTACTCCCTCCTTACGTTATAGTCTATATAAAGTTAGGAATAGGCCTAATTAGTAGTAGGAGTATAGGGGGGTCTTTTAAAGAAGGATTAATATACTCCTATACTCCTGTTTTCATTAAGGCTGTTTTAATTGTCTCTAGCCACTTATCCTAGTCTCTTAGGTTAGTGAGGACTACCCCTACCTTCTATAGGGCTGCTATATTATATAGTTAGGCTCCTAGGAGGGGTTAGTAGGTCCGTACGAGGCTATTAAAACCTTTAAATTACGTGTTGGAATTGCTCCGGGCTTATAACTATTAAGTAAGAAATTGATGTATTACTAACTATATAATCTACTCCTGGAATTTACTGATATTTGTTGTAATAGTCACATGATGTCACGTGATCTCCGTACGAAATATCAGTAAATCACAGGGGTAGATTACTGTTGTAATAGTCACATGATGTCACGTGATCTCCGTACGAAATATCGGTAAATCATAGGGGTAGATTACATAGTTAGTAATACATCAATTTCTTACTTAATAGTTATGAGCCCAGAGCAACTCTAACACGCAATTTGAAGGCTTAGAAAGCATCGTACGGACCTACGAACCCCTCCTAGGAGCCTAACCATACAATATGGCGGCCCTACAGAAGGTGGGGGTGGTCCTCACCAACCCGAGAGACTAGGATGAGTGGCTAGAGACAATTAAAACAGCCTTAATGAAAACAGGAGTATGGGAGTATATTAATCCTTCTTCAAAAGACCCCCCTACACTCCTACCACCTATTAGGCCTATTCTAGACTTCGTACGGACTGCAACGCAAGGAGGAAGTGGAATAGTCCCTTAAACAACTACTTAGGTATCAACAAGAGCATCATTAAGCTAGACTGCTCAACCTCCTCTAACAACTGAAGACCCTCCACTAAGAGTTCCAATCTCGTACAGATCTCTCACAATTGATGAGAAAGAAGAGCTTCGAAACCTACAACTCGACTTCTAATATGATCGAAAAATTTAGGAAAAGAAGGAGGAAGCGATTCAGGGGCTACGGTTGAAAATCCAAGAAACGATTAGACGGGAATTTCTGCCCTATACATACAACTGTGATACTCTGTACAAAATGCTTGTTAAGCTTAAGGACTGATTTGCACTAACCTCTAGGGCTAGGCTCGAAGAATGGAGGCTAGAATGGGCAAAGGCCCTGAAAACACAAAAAGGGGTAGACATGGAAGAATGGCTTCTAAAATGGGAGATGCTCTACTCCCTAGGTCGAACGCTTAACGCCCCAGAAGTAATCGATCCTCACGACGCAATATACTACTTCCTTAAAGCAATAGGACCCTGCGAATTTCGAGGCCTATAGACTGCAAAACTCAACAAGGGAACAAAATCATACGAGTTTAAAGAGGTTGTACAGACCTATTGAGTTAACTAGAGGCAGGCAAAATATGACCAGAAGCCTCAGGGGGAACATGGAGTCTTTATAATACAAGAAGAAGAAAACGAGGCTCCAGCTACACTCCAAGGCTGTACGAACTCCCTACAACAAGGTCAAGAGAGTAAAAGAAAGAAAAAGGAGAAGGCTCAAACAGACTGCCCTTGTGGGACAATCCACATGTGGAGAGACTGCTTCTACGTTATGAAATCAAAGCGTATGAAGTCATGGAAGCCAAATAAAGACATTGAGGCTAAAGTGGACACTTATTTGAGTGAGCACCCTGGATTACAATACTGCGTCCAAAAGGCAGAGGAACAGGAAAGGGCAAAGGCAGTATAACCCCATACGAATGACCTACCTGTTTCGTTCGCAACAGCTTTTCAGGTCTCACAAGGCCTCACTCTCTTAACCTACGAGCTTGCAAGAAGCACTATACTTGATTCTGGAGCTACAATCCACGTCTGTAATGACCGTACGAGGTTCTACAACCTAAAGGAAGCTGGAGAGAGCAGCTATCTCCTAGCAGGAGACTAGAGAATTCAGATTGAAGGATTTGGTTCAGTAGACATCCAAGTACAAATTGGAAAGGACACTAAGTCCGTACGAACTATTACGCTTTAAGATACAGCTCTTGTGTCATCCTTCCACACCTCAGTTGCATCTTTAAAACGATTCATCTAAAAGGGGGTTCATTAGAACACAGCTGCGGAAGGCCTTACGTACGAAGGAAGGCCATTCTGCCACACTCTAGTTATCCATGGCTAATGGGTTCTAGAATATATTAAAAATGAGAACTCTAGTAGCCAACCAACAGCCCTCTTAACAACAGAGGTGCACTAAAATGCCGTACTTACTTTGTACGGACCTCGGAAAGACCTTACCGGCACTGTAAAGGAATGGCATAACAGAATGGGCCACCTAAACCAAAACGCTATAAGGAAGCTCCAAGAGAAGACTCAAGGGGTCCTAGTCACGAACCAAGAATCGTACGACCTAAACTGTGAGGTTTGCCGCCTTACCCACGCTACGAAGAACATTTCTAGAAGACCTACACCTAGGTCAAAGATCCCTTATGAGAAGGTCCACCTCAATCTAATCCAGATGCCAGTTTCGTACGATGGTAGTACGTAAGTCTTACACTTCCAATGTGACTTCTGCCGCATGAATCATGTCTATACTTTTAGAGACAAGAGCCAAGGCGTAGTCCTACAAACGATTAAGGATTTTGTAAGCTACGTATAGAGACGATGGGGTTTCGAAATCAAGATATTCTTCCTAGATGGCGAGAGATCCCTAGGAAAGGAATGGGACAACTGGATAAAAGACGAAGGCTACGAAATCCAGAATACACCACCGTACATAGCTGAGCTGAACGGGGGAATCGAACGATCAGGCCGTATGATAATTACACAATCAAGAGCACTTAAGGAAGCCAGCAACCTACTAGAAGGGATATGGCTAGAAATATATCAGACAGCTAGATATCTTATTAATAGATCTCCTTCAGCAGTTATCAATTATGAGACTCCGTACGGACTTCTACTTTAGTCCTTACCGTCACAGCTCCAAAGACCAGAGCTTACAAAGCCTCTACTCTCTCATATTAGAGCCTTTGGGTGTAGGGCCTACGCACTTCTCCTTAATAAGCCAAAGCTAGAGAGGACTGAACGGAACGCCTAAGTTGGTTACCTAGTAGGGTACAATTCTACAAATATCTATAGGATATGGGTGCCACAACTTAAAAGGGTTATAGCTACAAGGGACGTTACATTCGATGAGACAAAGGTCTATGACCCCTTGTACGAGGTTCCTATCCTAGAGATAGACCTCTAGAAGACAGTCTAGGTCATTGAATTACCCAACCTTTAAGGAAAGGAGGGTGAGGAATATGAAGAGGCAGAACAGACCTAGGAACCCGTACAGGAAACGCCAACTCTGTACGAGGCAGAGACAACAGAACAATCCCCTTTCCAAGAGGAACAGATTTAGGATACCCTACATAAGGAACAGCAAGCTGAAGTAGAAGAGACTCAACTCTATACACCAGAGATGACACCAGAACGCTCAGAAGACAGCGTACAGAGACATGAAGTCTATTAAGCAACCATTGCTCATCCAGAATCAAAGATAAGCTTACATCAAGCCTTTATTGTTGGAACTGACTTCCAAAGACGCAAAGTGCATCGTACGGACCTACCAGCTGCTCTAAAGTTCTGGAACTAGCTTAAAAGCCACCCTCATAGGCTTGGGTTTCAAGCTGCAGCCACAAAGGAAATTACAGACTTACAGAAGCAAGAAACGTTTGCATTAGTACTAGACAGCTCCGTACAAAGCTTTGTGATCCCACTTATGTGGGTATTTACATACAAATTCAACGATAACGGCTACCTTGTTAAATATAAGGCTAGGCTTGTTGTAAGAGGAGACCTACAACGCTACTCCATTCATGATGAGACGTACGCAGCTACCCTTGCTTCAAAAACCTTCTGAGCCCTTATGGCTATCACAGCCTACTTTGATCTAGACACAGAGCAATTAGACGCAGTAAACGCCTTTACAAACAGCTGAATTGATGAGGAGGTCTACGTACAATGTGCAGACGGGTATGAGGAGCACGGAAAATGCTGGAAACTCAACAGAGCCCTCTATGGACTTAGGAGGTCACCACTCCTATGGTTCCAGGATTTCTTAGAAACCCTTATAGGTCTAGGCCTCGTACGGATCCCAGAAGCTCAATGCCTATTTGTATCACCAAAGATCATGGTGCTCTTCTATGTAGATGATATCTGTATACTCAGCCACCTAAATCACAAAGCTGAGGCAATAGAGTTCCGTACGAAGCTTATGGAAGCTTATGAGTTCCGGGAAATAGGAGAGCTTCAATGGTTCCTAGGAATAAGGATTATAAGGGACCAGACCAAGAAAACACTCTGGTTGTGCTAGGACTCCTACATTGACAAGATCACAACTACGTACAGAGTTTCTTCTACTCGGACAGTACGAACACCAATGGTAAACGACAGCCTCTAAACATTTAATGGGCAGGCAGATAAGCAGCAAATCCATCTTTACTAGCAAAAAGTTGGGTCTGTAAACTACGCTGCAGTAGTAACAAGACCTGATGTGGCCTATACAACCTAGAAACTATTAGAATTCCTAGTCAACCCAGGGCTAGACCACATGCAAGCAGTCGACCGTCTACTCCTATACCTTAAGGAGACAAAATACCTAGCTCTCTAGTTTGGGCCTAATATAGACGAGCCACAATTTCAGTGCTCTAGTAATGCCTTGTACGCAGATTGCGAGTCTACTAGGAAGAGCACAGAGGGGTACTTATTTACTCTATTTAGAGGAGCAATAGACTGGCGATGTACGAAGCAGAAAACAGTCTCAACCTCTACTACAGAAGCTGAACTCCTAGCTCTATCACATAGTGCAAAACAGCTCTATTAGTGGCAACGTTTCTTCTCTACGATTAAGCTTGATCTAAACGAGCCATACTTACTTAATTGTGATAATATGCAGACTGTACGGCTCTTACTTAAGGAGTCCCTAAAGCTAGTCACAAAGCTCAAGCACATAGACGTACATTCACATTAGTTAAGACAGGAGGTTAAGCACTGCAACCTAGACGTTAAGTGGATAGCTACGTACGATATGCCAGCAGACAGGTTTACTAAAGCCCTACCTCAACTAAAGCATAAGGAGTTCATTAAGCATTTAAACCTTGTAGACATAAAGCACCTCCTATAGGAGTGCTTACTACAAAACACAAGTCTGTACTATAAGGGGTTGAACCCCTATTATAGAGCTCAGGTGCAAGCACATGAGCCACGGGCTATACAATGACCTGTGCGTAAGCTCCCTTGCCGACATATATTTTCCCTTCCTGTACGATAGCTCTCTTTCTTCTTTAACAAGACCTCTTTGGAATATAACCCGTTTATGCTTTAACTCATTACATTTGACCTGTGACATTAGGTCTTGTTCCTTTTTCTTACTTACGATCTTAATCGCGATTACGCAGATTAATCGTACGAAGGTTAAGCTGTGCGACACGCACGAAGAAAGATTTTCTTACGACACCTTCTACACCCTGCCTTGTTCGTACGAAGAACACAATAGAGGACCAGAACGATAACAATGCGCCCTAGTGGCTTTTACAGTTACTTGCTCAACAGCACGACCAAATAACAGCCCAGGCTAAGCACTAAGCAAGCCAGCTAACAGCGCTAGCACTACAGCTAGAAGAGAGCAACTAACGGGTAGCTGCTCTAGCTAATCAGCAGGGTTCGTACGAAGCAACACCCTCTTAGAACCTTACCCCAGCAACTTCAACCCTCCCTCTAAGATCTGAAAGCCCTGTACAAAGACCGAAACCCTCTCTTAACAACCCTAAACGATATGACTACATAGATAAAACACTGTACCCACAGTTCGTTGGATTACTACAGGCCAAGATAAAGCACGACGGCCTCTTAATTGGTGGCGAGGAAAAACAAGCTTAGTATATGTTCGGACGGCTTAAGGGGGATGCGGCAAAGAGGATATTTCCATGGGTTAACGCAGTAGATCAAGATAAGACCCTTCGTACGAAGGATCTGTTTGCCTAGATGGATATTACATTCTTAGATCCTCAAGCTAAGGAAAAAGCTCTGACGGCACTAAATCGTACGAAACAAGGGAAGCTCTTAATGAATGACTTTCTAGGGAAATTCGACCAACTCCTCTTAGAAGCAGGCGGATGGGGCTAGGATAGCTCAATCTATAAAGGCTACCTAAAGGACGCCCTCTTGACAAAGATGTTGACGGCACTCGTCGGCACAGAAGAGAAGACATCATACGAAGAGTACTGCCAACAACTCCAACGCACAGCTGACCAACTAGAGGAGGTCTAGGAGAAGTCATCTCGCCGCTTGTTTAGTTAATGGAAGCACAGGGGGCGCTAAGAGAACACCCAGCCTATAGAGGATCACGACCCTATGGACTAGGAGGCAGCTATTGCAGCTGCAGTTTGCGTGGCGGTAGCAGGTCGTACAACGACTGAAGAACGATGGGCTTCTAATAAGGAGGTTAGCCACAGAAGACAGGAAGGCCTGTGCCTGCGTTACAGCAAGGACGGGCATTTTGTCCAGGACTGCCGTACGAAGAAGCCTCTGCATGAGAGCAAGAAACCTTACGTGGTAGTAGCAAAGACGAAGAGGGTTACGATAGCCCTGCTGCAGAATGATGAAAACAGTGATGACGAGTCATCCTCTGCCTTAGACAAGAGCTCGGGAAAAGAGTAGCTTCTGGTAAAAGACGCCGCCAGAAGCGCTGTACGAGGAAGAGTTAGGTGGTAGAAGCTTAGAAGAAGTTTGAGAAGTTGATGGACGGGGAGCCTTTCCTTATGTCAACATTAGTAAATAGAAATTGTTTCGCTACAACTCTTGTTAATACTAGATGCCTCTTGTATAGACTAATTGATTCCCACTTTGCCACTTAACATAAACTCAAGCGTATTGATATTTCCCCTCGCAGGATCACTAGGTTTAATGCCCCCTTAGACAGCCAAATCTTAGAAGTAGCTGTAATATTAATGGATATTAATGGCCACTCTAAAGAGCAGGTGTTCTTATATGTGGTGCCAAAGTTGGCATCGTACAACATAATCCTTAGAATGCCTTAGGTCATGAAGCAAGATGTATAGATTAATGGACTAAGATCTGAGGGTATGATCATGTCTACAGGTGTTACGGCTTGGATTAGGATGTGATTGGCTAGGCAACTCCTAGGGCGACAGGTCTCTGGAACCAATAGCATCCCTAACCCCACGTGATGGATATTTAGATAGTTGGGATATTTAGGAATATCCAAATATCCGGAATATCCATTTGGCCACGTGATGGATATTCGGATAGTTGGGATATTTAGGAATATCCAAATATCCAGAATATCCCTTTAGCATAACGCCTCTATATAAGTAGATAGTTAGTTCTTAGATAGGAGCTTCGTGCTCAACTTAATACAGTATTTGTTATATACTAGTAACGTGTTTTACGAAAGCCTTTGTGTCTAATCCCCTGCCTCCTCTGTTAAGTTAAACCAACGAAACCTCTGTAAGTCTTATACGTTTAAGACCTAGCGTTACAACAGGGACGATTGTATAGAATGTGGCAAAGCCTAGGAAGGCACAGAGTAAGGGCACGGCTGTAGCCATGTCAGTAGTGAGTTTTGACTGCCTAACGCAAGGGAAGCGTTGTACAAAGGTGGAGGTGTTTGCGGCTAGTATGGCTGATATCACTAAAGCTTTAATAAACAAGGTGAAGACAGACCCCTGTACAAAACTGCCAGAGCATTTCTATGAGTTCCTAGAGATGTTTAGCTGAGAGAAAGCAGCAGAACTTCCCCTACACTATAGAGTAGGTGTTGACTATGAGATACAACTAGAGAGCGTTAATGGACAGGAGCCTAAAGTACTATAGGGACCACTATACAACATGTCCTGGGATGAACTCCTAGTCCTACGGAGGACCTTAACAGAGTACCTTAATAAGGGTTTTATTAGAGTTAGCAACTCCCCTGCCTTAGCACTAATCCTTTTTGTACGAAAGCTGGGAGGAGGTCTACGCTTCTGTGTTGACTACTGTAGGTTAAACAAGATTACACAGAAAGACTAGTATCTACTGCTACTAATCTATAAGACCCTCTAGAGTGTCAGATAAGCAAAGTGGTTTACTAAGCTCAACGTTATTACAGCCTTCTATAAGATTTAGATCTATAAGGGACAAGAATGGATGACAGCCTTCTATACAAGGTACAGGCTATTTAAATGGATGGTCACCCCCTTTGGCCTTGTGAATGCCCCTAGTACGTTCTAACAGTACATTAACTAGGCCCTATAAGATTACCTAGACAACTTCTGCTCTGCATATGTGGATGATATTCTAATCTACATGGACAGGAGCCTAGATGAACACTAGGAGCACGTACAAAAGGTGCTATGCTAGATGTAAGAAGCAGGCCTCTAGCTTAATATCAACAAGTTAGAATTTAAGGTGACTTTAACGAAGTACCTTGGGTTTGTGATTAAGGCTGGAAAAGGGATTAGTATAGACCCTGTGAAGGTAGCTGCAATTATAGGGTAGGAAGCTCTAACGATAGCAACAGGCGTACGAAGCTTCCTAGGGTTCGCTAATTTCTACCGTACATTTATTAAGAACTACTTAGACCTTTGCCTCCCCTTAAACTAGCTCACACATAAGGGTATGGCCTTCCTATGGAACAAGCAGTGTAAACAAGCGTTCTAGAAGCTTAAGATGATGTTTACAGAGGCTCTGATCCTCGTACGATTTGACCTAGACTTTAAGACGATTGTTAAGACTAACGCTTCTAGTTAGTGTATTAGCAGCACCCTACTCTAGCTCCAACCTAGTAGGATGTTCCACCCCTACGCATTCTTCTTAAAGAAGAATTCCCTAGCTGAGTGCAACTATAAGATCTACAATAAAGAGATGCTCGCGATCGTACAATGCCTAGAGGCGTAGGATTCGGATTTGTAGAGTGTGTAAGAATTCTAAGTTTGTACAGACCACAAGAATTTAGAATACTTCATGACGGCTTAGAAGTTAACGGAACGGCAAATGCAATGGTCCTTAACACTGTCGAAGTTTAACTTTATGATTAAGTATATCCTAGGAAAGGAGAACGTACGAGCTAATGCCTTGTCTAGACGTGACTAGGACATGCTAAAGGGAGCTGATGCGAGAACTGAGTACTATACGACACAACTCCTAAAACCTTAGAACCTCTAAGGCTTCCCTGCTAGCATGATTGTGGCATCACTAGTCTAAGCACAAAGTCCCTAACAACCATCTGAACTAGAGATACTCTAGGAAGAAGCACAGCAAGCTGACTTGTCATACAGACAAGCCGTTAAGTGTCTATAAGAAGGGAGGCGTACCTTCCCCCCTAATCTAAACCTTAAGGTGTCAGTAGGTGAATGCTCCTTAAATTGGACAGAAGACTCCTCTTCTGAGAGAGACTGTAGGTCCTAGAGCTTAAGAAGCTCTGTACGAAGATGATCTAGGATACTCACAACTTAAGGGCTTGTGGCCATCCTAGTTGTGACAATACTAGAGCAATCCTGGCAAGACAGTTCTTCTGGCTACAGATGTACCTAGATGTGTAGAGGTTTGTACGAAACTGTGATGCTTGTGGGGCAAACACACTATAGAGAGATCGCCAGCAGGGCTTCCTAAAACCCTTGCTAGTTCCTAATTGTATATAGAGTGAAATTTCAATTAACTTTGTTGTAGACCTTCACCTAAGTAAGGGTTGTACAAACATTATAGTAGCCACAGATAGACTTAGGAAAGGGGTTAGGTTTAAAGGGTTAAAGGATACAAAAGCGGAAACGGTTGCGAAGTGGTTCATACAGGACTACTATCTACAGCACTACCTCCTGCAGGCAATTGTATTAGACTATAGTGCATAATTTATTAGACTATTATGGAGTTGGATCTGCTAGTTGCTTAGGATCACGCGACGACTCTCTACGGCTTACCACCTAGAGACTAATGGGTCAACAGAACGCATAAACTTAACAATGGAGACATACGTTCGCACGTTCTGTAGCTATGCTTAAGATGACTGGTACGAACTCCTACCATCTACCTAGCTTGCGATTATAAGTAGGGATGCTGCATTAATAGGCGTGAGTCCCTTCTTCCTTAAGCATGGTTGGCATGTAGAACCCCTAGACCTACAGCTTAAAGCGACGAATCATACAACATACTAGTCCCTAGTTTAGCAAGCAGAGTCAATTGTACAGAGGTTGAAAGAGGCCTACAAGTGGGCTGAAGCATTAATGGCAACTGCTCAACAAGTCTAGGAGGAGGTTACGAACCAGAAGCAGCAACAAGCGCCTAGTTTCTAGGTTAGCGACAAAGTCTGGCTAAGCCTTAGGAATATTCGTACAGGACGCCTAACAAGGAAATTTAATGCGAAGAATGCAAAGTACACTGTGATCTAAGTGATCAGCTCTTATAGTTATCAACTAGACACGCCTCTAGGGATCCATAACGTTTTCTACAGTCAACTGCTATAGCTGGCGGTACGGATCCCTTGCCTAGCTAGGTCTAGACTAATGCTTAGCTGGCGTCCTAGATTGTACGGGGTGATATTGAATATGAGGTTGAGGAAATCCTGTAGGAGAAGGTCGTACAGAACGAAAAGAAACTCCTGGTTAAATGGTCTGGTTATGCACAACCAACTTAGGAACCGTACGACGTGCTTGCAGACACAGCTGCTTTAGCAACATAGGAGGCCTAGCTTTGAACGTAAGGCTACTAAGGAGGGGGGTATTATAAGGGGTTAAACCCCTATTATAGAGCTTAGGTGTAAGCACATGAGCCACGGGCTGTATGATGACCTATGCATAAGCTCCCTTGCCAACATATATTTTCCCTTCCTATACGATAGCTCTCTTTCTTCTTTAATAAGACCTCTTTAGAATATAACCCGTTTATGCTTTGACTCATTACATTTGACTTGTGACATGTATAGAGCATTAGCTACCTCTATATTATAGAAACAAGCCCCTAGACTAGAGGATCTAGAAGTCTACTTCATAAGCTTAAAAGCAAGGCAATATAAGAAATGAATACTTATAAGCTCTATACAAACTTAGAACTATCATATTCACTAAGGCTACATATAGCTACACCTATTTTACTATACGTTCTTATTTCTAATACTTACAACTTTCCTAAGGGAATTCTAAAGGAAGGAATAAACATATACTATTTTCAATTACTTTATAGGTCTATACGAGCTAGATATAACACTATGCTTGTGGATTACAACTTTTTTTTTTTTTTAAAAATTCAAACCCATTTTAACAAAAGGGGGGAATATAGGGGAATCCCTAACTTTTACTATATAAAAACAGGAGATTTTCTTATTTTTTAGACACTATTCTCTACGTACAGACATGTCACAAGAATGGCACAAGAATCAAAGCAAAATCCATTGTCATTTTCACCTATCTCTATAAGAAAACCAGCAAATCTACCGCTTAATCCACCACAATAGGGTTCTTAGCAGCTGCAGCTGCGGCCTCGCAGGCCATTTAGGCAGCGTAGGCACGGGTGCCAGCTCTTCCACCAGCCTTTAGCAGGGGTGGTAGGGGGGGGGTGGCCGGGCGCCAGGTCTTTATGGTGCCTATCTTAAAAGTTACTCAAAGCTACGTACAGAGATAGGAAAGGAAGACTTACTAAAGGAGCAACCAGCAGCGTTGTGCTTAAGCACACAAGAGCTACAGGCGCCGCCCTAAAGGGCGCCAGAGACGACGCAGAAACGGAAGAATGGGCGAGCACAGGAGCTTTCGTCCGCATGCACGCACTAGTCGCACTCTAGGGTGGTGGTGTTGCCTGAAGCCTGGATATACTAAGCAGCGAGCTCTTAGGGGTGGGTCACCACCACCTCGCCTGGGCTCTCGTAGCTCCGAGCCAAATTCACTGGCAGAAGGATTTCATCCTCCGAAGAGGGAGCGGAGCCTAAGTCGTAGGCAGAGAGGGTGTCGCGTAAGTCCTCGCGGACTTGAACTTTCTTAAGGTCGCCCTCTAAAACTTCGCTAATGACTGGCATATTAATTAATTAATTGATTGGTTGATGGAGGGGTTGATGGTGGGGTTAGTGGGTTCGGGTTCGGGGCCGGTTTCTTAGGAAGGATGGAGGTAACCGGCCCGAAGCCAAAGATGTATACCCGTACAGACTTGCCGGGTAGCTCTTTTCCTGATTTCTTACATTCTACAATAGCTTGTACGGGGATCCGTGGGGGGGTGTGTTGTAATAGTCACATGATGTCACGTGATCTCCGTACGAAATATCGGTAAATCACAGGGGTAGATTACATAGTCAGTAATACATCAATTTCTTACTTAATAATTACATAGTCAGTAATACATCAATTTCTTACTCAATAATATTCCGTACGGAGATCACGTGAGATCATGTGACTATTACAACAAGATGGCGCTAATGACGTCACGCTTCGCCCCTTAAGGCGGCGAGGGGCTCGGATTCCACGCTATGCCTATTGGCACGATTGAGAGCATCAATCCACTGAATTACAAGCTTGTGTATGGCAGAGCGGACGGGATGCCCAATTCTCTTGAGTCTATGGTCGTATGTGGAAGTTACTATGTTGTTGTGCTATTTATACTAGTGGCTGGTGCAGAACATCGCAAAGGGGGCTAGTTAATACTACAGTAAGATATTACGCAGAGAAGCGGCCAAGGGAGCTGACACTTTGCGGGGAAACAAAGGTGAGAACGTGGGGTGCAGTTAAAACGCATGGCAACGTTGTCAATATGTCAATAGAGTGCTGGTAATATTGGGCTGGGATGATGATATGGGGATCCTTCAGCTCGGGGCCGTGCTGACAGAACTAAGACAGTGGAACTCACCTTATTTTGGTAAACCGCGCTGATTCGACGACGCGGTTCTAGCGGCCACTCCGGGTGGCGCTAATGGCACCATTGCCAAGACGGGTCTAGTCCGATGGGCGGCCACTCTTCGACCGAGACCCACCTAGCTAACGTCATCGTGGCGGGTTGCGCGTTTTCCGTTTTTGGAGACGAAGGCTGCGGTTTAACGCCCCCAAAGAATGTCTCTCGGTCTTGCGGGAGCTAGCTTTCCTTTTGACCGGCCCTTAGAAAGCCACCCGCCGTTTAGGTAACCAGCTCTGTCCCCTTAAACTGTCAATTCAGCGCCGATCACCAAGGAGTGCCTGAACCACAAGACACGTTCGGGGCAGTGCTGCTGTCCATTGAACCTATCGGCGCGCAGCTCCGGATGTAAGCACTGCATTTGCTATTACGGTTTGGCCGGCCGATGTGTGCAACCCGTTTTCGGTGTGGGTGAACCACGAGTTCACAACCTAAACGGGCATCACACCACGAGAGGCTACCATTGACGTCGAGGTTACCACCATAAGTGAATTCTTCTGCCACTTAATACTCCATAACTCTCTTTGTTCCTCTTTTATAGTTTATGTTTGCTATCGTAGCAGACATAAACAACCTCGAATCTCTCTCTCTCTCTCCCAAATTTCATAAAAAGAACCACCGAGGTGGACTCATCCTTGACATCATTCTTGACTATCCGGCTCATAACCTCACTGCCAAGATGAGCTACTTCCGCGCACCATTGAGTGCGTCGTGGAGAGCAACATCAGCGCCAAGACATAATCTCATACTCTCAAACAGAGCTCTCATTTCCTCACCACTTCTCCTCAGATGGACTAGATCGATTTCATCACGTGGAATTGCAACGACGACAACAGCCGCCAATACCAGTCGTTTCGGAAAGCGAGCCCGGATTATTCTCATTGCGGCCTCTGCATCTATCTCTATCGGCCTGTCCATGTACACCGGGGGCAAGGATACAACTCGAACGCACTTGGCCTCGTCAGATCGGAACCCAAACACAGCAGTGTCCGCCGTCTCGGGGAAGCAAGCAACCAGCAAAATCAATGGAAGACCAGTGTCTGTAATGACAATGGAACCGGTGTCATCGCAGCCTTCCATCTCTCTTGTGCGACCAGGCGAAGTTACGGATGCACGCTTGAAAATCTACGAAGCCATTGAGGACGAGGCACTTGACATATCGAAACTCCCAAGAGAAAAGGCGGTTCTCACAGCCGCCCCACTTGTTCCTCCGCCTATCACTCGCGACTACCCAGTTCTCCTCCAAGTGCCAATGGTGACGTCGACCAAAGAGGCGCAGCTGACGAGCCAGTTCAAGTACGAGCAGTGGACATTCAACGATATGGTCCCGGGACCATTTATCCGAGCACGAGTTGGCGATGTGGTGGAGCTGTCGTTGACAAACAAGGATGAGTCGGGAAATCCCCACAACATTGACTGCCACGCCTTTACTGGTCCGGGGGGTGGTTCGGCACTGACGACGGCTGAAGAGAACCAGACCAAGACGGCAAACTTCAAGCTCCTATGCCCAGGATTATACCTGTACCACTGTGCCGCGGCCCCAGTGCCTGTCCACATCGCGAACGGGATGTACGGCCTCATCTACGTTCAACCAGCCGAAGGAGATCTCCCGCCCATCGACCGCGAATACTACGTGATGCAGAGCGAGTTCTACTACGAGCCACCCGAGGTTCTCGAGAATGGACGCAAATCAGACACTGTCGAGTTCTCATATCCAAATGCGATGCGCGAGGAACCCGACATTGTCGTATTCAACGGTCGCGAGTCAGCAATGACGCGCGACGCACCGCTCAAGGCTGAAGTCGGCGAGACTATACGCGTCTTCTTTGGCAACGCTGGACCCAATCTCACCAGCTCATTCCATGTCATCGGCAGCAATTTCAAGAAGGTATACCGCGATGGCGACGTCCTTAGCCCGCCGGCGCACTATGTGCAGACTATCAGCGTTCCGCCAGGCGCCGCATCTATCGTTGATATGAAGATGGTTGTTCCCGGGACCTATGCTTTGGTGGACCACGCTATATTCAGGTTGGATAAGGGGGCGGTGGGGTATTTGAATGTTTCGGGACAGCAGAGACATGATATTACGACGAGTAAGGAACATGCTGAGCCGTGCGTGGGATGCAAGTTACACCCATAAGTTATGAAGGGGGCATTCTGATGAAGATCACGACTTGTTTCGTTTTATTTGCTTTTAGCGAGTGTGGTTTTGCAGCGTTATTCCATTTGCTTTTACAAACTCGCGTCATGGTGTGCGGTCACTTGCACTAGAAATAGTTGACATTGATTTTCTATTCGAGACACAGATAGCAATTTTGATGGCAAGAACAAGACGAAATAATAAAACAACCGATAAATTCTAAAACTTGTTCCATGACCATTGTTTGCCAACTTATGATTTGCACATCCCTATTATCGCCCCATTCCTATACTCCAGTAATTGCCGTGGTCTCATCTGACGAATCGACGCCATTAAAGGTTATTCCATTATGGTTTAATAAAGGCCACAGTACCATTTGGAGATGTTCGTAAAAAAAAATAACACCAGCAGAGCTGAAGAGGCTATTGTATACTGCGACGAGAACTGGCTTAAATGCTCAGTGACCTTTTGATACGGCTGGGCACGTATTTCCTTGCGGACTTTTCGGGTGGCTACTTTGCCTTTCTTCCGATTATCTTTTTGGGAGGCAATTTTGTCTTGTTTCCGAGGCTTCTTGGGAGGCAGTTTTGTCTTGTTTCTGAGAGGCTTCTGGGATGGCGACGTTGGTCCCGGAGGTAATTTTGTCTTGTTCTTGGGCGTTGTCTCGGTTGGCGTCTCTGATGGCGATCTTGATTGCTTCATAAATTTCGTCTACGATGGTTCTGTCGTGCAAGACATGGGCAGCTTCAGAAGTGACGGCTGCGGGTGGAGTAGGTGGGACGGACGCAGATCCAGGTAGACCCATTGCGCCCCCCTGGTTGTAACTTGCAGTCTGGCCGCCAGCGGATCGATGCGCTATTGGGGGACCGATTGAGTATGGGGTTTCTGGCACAATCTTCCTCCCACTATTCATGGGGGTTCTGGACGACATCTTGAGTTTTGAGTTTTGAGTTTTAAGTTTTGAGTTTTAAGTTTTGAGTTTTGAGTTTTGAGTTTTGAGTTTTAAGTTTTGAGTTTTGAGTTTTAAGTTTTGAGTTTTGAAGTTGGGAAAGAAAAGTGCGAGTTGTGTGTGTTAGGATGGATCGTATGTCTCGTTAGGTTATGCATTCTCAAACACCTGATAAAATTCTGGCCTGATGGAACCCTCAGGCGAGGGATGTTGTGTTATCTCACTTAATAGGATGTTTCCAGGTCCCTTATTTGAGAGTGACACTACTTGCTGATCACTATGCCGATTAACACGTCTTTCTATACACAAATGTTGCTGTTAATATTTTACATTCGTCTAGTTACTGTACACTGAGTGGATTAACGTCCTCTGTTCTAAGTTCTCACCGGGCGAATTAAAACTTGTCAGAGTCTAAATTCCACTCTTCCTATCGCCTACCTCTCTCTCTCTTTCTGCTTCCAGAAGATGATGCATATCTTCAAGGTTGTCGGCAATGCTGCAAGTTTGCTTGTCTGCTTTGAAGCTCTTGTGGGCCATTATTTAGCAATAGGTATTGGCTCACAAACCGTCACATGTCCACCCAAGACAGCCCCAAGGAAAATCCTCCCCGTCTTAGCATCGTGCACTGCAACAGTCGTTCCACTTGGCATAAACTTGCCCTCCCTGTCCTCTAACAATTTCGACACACGATAATTGCCAGTGCCGCTCGCCTTCCCATTCCCACTCTCATCATGCTCACCAACCACTTTCGTGATTTTCCACACCGTGCTCGGAAGAATGGTATCGGTAGCATACTTCACTACTTCCACTAGTTTGAGCGAGTCTGGAAAGGCTGCGGCAAAGATATCACCGTTGGCGTCGACGGACAGGTTATCGATTGGCATTCCAACCCGAATCTCGTGGACTTTAGTCAGACCTGCCGAAGAGAGCGAGAAGACGCCAATGCGGCCGTTCATGGAAGAAGGGACGTAGAAAAGGCCATCAAGACCTCGGATCAGGCCGTTGGGGAAGGAGAGACCGTCAACTGCGATTTTGCAATCGTTGGACTCGGTGCAGTGGGCGACGGATCCTCCTCCAAGGAAAAGATCAAGGGAGCGGCGCTTTAGATTGGAGAGTTATGTTAGATGATACAACAAATAAATACATTTTCATGCTCGGGAGTTTCATACCAGACCAGCTGTGGCACATGGTTAGCGGCACGCACTATCTGAGCGTTGTCGTGGGGAAATAGGGACCAAAACTTACTTGGAGCACTATGATCGATAGACACCACGAATCCTCCGTTCAAATCCGCAGCAACCTTATTCGTAGAATGCAGAACTCCGTCGTTTGCGCCAAATGTCCCAGTCCACTTTAGCTCGTTCTCACCTCGAACCAGTTCAAAAGACTCGACGGTAGCATTGGCACCGATGTTCGTAGCATCCACAAGCTCTCCGGAAACAACGTCTACGGGCGGACGTAGGTTTGTCATCCAAAACCTCAAACGATTGTTGGGTAGGATCTCTACGTCAAATCCGTTGGGGTCAATAGCTTTGGATCCCGCTGGGCCAAGATAGTTGCCGGTGATTTGAAGTCTGTGGGCTCTATAGTTGCCGTCTGACCCCGGCGAATCAATGTTCAGGGCTACAAAGCGTCCATTGGTGGTTCGCCCTGACACGTTGAACTTGTCACCGCTGGCACGGGGGTTAGATAAGGGTGAGATACAGTAAAGGACTCAAAATATCTCAATGCTTACCCTGGACTCCATTGATGGCGAGATTTCAGATCAACACACGCTCCATAGAGGGTGCGGCCTTCATCGTCAAGCCACAAATCTTCGCAGCTTTCAAGTATATTTTCAGAGCCATATATTTTTTGACAGGTGTAAGGGAAGTCCTCGATTGGCTGGATAGTTCGTCCTATACCAATTGCGACGAAGAGAATATCTTTAAGGAAGAACTCATATAAGAGTCCAATGACAACAGCACTGACGCCAGCAATGATAGCCCGGTCCCTCATAATGATTACGAAAACCCAATTATGTTGTTTGAATTGAGTAATCAACCGTCCGGGTTGCTCGGCGATGGACCCATCACCGAGATAGTCGGAGCAAAGGTTAGTCCGTGTTTCGCATGTGATAATGAGGCTCCACTATCAGGGAAAATAAATCTGTTGGGAAATTCTTGCTGACCGTGTCGTGCTTTGATTTATATTTCAATTTAATGGTTCTTTTCGCTGTTGGAAGATTGATATTTTTCTCCTGTTATTATTAGGGTTCGATTTTGTGCCTGGCCGTGGTCGCTTTTCAAAAATGGAGCAGATGACTTTAGACCCCCTGTATTGGGCCCCGATTACTCGTTTCACGCGACTCCGATATCTGCTCAGTATATATTTCACCAAGCTACTTCTCACGAGTGGTTTCTTGCTTCGCAAACTGGCTATCCGATTTGGCGGTAAACCATTATCAAGTGGTAAACCAACATTATCAAAGGTCTACCCATGCAGGCCAAAGCTCACGCACCGGGTTTTCTTCCCCAAGTCCTACGAGGCCGGCAAATCTCTCCCCTTGTACATTGATGTCCACGGCGGAGGGTTTGCCTTCGGTGTCCCGGAGCACGACGACGAGTTCTGCCACTTCTTCTCCAATCAATTCAACCTCATCGTCATCAGCGTCAACTACTCCCTAGCACCGCGGGCGGCCTTCCCCGTGCCCTCCCAGGACGTGGCTGCCGTTGTGGAGGCCATCCTCACCGATGACTCGCTCCCCATCGACCAGTCCCGCGTTGCCATTGGTGGCTTCAGCGCTGGGGGTAACCTCGCCCTTTCCGCAAGTCAGTTCCCGGCTCTTCAGGGGAAGATCAAGGCTGCCATTTCGTGGTACGCCCCCGTTGACTGGAGCGTTGGTTATGAGTATAAGTGCGCGTCGCGGCCGTACAAGAACGCTAAGGACGTGGATGGGTTGGCAGCGTTAGCGCCAATCTTCAATAACGTCTATTTACCAACCGGCACGGACCAGAGAGATCCTCTACTCAGCGTACTATATGCCGATAGAAAGGTCCTGCCACAGTGGATTTATTCGATCGGTGCTGAGTATGATATGCTCTGTGATGAGTCTAGGAGAATGATGGCAAAGCTAGCTGGCATTGAGAAGCTTACGGATAGTGAAAAGTACGCATTTGAGAGGGATGGAGGCAAGCTCCGGTGGACGATGGTGAAAGATGCGAAGCACAGCTTCACGCATTGGTGGTTAAGGGCAGCGAAGGTAGCGGAACTGAGGAAGCCAGTGGCGGAGGAAATGTTCATGGATGCGGGGAAGTGGCTAACGGAGCAGGCTTTTGCAGAGTAGAAGTTCAGTGACAGGTCCTAACTTTAACTTAATATAGAGACCTCATGTAATTAATGATGTACCATAGAATATTAGACTCGACGCAAGTAAACTTGTTCCTACGTTACTCCCGTAGAAGGTTCGAAGCTGCGGCCTCTGATTCCCCTTTGTATTAAAAAGGCTCGTCCATTTACCAAGATAATTTGTTGAGAATTTTATTGTTCGCTTTCCAAATCATCGGTCTCTAACGCCGCGTCAGCCACAATCCGAGAAGGTCAGATCGGATGCGGGGTTACTGACAAGGAAGGCACGGTAAAGTAGCCTCCGAAACATCTACAGGTGGGAAATTTCCAGGATCAGCTAGTCTCTCTTAATATCGCGGAGTGGCATTCATCTGAACAACTCCATGTCCATTATTGTCAGCCACCCCCACATGTTGTCCAGAGGGGGACGGAGATGGATGTGGGGTTGGGTAAATTGACAGCGTCCAGGCTGAACTTCCCGTATGCAAGTACAGTTGCACCGACAGGAAGTACGTTTCTCCATCAATGATCGTTTCATCATCTTCCCCTCTTGGAAATGTAAGACGGTACTATTTCGCGTCATTAGACTACTCCAAGACTATTTTCATTTGTTCCCGCCCTGCTCCGTAATGGCCTTCCATGAGGAAGCCCGGCGCGACGGCTGGGTTTATCCTTCGTGCACGGAGGTGCATTCTAGCGTACTCTGCAAATGAAAACCATGGGGTACTTAACAAATGAAAAGCATGGGGAGCTTGGGGAAGCTCTCATATATGACGAGCCTTTCCTGGTTTCTGGGTTGTCTGGCTGTCCTTTCGAGGTTTGACAAGAAGGATACCTAAGGCGGTTTCTCAAGCCAATCGCAACGGCTTGTAATCATGGGTAGCAGCAATGGCAGTTTCAAGCTGCGTGTCCTCAATGCTCTCCTCCTTGCGGCCAACTGCGTCACAGGAGTTGCCGCTGCTCCTCCTCAGCATGGCACGCATGGCTACTCCCAGAAATTCAGCTCCGTGGCAATAACTGGGGGCGGGTATATCACCGGCATCGTCGCTCATCCGACGGAGAAGCATCTGATGTACACTCGCACTGATATCGGATCTACATACCGCTGGAGTGAGCGCACACAGAAATGGATTCCGCTCACCGACTTCATCGCCGCAGAAAATGTCAATTGGATGGGCACTGAGAGTATCGGTCTCGACCCTAACCATCCAAACCGGCTGTACCTCGCACAAGGCCGGTACGTGACGGACACCGATCCAGCTGCGTTCTTCGTGTCTGATGACCAAGGCGAGAGTTTCGATGTTTATGAGGCGCCGTTTCCCATGGGTGCCAATGATCTTGGGAGAAACAATGGAGAAAGACTGGCCGTGAATCCGTTCAACTCAGACGAGCTGTGGTTTGGAACACGGACAGAGGGTTTATGGAAGAGTACGGATCGAGCGAAGACCTGGAAGAACGTCACAAACTACCCCGATGCAGCCGGAGACGGAATTGGTATCCTATTTGTGGTTTTCGATCCAAAGAACAAGGGCACGATTTATGTTGGCGCCAATATTCCCAATGGGCTATATTACACAAATGACAATGGCGCGACCTGGCATTCGATTCCAGGACAACCATCAGCTTGGGACCCAGCATTGCTACATGCAGGCCATGAACCAGCCAGCACGGCACCACTGCCCATGAGAGCTGTTCTGGCTTCGAATGGGATATTATACGTAACATTCGCCGATTTCCCAGGCCCGTATGCTATCAATTACGGAATCTTCATGAAATACAACACGAAAACAAAAGTTTGGACTGATATCACGCCTGGATCTTCCAACACTTACCCCGCGCCTTTCAAACCCCAATCTTGGCCTCCAGGAGGGTTCTGTGGAATTTCGGTTGATTCCAAGGACCCAGACACCTTTGTTGTGATCTCGCTCGATCGTGATCCAGGTCCAGCACTTGACAGCATGTATTATTCTCACGATGGTGGAAAGACATATAAGGATGTCTCCCAACTTTCAACGCCAGAGGGAAGCGGTGGATATTGGGGACACCCAATTTCTCAAGCAAAGCTGAAGGACTCTACACCAGTCCCATGGCTCAGTTTCAACTGGAACTCGCAATGGGGAGGATACGGAGCCCCGTCTCCAGTTGTTGGCTTAGCAAAGTTCGGTTGGTGGATGTCTTCCGTTCTCATCTACCCGTGGGACTCTAACCACGTCATGTACGGAACGGGGGCGACTATTTGGGCAACTGATGAACTCAACAAGGTCGACAAGAACAAAGCACCAGAGTGGTACATCCAGGCACAGGGAATTGAAGAGACGGCCGTCTTGTCACTGATGAGCCCTACCAAGGGTGCCCATCTTTTCAGCGGTGTGGGCGACATCATGGGCATGAGGCACGTAGATCTCACTGTCCCACAACCAATGTACGAAAAGCCAGTGTTCTCCAACTGCGACAACCTCGACTACGCAGGCCAAAACCCTGATGTCGTCGTCCGCGTTGGCTCCAGTGGAATTTCTTACCCCAACGGTTGCGGATCAGGGCTTTATTCAAAGGACAACGGAATCAAATGGTCTATGTTCGGCTCATGTCCGCCAGGAGTCGGCAACCAAACCCACCTCGCAGGCACCATTGCACTCGATGCTTCTGGCAAGTCCTTCGTCTGGGGCACCCTGCCAACAGAAGCTCCCTATAATGAGACTGGCCCTCCTTCCACACAAGACTTTGGCAAGACCTGGGTTGTGCCAAAGGGGCTCACTGTCTCGACAATGAACGTTGCCGCAGACAATGTTAAAGCGAAGACCTTCTATGTTGTTCACGGTGGAATATTTTATATCAGCAGGGATGGCGGCGTCTCCTACAAGTCCAGCCCAGCTTCAAAGACCGGCCTGCCAGCTGACGCTGCCGCTGTCCCAGTGACGAGTTTCGACAAAGCTGGTGAACTCTGGCTTCCACTCGGCAAGTCCGGCCTCTGGCATTCCAGCAACTTCGGCACTAAGTGGACAAGGATCGGACCAAAGGGCCTCGTTGCAATTTACTTCACGCTTGGTAAATCAGCACCTGGGCGGTCAAACCCCGCATTGTTCCTTTGGGGCAAGGTCTCACCTAGTGGGTCTGAGGCGTTATATAGGAGTGATGATGCGGGGGTAACGTGGGTGAGGGTCAATGATGATACTCATCAGTACGGAGGAGCGTCAATTATTCAGGGTGATCCAAGGATTTATGGACGTGTCTATATTGGCATGTTCGGGAGGGGGATTGTTTATACTGATATTGCAGGGAATAGTGGGAAGAATGTGCCGGGGACTTTTGGAATATGAAGTGAGAATGCGGCACTCGTATATAGCCTGTAGCTCCAGGAAACTATTTTCGAGCCTCAGACTGTAACCAAGTCCATCAGCACCGTACACAGTGAAATTGTAGGTAGATCCGGCGATCAATGTGAATACCTATTGCGAATGGAATTAGCGCGAACCCCGGATGTCTGTCACCGAAATTAGGCTATTGAAGCCGAACACCGCTTGTCCCGTATAGTGGTAACCCCGCAAAAGACTATTACTATAGAGTGCAAGATAGACACAACTCCTCCCGCTAAAGTACGATAAAGCATGCCATTTCGAAGATGGCCTTTCTGTTTCGTGGAAAATATCCCAGCATGGGTAGGAGTTGGTCTAGAGGACCTTGATATCGCCATGGAGAGCTATATACTAAATAATAGCTTGGTCCATTTACCCGGAATTTCGGTCCTCGGCATGTCCATATACAGACAGTCAGATCATGAACAATTGATACTCATCTTCAAGATTGTCATCGTTGAAAATGACATTGAGGCACGTAACCAATGCCTGGGGGCTCATCGTGGTGTGGCTTTTCCTCAGCCACCAAATCGCCCAAGCTAATCTGATACTGCCGAAGCCACCCGGCACTGATGGCGGGCGCGATAAGCTTAACATCAATGCCCGCTGGAAGTTTTGACGCTCGGAGTCCAATCCGGACGGGCTGACTTACGACCAGCGCCCAGACTTGGGCGAGGCGAATTTCACTGCCAAAATACTGAAGCCGTGGATCCTCCCTTCGGGAAATGACTTTATCAGTGACCCTGCCAAACACCATGTGCGACCTGCTGGAAACCCTGGTGGCGACGTCAAATATGTGCAGAAGACTTTCGATGATAGAGCGTGGGATGCAGTCGATTTGCCGCATGACTGGGCTATCAATGGACCGTTTTATACTGAAGAGAATCCCATAATTGGAGGTGGGATGGGTCGACTGCCTGTGCATGGAGTTGGCTGGTACCGTCGCAAGCTGTCGGTCGGCTCAGCAGATGCAGGGAAATCAATTTACCTCGACGTTGACGGCGCTTTGTCCTACGCTATTGTCTGGCTTAATGGCAATCTGGTCGGCGGATGGCCCTACGGCTATAACTCGTTCCGTCTGGACCTCACTCCATACCTTAAGCCGGACAATGATAACCAATTGGCCATTCGAGTCGACAACCCCCCTGATTCGGCTCGCTGGTATCCAGGCGGTGGTATCTACCGAAACGTCTGGCTCACCAAGGTCAGCCCGACACACATTGGCCAGTCAGGAACATATATCATATCGAAAGATGTATCCACCAAATCAGCTACTCTGGACCTCGTCGTCCAGGTTGAAAGCAAAGCAAAGGCCAGCCAGAAAATCAACGTACAGACAGATGTGCACATCTTCGATTCTGTCACGGGACGCACCGGGCTAAAAGTGGCTTCGTTCCCAAGGTCATCAGCGAGCGTTCAAGCCGGCGAGAAGCAAGCCATCGAGGCTTCAGTCAAGATCAGCAACCCACGACTGTGGGGTCCAGTCCCAGCACAGAAGCCCAATCTCTACGTTGCCGTGACCCGTCTCCTCAGCGGCCGCGACGTGATAGACACATATGAGACTCGCTTTGGTATCCGCACCGTAGTCCTTGACGGCACCAACGGCCTCTCAGTCAACGGCGAGAAAGTAGTCATCCAGGGAATCAACAACCACCACGACCTCGGCGCCATCGGCGCAGCTTCCAACGTCCGCGCCGCCGAGCGACGACTAGAGCAGTTACTCGAACTAGGCTGCAACACCATCAGAATGTCACACAAACCCCCTGCGACCGAACTCCTCGACCTCACTGACAGGATGGGCATCCTCGTTCTAGACGAAATCTTCGATTCCTGGGAAATCGGCAAGACAGCCTCGGATTTCTTCCTCATCTTCCCAGACTGGCATGAACAAGATCTCCGCTCCTTCGTGCGGCGCGACCGCAATCACCCCTCCATCTTCGGGTGGAGCTACGGAAATGAAGTCGGCGAGCAGTATACCGACGAGGCAGGGGCAGCTATATCGCAGATGCTAAAGGATATCGTCCACGAAGAAGACCCGACTCGGTTATCCACCGCGTCAGAGAACTACGCAACCCCTGACATGCCGTTCCCCCGCATCGTGGACTTCCTCTCTATCAACTACCAGGGCGCGGGAATCCGGGATACGGAGGCTTATTCCAACCTTGCCGGTATAGCTAGACAACCGCTTTACCCAGCTTACCACGCCAATTTCCCGAATAAAATGATTGTTGGCTCTGAGACGGCGTCAACGGTTAGCACGCGCGGGACGTACGTCTTCCCGTAACGGGGTATAGCAGCGCCCCCGTCAACGATACATCAGGCGGCGACCCTGTGAGCAAAAAAGTCAGCGGCTATGAGCTCTACACCGCGGGCTTTGGGTCCTCCCCCGACAAAGTCTTCGCAGTAGATGACAAAAACCCCTACGTCGCCGGCGAGATGGTGTGGACAGGCGTTGACTACCTCGGCGAGCCAACACCCTACTACTCAGCTCGCAGTTCCTACTCCGGGATCCTCGATCTCGCCGGTTTCAAGAAAGATAGGTTCTACCTCTACCAATCGCGCCGGCGTCCTGATCTACGCACCGCGCATATCCTTCCGCACTGGAACTGGCCCGACCGCGTAGGGCAGGTGACGTCTGTGCATGTCTTCACGGCGGGTGATGAGGCGGAGTTGTTTGTTAATGAGAAATCCCAGGGTAGGCAGAAGAGGGCGGCGTATACGTATCGGTTCCGGTGGGATGGTGTGGTCTACGAACCTGGGGAGGTGTATGTAGTGACCTACAAGAACGGGAAGGAGTGGGCGAGGGATGCGGTGCGGACTACGGGGGCGGCGGCGCAGTTGAGGATGACTGCTGATCGGACTGCTATCAAAAACGACGGGCTCGATTTGTCGTTTATCACTGTTGAGGTTGTGGATCGGAAGGGGGATTTTGTGGCGCAGGCGGATACGAGTATTACGTTCTCCGTCAGTTTGCCGGGGGAGATTGTTGCTACCGATAATGGGGATCCTGCTGATATGGTTTCTTCGCTTCTAAGGAGCGGAAGGCGTATAGTGGCCTTGCGCTGGCTATTGTTCGCTTTAAGCCGGGACAGAAGGGAGCAGTGGCTGTTACGGCCACCGCTGATGGACTTGTACGTGGGAAGGTGGTTTTGACACCACATCCTTAAGGCCTCCCGCTCCAGAGTCAGAATGTCTAAAGCCGACTCTGATAGGGGTAGACACCCACCCCTAGAGGTCTTTGGCAGCCTTCATATCTTCATATATAGCATTCAAAAAATAGACAATAATCAAAGAAGATATGCTACAAATCAATCGGCTACTCTCAAAGCCCTCACATTCTTCACAACATGCATAGCAGACGTCAAATAGAGTGGGAATCATTACTCGCTCACATCACTACCCCACTACTTCCCCCTCCCCTCATCCTCCGTCCCCTCCGCCTCACTAGCCCTCTCCATATCCTCACTCACCCTCCCCCTCTCCTTCTTCTTAATCCCAAACCTCCCCCAATTAACGCTCATCCTCCCCTCCCCCTTCACCCCCCTCCCATTATTATCTCCCCCCTTCTCTCCCTTTTCAACCCCCTTCTCCTTATCCCCCTTCTCGGCACCACCAGCAGAGGTAGGCGGCATGGGCGAGCTCGTAACACTCACCCCGCCCACACCGCCGGGACCAAGGGCGAACTCCTCCTCTCCCTCCCCGAAACTGCTGGAGCGGTCTGCACTAGCGTTCCTCTCGGGTCTCTTGCCGAACAAGCCGACTTCCTTCCCACGAAACGACGAGATGGAGAATTTACTACTCGATCCCTTCCTCAAAAGCTTCTGGAACGAGTTCTCCCCTCTCCCAACACTGCTACCGCCAAAGGAACCAGAAGCGACTTCACTAAGCGCAGTATTGCTCACCGCGCCCTCGAGGGAGTCATAGCTCTCCGCCACGCTATCAGCGGTGTGGACACTATGCGCGTCGCGGCTAGCGCGGCTAACGCTGCTGGGGTAATCGTCCATGTGCTCCTCGTGCTCGTCTGAGCCGTGGCGGGGACGGTGGGTGCTATCCTTGGCGCGGCTGAACATGGCTTTGAATGTCGGCGCCGCGGGGTTGAGCTTAGCAGTCGCCGACATCTGGGACGCGGGGCGCGTGCCGATGACGCCCACAGGTGGCGGCGAGGCGGTAGAGAGAGTATCGGGAGGCAGGAAATCGTCGTCTTCGGTTGCGATGCCGGTGGTGAGTTGGGTGGTTGAGGCGTATTGAACAGATGGGCGGCGGGATGGGGTGCGGGACCAGGGCTGGGCTACGGAGAGGGACCAGTTGGTCGCGAGGGGGGAGTTGCGGGTTAGGATGTTACTGTCGGATGGGGCCCAGCCGAAGGGTGCACTGTCGGTTGATGGGCGTGGGAGGTCGGAGGAGGCGATGGATGCGGGGCGCGGGCTGGTCGGGTCGCGGTCGGTGAGGGTCGGGTCGTCGATGCTGGAGCCGAACATGTTGAAGCCGCGACGGCGACGGGGGAGATTGCGGTTTGGTGCTGGGGCGTTGCCTTCGGTTATCTCGGAGACGGTGCTCGCGCGGTTGAGGAAGGGGATTCCGCCCCAGCCAGAGGTGAAGCTCGTGCGGCGGTTCTTGATGGCGGCGGCGGCGTCGACGTCTTCCTGGCGGGGGAAGGACTGGCTCTGTCCGGGCTTGAGGGAGCCGAGCGGGTGGCCGATGTCGCTGCTTAGGGTCTTTGCGCGCTGCTTGCCGGTGAAGGCGAAAAGGTCGCCAAAGCGCTTGGTTACAGGCTGGGGTGTTTCGGATGTTGGAGAGCCAATGACACCGAAAGCACCGCCGGTAGAGCTGCGGGAGCCGACAGGGCGTCTGTCTGAATCAGGGTAGCTGTCTTGCGATTGCAGAGAGAAACGCAGGTTCTGCTGGGAGTTCCGTGGGCTGGAGACCAGACTATCTGAGTGACTCGATGATCCTGGAGATTGCTGCTCTTCGGCTTCGTAGATTGATGGTCCAAGGGTAGGGAATTGGGCGGGACCAAAAGAGGAACGCATGGGTTTCTCCATCGGGTCATCGTCCATAAATATATTCGATGGCAGTAGAGATGTCGCGGTTGGACTCAGAGGAGCACCAGCAGCGAGGGAACGGATATCAGCCTCGCTCATTCCATGATGGTGGTCAGGGCTAGTGCCAGCACCAGAATTAGCGCTCATGTCAAAGTACGGCCCCGGAGCAAAGCTTGGCCCAGCATTTAGAGCCATATTATTGTAGACACTGGCGCTGGGAAACGCCGAGTCGGTAATCGGATACGCATCGACCGGCGAGGATATCGTGTTCGTACGTGACTTGCGCTGTCGATTCCGACGCTTCGGCCGTGGCTTCCCACTTATATCGAACGACACCCCAGAGCTATCGCCCATCGGAATGAGGGGGTTGGCTATTTGACGTGCGTTCAGAATCTGAAAGTGCGCCTGTGCCTTGTGAAGGTCTGTCTCGAGGTTTCGAACGGTGATGCTCTGCGCGTTGTATCTTGTCATTAACTCCCGTTCCTTATGGTCCCATTGTAAATCCCGAAGCCTGTCAGCAGCCTCCAGGGCCTTCGCTTCCTCATCCTGGGCGCCGGGGAGTTTCTGTCTCTCCTCTTCCAGCTCCTTGATCTGCAGACCCTTGACACGGATTTCCTCCTCCATAGAATTCAGCGAGTTTTGTCGTTTCCTCAGGATCTTCTTCAACTCGTCCACCTTCTTGGTTGCGTCCGACGCAATCTTATCCTTCTCCTTCTCCCACAGCTCCCTCTCTGCTTGCATTTCCTGGATATCCTTTTCCCACTTCTTCATCTCATCGTTCATCTTCATCTTCTCTGCCTCCCTCTCTCGCACCGCCTTCTCCTTCTGCGTCTTCCTTGTTTGTGCCTGCCGGTTCAATCGTTCCGACGAATGCACCTCCTTCTTCAGCCTCTCACTCGCATCCTCCTTCTCCTTCAACATATGTCTCTTCTCATCCCTCTCGCGTATCAGCTCCGCCATCTGCGCTTTGAACTCGTCCGCATCCTTAGCCACCTGCGAAATCACCTCCTCCGTCTCTCCGCGTATCGATTCAAACCGCTCCGTAAGCTGCAGCATAGATCCTTCCGGTAAATTCGACGGTATGGGTGGATGCTCGCTCGCCGTCGACGGCGAGTGTTTCCGTGCGCCAGTGTTCCTCCTCGAGCCGGCACGACTGTTCGGCTCTCGCGCCAACGCCGATAAGCCCTCGGGCATTGAAGCCGCCTCAATCCCAACTCCATGGCTGCGGACGCCCGCAGACTCATCGCTGCTGTCGACTACGGCGCCTGCAGCGTCTTCGCTCGCGAGGTTGTTCAGTATGCGTCCGCCGAGGTCTGGTCGTCCATCGCGGTTGTAGGTTCGGAGGCGAATAACGCGGCTGCCGGCCTGGAAGTTGTTGTTGCCCACGGCGATAACTCTGACATTGTAGAAATGGCCTGGCTTAAGACCTGTAACGGTGATGGCGGTCTCGAGACGTGACGATTCGCCAACTGCGGAGCGAGAATTAGCAATATGCCTCAGAGCTGAGGAGCGGAGTTGTAGTTACCATTAACACCGTTGACCTGGATCAAGTACTTCTTCAGCACCACCTTCGTGTGTCCAGGCCCAGCCCAGTGAAGAGTGACCGCATCGGCCTTTATGCCCGCCAACGAGACCTCCGGAGGCTCTGGGACTTCGACGCCGAGGATGGTGATGAGATCTGGGACCGGCTTCCAGAGGGTGAGCCATGCGCGATGGAGGAGCCTGCAGGGTTTGGTCAGTTTTTTTGCCTCTCTAGGTATCTGCTCGCGTGTGGACTGACCAGAAGAGGGCGCCACAGGTCACAATCGACTGGACGAGAGACATATCGGTGTCGGTGGCATGGCTCAACAGCCAGCGCGTGAGCTCACTGTAGTAAGTGATCGCATTCATGCAGCTGGCTCCGCGGGCTGGAGTGAGTGATGAGGGAATTATGAGGGTTTTGAGGATGGGCGAGTACAGCGAGTCGGGGGGAATTTCACTAATTTCACTCAGGCTATACGCTGAGAAGTGAGGAGTGGGTGAGGAATGGAGAGTTAAGTGGTGGATAAAACGACGTTTGGGAGGATCGAATCGAGGCACGGCACAGAGTACAGTAGACAGTAGAGACACACAAATACCCTTTTGGTCCCGCTTTTTGCAGCTTGATTAAGGGCCTTCCGCCGTCTTTCACCCTCGCATTTTCTTTTTTCCTTTCCCTTTCCCTTTCCCTTTCCCTTTCACTGACAAGCAACAGTGACCCGGACGAGTGGGGCGGGGCGGAATGGTCTTGGCGGAGATTCTTGGCAAGATATATATTCTCTGACGGGAATTCTTGGCGAGTAGGAGAGAGGGAAAAGCGCCTCGCGCGGCTGTCGGACCGACAGGATAAGTTAGAGGATATGCAGGAATCAATATAAGTGATGCGCTAGAGGGATTTATACATGGAGTTCGGGTGAGCTATCTCGCCATGAGGAGGAGCATGCATGTATGGAGCGGGTGAGAGGGAGGTAAGAGCAGTCTAACAAAACAAGGTATGTCGAGCCGGCGGGCGGTGACCAGCTAGTATCTAGTATGAGCATAGCATACCTGGCGTGAAGATATATTCAACGCCACGAATGGCCCGGAACAGCTCAGGCAGCAACGACCCATTATATGGTGTTGTATATCCTAGTAGGGAAGGCACTACGGCGGTCCATCGCGGCTTCCCGTTAAGGAGGATAACACCCCGAGGACTGCTCATTATACAACATGGAGTATATGCGGCGGTATAGGCGGTATATCCTGGTCTATGCAGAAGGTAAGCTGCACTCCTATCCCATATCTTGTTGGCCCTTAGATACTACAGGTCGACTTCCAACAGTACACACGGCTGGGAGAAGTGATATATCGGGAGGAGTCGGCCTGAGCCTGAGGAAGGAAGTTAAAATAGACTGACGTAACCAGCTAGATTAGTGTTGGCGAGCCGAGGCAGCGCGGAACTAGAGTAGCATTTCCATGTAAAGCCACACCCCCTTTGGGCCTCGTGGCTAACGGAACGGCCGCTATTGTCCGATGGGAAGAGAGACAAGGCTACAGGGCTACTATTCAGCGTATCAGCGTATTACAGTCCACTATCGCCTTCAAAATATCCCCCCAACTCTCCTCAACCACGACCATACCGACTCTCCTTACTATTCGGCGTGCTTTATTACTTTCTTTCAAGCGGTGCAATACAATCATAGAAGACTCAACAATTAATATTCCATCCCACGCCACCCTCGACCCGACCAACACCCTCCTGATCGCCTCCTCCACAGCACAATGCAGTACGTGCGGAGCATCAGCGGCTCAGTCTCGACGACATGGAACTCGATCAACCCAGCCACCCTCAGCGGCGCAATTGACGTCATCGTCGTCGAGGGGGAGGATGGCTCGCTGGCCTGCTCGCCCTTTCACGTGCGATTTGGCAAGTTCTCGCTGCTGCGCCCGTCGGAGAAGAAGGTCGAGTTCCGCGTGAACAACGCCAAGCAGGACTATGCCATGAAGCTGGGAGATGGGGGCGAGGCCTTCTTCGTCTTTGAGACTAGCAACGATATCCCCGAGGGGCTGCAGACGTCGCCGTTGGTGTCGCCGGCGTCGAGCCCGCCGCTCGAACCAGAGGGGTCTGTTGTGGTTGGGCTGCAGGAGCCGGATTTCCTGGATCTGACGACGGATGAGAAGGGGAAGAGGCCGCCGCCGTCGATTTTGCAGTCGCCGGCTCTGCAGAAGGACGCAAACAACTTAGGTGAGCAGGTTTCACCTTCGATATTGAATAGCACTAATATCACCCCAGATATCTACGGACAGGTCGCGGGCCCTCCGGAAGTCACACTCGAGAGGCCGCGATCAGGCGACTGGTCGGGGCTTACGATCGAACCGCGCGCCGCCAGCGATAGATTTGTCGAGAAGCGAAGGACATACAGCAATCAAGAGACTCATCCAGTAGACCGCCAAGGCCGATCTGTGGTACCTGCTCCAGGACAAGATGGCCCCTCCGATACATTTACCGAACGCTCACAAAGCCCTCCTCCGTTGCCTACGCGTGAGGCGATCGAGCGGGCGATTTCGCTCTCGAAACAGCTGGCCGTGTCGAATATCCCCTCGCATGTGACAGACACAGGAGATCTGATGCTGGATATGACGGGATACAAGAGCAGCGACGACGATGCACTACGGGCAGAGGTTATTGCCCGCAAACTACTGTCAGAAGAGCTAGAAGGAAACTACGACATCGGAGCGCTCATCGGAGCCGACGAGCAGGGGAACCTCTGGATCTACAGCAGCGAAGAGGCAAAGGAAGCAGCTGTCCACCGAGCCCAGCTCGCCGGAATCCGTCCTGCCCCTGGCATTCTCACGAGCGACGTCGCATCCGACCCCGGCTACCACAGCGACGGAGGCGACAGCGACTCGGCGGAGATCAAGGCAATGCGCCTCCGCTCCGACTCTGACCAGTTCCCCGGCCTCGAAACCCCGCTCCTCCCCATTTCAGAAGCTAGCACCGCCGGCGACCCGAACAGGAATTACGCCAAGACGCTGCGTCTGACGTCCGATCAGCTTAAGGCGCTGAATCTTCAGCCCGGCCCCAACATGATGTCCTTCACGGTCAACCGCGCAACTTGCACGGCGTACATGTACCTCTGGCGCCACGATGTCCCGATCGTCATCTCCGATATCGACGGCACGATCACCAAGTCCGACGCCCTAGGCCACGTGCTCAACATGATCGGTCGCGACTGGACGCACATCGGCGTTGCAAAGCTGTACACGGAGATCGAAGCGAACGGGTACAACATCATGTACCTGACCTCTCGTTCCGTCGGTCTGGCCGACACCACGCGCGCGTACGTCGCCGGTGTGGTGCAAGACGGATATCGTCTTCCTCGCGGGCCCACAATCATGAGTCCCGACCGCACGATCGCCGCGCTGCGGCGCGAGCTATACATCCGCAAGCCGGAGGTGTTCAAGATGGCGTGTCTGCGAGATATCAAGAACCTCTACGGCGATGGGCGGACACCGTTCTACGCGGGTTTCGGGAACAGGCTCACGGACGCGCTGTCCTACCGCAGCGTCAGCATTCCGAGTAACCGCATCTTTACGATTAATAGCTATGCGGAGGTGAGCTTGGATTTGCTGTCGTTGAATAAGCTGAAGTTGAGCTATGTTAATATGCGTGAGGTTGTGGATCACTATTTTCCGCCCGTGAGTATGTTGATAAAGGGGGGTGGGGAGGAGTTTACGGATTTTAATTACTGGCGCGATAAGCCGATGGAGATGGATGATTTTAGTGCGTCGGAGGATGAGGATGAAGACGAGGATGGGAATGAGGGCGGTTCGGAGCGCGGGTCGGATGATGGGGGGTCAGGGAATGGAGGTGATGGCGATGAGGATGTAGGTGATATGGGGGATAGCTATATCAGCCGCGGCTCGATCGATGATAACTCGATCCTGTCAGGCGAGTACGACGACGAGGATGGAGAGGAATACGACGAGGAGGATGATACGGCTGATATTAGCAATATCAACGACGGCGACGCTGATGAGAGCGATGCGCCGCTCTTGGAGGATGTGTCGACGCCAAAGGATAGAAATGTGACGCCTAGCGCGGAGGAGGCGAGATCACCTAGCAGGGGAGGGTTCACTGAGGATCTGGATGCGGATGTTATTTCTGGGATGAAGGGGCTGATGAGGCAGGAGGAGAGTCCGCACGTGGAGCAGAGGGATAAGTCGAATGTTGGGAAGGGGTACGGGAAGGATTATGATGTGCATGGAGTGAGGTGAGGTGATGGGTATGTGATGTGATGGAGATGTATGATGGGTAATTGGGGGTCGGAATGGGATATACCCTGGAGTTGAATGAAGCATTGTGGGTGCGGCGGATGGATGGGGGTGTAATACTAATCGGGGCAAGGCGTTTTAGACGGGATATTTTGTCGGGAGATATACAGACGCATAGCGAGAGAAAGGGGGGTTACTGTTATTGTTATATTACCTATATATATTATATGATTTTCGTTTAACTTGCTTTTTCTCCCATATTCTGTTCTCTTTTCCGTTGCAACCCGCCTAGACTATCAGATTTTTATGGACCTTCCAAAAACAAAACCTTGGCAATATCGCAGCCATTTTTCACTATTCTAGCCGCCACATGCACCTTCCTATAAAAACCACACTTCGGCAATGTACCGCTCCCTGCCCCGCACCCTTAGCGGTGGTGCAACACCCCGCAGCGTCAGCCTCGTGCTTCGTAAGCCCGTCGTGGGTTCCCTGCCTGCCCCTCGTGTGTTGAGAAGCTTCATCTATCAGCACAAGTCCAGCTTGAACACACGCTCTCAATCATCATATTCTACAAATATAAATACCCTATCCTCACGACGACTACGATTACGGCCGCGAACGACGCAGCTGAATCTTATCAAACAACAGACACGCCTAAATCATACAGACACGATGGACGCAGCTGAGCTGGCGAATTACCTCGCGGACTCGCCGCCGACGGTTGTGCCGCTGGAGATTAGGAAGCATTTCGAAGCCCTGACGCCGAGACAGAAGAGATACGCTCACTACATCTCCAAGTTCGTCCCCCTCTCTCCTCCCCATCCACCTCTCAACCTCGTCTCTGCCCCCCCGCCCCCGTCACCGCAACGCCCCGGCTAACCTCCCCCCCCCCCACAGAGCCTCCTTCGCAGGCACACGCATAATCCTCCGCCAAGTCTCCCCCGAAAGCGAATCCATCTACGACTTCATCCTCTCCCTCCACCGCGCCAGCATCAGCGCCGGCTCCTGGTCCTCCTACGCCACGCGCGCTGGCGTAAGCGCCCAAGACCTGCAGTACTTCCTCGAGTACGCCGCTCAGTTCCTCGGGAACAGCGGGAACTACAAGGGGTTTGGGGATGTGAAGTTCATCCCCCGCGCGCCGGAGGAGGCGTTTGCGAAGCTGGCAGCGGGGGATGAGACGGCGAAGAAGCACTATGAGGAGACTAAGGGGGGGATCTTTGCGACGGGGAGGCAGGATTTGATGCACCTTGGGTTTACGGAGCAGGGGCATATGACGACTTATTACCCCGACAGTCCTTCGATTACGAAAGCGGAGATTGAGGCGGTTAGCGCGTGGATGGTTGGGGTGGGGTTGTTGCCTGAGAATACAAGGTTGAGGAAGAATGAGGCGGGGGAGTTTGAGATTTTGATCGCGTCGGCTGTTACGGAGGTCCCTGCTGAGGGGGGGGATATTGGGAAAGAGACGACGTTTGTGGTTAAGGAGGGACTGTTGGAGGGGAAGACGATTAAGCTCGTGTATGGTGACCATGAGAAGGAGATGGCTGCGATTGCGGGGTGGCATGCTAAGGCGGCGGAGGAGGCGGAGAATGAGAATCAGAAGTTGATGCAACTTGCGTATGTTAAGTCGTTTGAGACTGGCTCGCTGCTGGCGTTTAAGGATTCTCAGCGCTTTTGGATCCGCGATAAGGGGCCTATGGTTGAGAGCGACGTTGGGTTCGTGGAGACGTACCGTGATCCCCACGGCGTGCGCGGAGAGTGGGAAGGTTTCGCGGCCACAGTGAACTTAGAGCGCACCGCTGCCTTCACCGGCCTAGTCGCCAGCGCTGAGACCGAGATCCCCAAGCTCCCATGGGGTCCCACATTCGAGAAAGACTCCTTCCTCAGCCCCGACTTCACAAGCCTCGAGGTCCTCGCATTCGCATCCTCCGGCATCCCAGCAGGTATAAACATCCCCAACTACGACGACATCCGGCAAACCGAGGGATTCAAAAACGTCTCCCTAGGCAACGTCCTCAGCGCCGTAGCACCAAAGGAGAAGATCCCCTTCATCCGCCCCGATGACCTAGCGTTGTATGAGAAATACCGTGGACAGGCTTTTGAAGTGCAAGTAGGCGTGCACGAGCTCCTCGGTCATGGGACGGGGAAACTTCTCCAGGAGACGGCGCCGGGGGAGTTTAACTTCGACCGCGCCAATCCCCCTATCTCACCCATCACTAGAAAGGCGATCGAGAGCTACTACAAGCCCGGCGCCACCTTCGGCGGGGTCTTTGGTGCCATCGCGTCGAGTTATGAGGAGTGTCGCGCGGAGTGCGTGGCGATGGCACTAGGCTGTGAATTCAGCGTTCTCAAGGTCTTCGGCTTTGGCACAGGAGAGGTGGATATGGATGGTGAGGCCGGTGACGTGCTTTACGTGAGTTACCTCAGCATGGCGCGCGCGGGCATCGCGTCGTTGGAGCTGTGGGATCCGAAGAGTAGGAAGTGGGGACAGGCGCATAGTCAGGCGCGTTTCAGCATCTTGAAGTGCTTTTTGGAAGCTGGTGATGGGTTTTGCGAGCTTGCGTATAAGGAAGGGGGGGATATGAGTGATTTGGCGGTTAAAATTGATCGCTCTAAGATCTTGACTGTAGGACGTAAGGCGGTGGAGGATTATCTGCTGAGGCTGCATGTCTTCAAGAGCACGGCGGATGTGGTTGCGGGGACGGCGTTGTACGAGAGGATGACGAGGGTTGAGGAGGGGTTCTGGGCGGAGAAGGTTAGGGGACAGGTGATTAAGCAGAAGCAGCCGAGGAAGGTGTTTGTGCAGGCGAATACAGAACTGGGGGAGGATGGGGAGGTGGTGATTAAGGTGCAGGAGACGAGTTTGGAGGGGATGGTGGCGAGTTTTGCGGAGAGGGGGAATTAGGAGGGTTAAGGGGGAAGTTGGGGAATAGGGGTTATCTAACGATATGAGATAGGGTGTCATAGGTGAAATTACAGATTTTAGTCTGGTATTGTTTTCTGTCTTCAGCTGCGTCTTCGGCAGTGACGATATAGGAAGACAGAAGGGTGCGATGCGTTTAACAAACACTTCATGTATTACCCCCGTCCGTCTGTGGGCCCATCTTCTAGAACTAACTACCTTACCGGCGCGCCACATAAATTTGGTACGGTCTGAAGACGGTCCCGAAACTGAGGAAATTGCTCCGCCTCACTTAGACTGTCTGAACTAAAATGGAGCCAGGCGGGGTCTCGTAACAGTCCTAGAAAATATCATGGTTTCCAATTGAAAGCTGAGACGTACAGAATTCGGGTGACATGCATCGAGGCAGAGGTTCGGTGATTCTTCAGGTGAAAAGAATGGCGCCAATCGGGGAAGCTTGGTGAGCATGCTGCTTTAAACTCGCCGGAAGGGGCGAGCCCTGGGTGATTCTTTGAAAGTAGGGGTGAGTTAGGCGAGAGAATCTACCTTCGAGCAGCCAATGCCGTCTATTCCTAGATCAAAACTGCCCTATGATTGGTAGAGTCTTACCGACTATGTGCTAGACTGTTATCTTACCCCACATGTGAAAGGTGCTCGGGAGAAAGAGTTCAGCTCTACATACTGACGGCTTGGGTCTTTGGGGAGGGCACAGGTCCTGGACTAACAAGCACTGCCGCTTCTACATCTGCCTTAATATCCCTGCGCTCTGCTATTTCCTCTTTTTATGCCGTTTCATTAGCTAGACGACGTTCCTGCGGCTCCTTGCTATCATCTTTCGCTATTATCGCAGCATCCTGCGCCACCGAAGAGGTTTTGGCCCTGGCCTAGCAGTGCTCCTATGAGGCCTTGTCCGGCTTAGCGGTGACGAATTTATTAGGAAATAAACGGGTATTTGGAGGCCTATCTAATTTGTTATTGGCTACTCTCCAGCTATAAGAAGCAGACGCCAGGAACGATCCCTCATCCGACAAGATATATAGAAAATGTGCAGTACTTTATAGCCTACGAGAAGTTACAGTTTGATGCTAATCTATTATGAGTAAGGCTAAAAAGATTAACGACACGATTATTAGCTCTAAGTCTTTCAAATATGTAAGGCAGTCTTCACCAAGATAGCTGTGAGCTTCACAGAGTCCAACCCTTGCCACTCTACTCAACTCTATGTAAGAAAGTATATTCGCGTAATTAGGATAATCAGGATAAGTGAGAGCTATAACTTCTTTTCTAATCTCTAGTTCTAGAATTGACATGAGCATCGTTTTTGACTTACAGGCTGTAGAGCTTAAGCCTCCTAGAGTACTTCTCTTTGACCCGCTGTCCTTCCAGCCCCAGCTTTTTGCTCTGTGGCTTCTCAGACCGTCGCGGTAGAAGTGATGAGTTCCCAATTGAAGGGGAAGTCATAATACCACATGTTGACCCCTATCATTCCCTTAAACGTCATCCAACCATATCCTGCAGCTCTCCAAACTCCTTTCTCCATTTCTCTCCTATACTCATCGTACGTGTGCCGAGCGTTATAGCCCATGTCGTACGTTCCCACCGAGGTATCTGCACCGTAGACTTTCTCCAGATTATCTGCTCTATACTGAGCGTTGTGCCCAGCGTTGGAGCCGCCTATCGCGAGGGTCTTCCAGGTATTGTTATTAGTGAAAACCCAGCGGCCTTTGTGGTTCTCTCCCCATCTTGCCAAGGCCAGGGCACCCCCCGAAAAGGGCGACTGTTTGCCCGTGAGAAATCGCATATCGTGTTTGCGGCAGTTGCTTTCCCCGGTGTAGTAGTAATTGGAATTGCCCGCTAGACGAGCGCTCTGCCGCTTGCTGACATTCACGGCCTCCTCGAGAGGTCCTTCGATGGAAGCGTAGGAATTATCGACCCAAATGGTGATATGGTCTCCGTCATCACGCTTCAAAACCGAGTGTTTATACACTGTTAATAACACGAGATTTATTAGTAGAGTGGTCTTGATAGGCGGGTAACGTATAAGAATAGTGCAGCTATACGTACTTTCAGTTAAGTTTACTCCGTGAAGCTCAGCATGCTCCAGGTCTCGGGTATCCAGCACTGCATCACGCTTAAATAACTCGATCTCCCCAAATCCGTCTGTAGTCGGAGCAGCGAGCGCAATAGCTGCTGAGAAGCTAACAAGAAATGTCGTCAAAAACATCTTAACAGAGTGAGATAGTTGGATTTCTCCCGAAAAGTCTTAGAATAACAGAGCTTGAGCTTGCGATAGTAGACAAGAAGACGAATAAGATAAGAGAAGATCAGAAGAAGGCCGATACTATTCAGTCGACTTTATATAGGGGTTCATAAGAATCGATTTGCTCCCTCCCTGCGAACCTAGAGGCTGGATCATCGATGTAAGCAAACATCATCGATGTAAGCAAATATCAGCAGTAGTCCCAAGCCAAACTGCTATTTGATCCTTCCAACTTGGCATCGTCATCATGTTCTATCCATAGGACAACGCTGTTTTCAGGCGCGGCGAGCAAACACAGGATCACAGGGGCGGACATGGCCAAGAGTATGAGTAAGGCCCTCCCTAGTAACGATTTCCCGGAACAGGACGACGCGGTGGAGTCCAAGCTGAAAACGATAATAGCGGCTGCCCTTTCAGTCGTACAACACGCGGATAGGACAATGCCTACGCTGACATATGACTTGGCTGGCTCAGGTAATCATGCGACTACTAACGTACATGCATGTATAATGAATCGGCCAAGCAAGCGAACCGGCCAAAATATCGCGACCACCCTACAAGAATTGCGATAAATCCACACAACACTAGAAATCAATTAAAACTACTCAAACCCCCTCTTCCTCAGATGCGTCTATTACAATCTAGCAAGTGCACGCATTATGTCCAGTCCCACCGCACTTGCTACAGCGGCGTGCGCGAGTTTCTTCCCTTGGCTTCCAACCACTACTCGCCCCTATTTCTTGCCCCACTTGCTGTACAACATCCTTCTCGTTCTGTAGCTCCTATGCTACTTGTTGAGTAAATTGAGCACCGTAGATCCGGATTGTTGTATCCCGTCCCCCCATCGACGTATAGTTGAGATCCAATCTTCATCGGATCGAAGAAGGTGGCGGCAGCGGACGCGGCGCGGGCCGCCTGCCAGATGGCGCAGCCCGAGCCGGACAGCGTGTCGACGGAATCTTCGGTTTTATAGGAGCGGAGTCGGACAGGAGTATTCGGTGCTTTCGTGATGGCACATACAAACCTAAAGCCAAGTTAGCTGAGCGTACGTAAACTTCGTGGATTCTCTGGATTTCCGTTTATAATTTACAATCTGCGTTGGGGGTTTAAGTTAGTCTCAAGGAGGTTCGACTCGGCATTCGATCTCTTCGATCTCCTTCACCGTCTTCTTTATCTCCTTCTCGAGATGGTCCGAACGGTACTTTCATTTTACCTTGATGAGTTCTTTAAACCTAAATATGACGTTTGCCTTTGATCGCTTTGGTCGAAATATTATAGATGAGATCTAGCAATACTTCGTGATACAGGTGTCTACATCTATGTGAAGCCGGCCGGGGCATGATGGCGATAAGCCTAAACACAAAGTAAGCGTTGAGGAGGAGTATATAGACTGGGAGCCCACCCGCCAGTGCTTGTCCTTTGGCTGTTCTGTTGACATAGCTATCGACATTGGTTTTCGAGCTGTTCTCTGGGTTCGTAGCAATATCCCCAGAGGTAAATTGTCACGTCAGACGCAGGCAGAATATGGGAATGGAGAACCACTGTTTATATTGCCACACCTAGTAATAGAAATAAAACAAGGCTTGTGCTATCTATTTGCGGGTTTGGGTATTCAGCCTGACCCTTAAATGGGCGCCTAAAAGAGGGATAATTGCTCTTTGAGCAATTCATCCACCAGTCTTGGAATGTAAAGCTGAGGATCGGCTTGAATTCCAATTGCTTTAGCCTTGCTGGCGCGTAATCACCTTATAGCCAATTAGGATGAAATTTAAATGTAACTTATGTGCAGACTTCGACAGGTCATTAGCCAAAGTTAAGGTTAAATACATACACACGTACGGCGTGGCGTTTCAATGAATATTATACGAGACGGCAAGTAAAACCCCCCCATGTCTCACTAATGAAAGTCATTTCTGTTTCCCGATGATGCAGAGGGAGATAAGAAATCCCTGGGGAATAAAATAACAAATGATGGGAAAAGGTAAACTGGGAGGAGTGGGAGGGAAAAAAGGAGAGGGGCGACCGGGGAAGGGTATAAAAGAGGAGAAGACCAACACAGCCCCATCCACACCCTTCTCTTCCCAAGACCGAAGCCTGACTTTGTCTTTGAGTTCTCCCAGAAGGCCTTTACAAGTAACCAGATTGCAAGTATTCTTCATTTAGTCGACGCAATTACAATCAGAGAAGAAGAGCTTCGAGCGCCAGGGTATTTTCCTGTCGCTGCGGAGCTGTTGCTGTCGTTTGTTTCCTACCATTGGTCTCGAGCGGGCGGGGAATTCTTGTCACCGCAAGCCTGTTTCTTGAAAAGAGACCCTTCCGACAATCCAACACTCCTTCTCCTCGCCCTGACACTGTCCTCCTCTGCTTTCCTCTTTGCCCTCGAATAATCCCTCCTTGCCCGGCTCCTAACAAATGGGATTGGCGCACTCTCTGCGCTGTCATTTAGCCATTCTTCACATATGAGCAGGTGAGGCGGCACGGCACTCACCACCTCCAGAAGACGCGTGGACTACAAAATTGGAAGCCCATTGTCATTGTTTTGTTCTTTATCGGAATTTGCATCCTCGAAGATCGGAGTCTAGATCTTAAACTTCTGAATAACGAAAATGGTGCTTAAGGTCTATGAGACATGCGCATTCGATACAGGACAGAACGACTAGTCAAGGTAAGCGGGAAGGAGCGATCAAGGTGAATAGAAGGAGCGGAGGGGAGAAAACAGGAAAGAGCGAGGTAAGGGATGAGGAAAGTGCGACCCACGGAAAGAGAATGGGAGGGAAAGAGCAATAGGAGGGTTCAGAGAGTGGAAGGAACGATCAGAGAAATCAAGAAGGAGCAAGCGGGGAAAACAGGAAAGAGAGCGAGGTAATAGAAGAGGAAAGCACGACCCACGGAAAGAGAGTAGGAGGGAAGGAACGAGCCAGGGAACCAGGGAAGGCGCGACTGAAGTAGTGACACCAAGGTAATTGTGAGGCTGGTGGGATTTGACGCTTCCTCATCTGCCTCACTTATATCATGCCCGAAAAGCGAGCAGCTCAAACAGCTCAATCAATATATATATAGCTGCGGGAGTGGAATACCCAGAAGCCAAAAAACATGCCTAATCAAGTCACCGTTTTGGTGGCTGTGCTGTAATAAAGGGGCGTTATTGGAGAGGATGTGTGTTTTGGAGTTGTCCAAGGGCATCGCACTCTTTGGAATGGTATGGCAGGATAGAGGGCGGTGACAGGAATCGCGACGGTAGGTGGTCCGGTGACAGCGAGAATGGGCGGCGGTGAGAGAGTACACCGGTGATTGAAGAGCCAAATCCAAAATGTCCATTCACCTGTTCTTCCTTGCGCCCCGATTTGTTTCTTGCTTGAGGAGCCCGACGGGCGACTCCAACCATCTGGTTGCCGTCATCTTTTTGTTTTTGCCGGTAATCCAAGCAGCCCTTGCTGTGGCTGTTGTATTTATAAGCATCTACACTCGTATCGTTTGCTGAAGTCGTAAAAGGGTTTTTCACTTTTCACTATATTGGTATCATCTTCCCATTCAAAAGTCTACTCATTGAGCTGCGGGACTTGGCCTCAGTATTAGGATCGGCAAGCACCCCATTACACGAACATCTCGAATTCATCTTCTTCTATTCAGCCTACACAACCCTTCCTCCTCAATTTACAACTTGCTCCCCGCCTTCCCATCAACAATCTTCACCAACGCACGTCCATTACTCAAACACACCTTCCCCCCCTCAACCTGCGTCACGAACCTTACCTCCTCAAACCCCCCCTTCACATCCCCCGTCCTCCACGCCTTCGTAACAAGCTTATCCCCCGGCTTAACCGGGCTCGCAAACCTCGCCTGGAACTCCCTCAGATTCTCCGGCTGGCTCCCCCCAAACTGCCTCAGGATATCGCGCGCGGTGAAGTTCCAGCTCGATAACCCATGCATGATGGCGCCGCCGAAACCCATTTGCTGGCCTGGCTCGGGGGTGGCGTGGAGGGGGTTGTAGTCCCCGTTCAGGCGGTAGAGGTGTGCCGACTCAGCGGTAGTTTGGTGCTCGAGTACCGCATCTGGTGCGCGATCCGGCGGGGGGAAGTTCACAGTCGCTGGTCCCTTCGGTCCACCCCAGTTACCCTGCCCAACGAAGAATCCTGACCCTACGGCGCGTGTGTACACCTCGCCGGTCCCCGCATCCACGAGATCCTGCTGTGTCTCGACGACGGTGCCGGCCTTGCCCTTATCGTACACACCGAGGACCTTGGCGCGGATCTCGAACTTCTTGCCGGCGGAGGTGGGGGGGAGGGGCTTGAGGAAGGTCATGAGGCGCTGCCCGTCGAGGACGCGGCGGGCGTCCATTTTGGGGATGCCGGGGATGGGCGTTTGCGCTTGGGCGGCGTAGAAGTCGATTACCTCTTGGGTGGTGTTTTTAAATGCTGTGGGGGGGTTAGCCGACATGTCTTGGTTGGGGGGGGGTGGGGGGGGGGGAAGGGGGTAGAGGCTTACGGAGGAGGATGGGGTAGGTTGGGAAGACGGCGAATTTGGGGTGGAGTTCCTGGAGAAAGCGTCAGTGGTGTGGGGGGTTGGAATTGGGAGAGGGAGACGTACGTAGAGAAACTGCAGCTCATCGACTGTGCAGCCAATGCTAGTTGCGAAGAGGAGGACATCGCGCTTGAGCCATGATACCTCGACGGCGGGGTATTCGAAGCCAGCTCCGGGGTTTGCGTTGCTCATGATGATGGTGGTATAAAAAAGAATTCGTTAAATAGGTATATAGATGTAGGTTAGATTGGTAGGTAGCAGGTAGTATGCAATTGAAAAACTGAAGGAAGCCCGGGGGAGCGAGCTGGGAGCTATGTAGATATATAAATAAGACTATAAATGGGGCTATAGATGAGGGGGGATTACCCCAGTTCTGGGGTAATCGGCTACGGACGATTGGGCGATGCCGAGGTCAATTTGTTGTTGGGGTAGCCGAATTGATAGGGTGAGCTAACACCATTACAAGAGGTACAAAATCCGATGCTGACTTGATAATGGGCCATGTTTTAAACATAGTTAGCGTCCTTTTTCTCTATGGTATGATTAGTATCATAGAATCCTTAGAAGATTAGTGATAACATGCAACAGCCTTCAGAACATGATCACGAAGGTGCACTAGACCAATTAAGCTAGCGACGACAACATTAAGTTTTCTAGAGTAACAAATGAGAAATATATAAGCACATCAAGCAGTTGCTTCGTTTAGGGATACGTTCGAAATATAGACATGTTGAATGGCATTGCTAGACTAGGCATGTTGAGATGTAGACATAAGCTAAAGTACATCTAAATCAAAACTCACCCAGACTCGTGGAATTTCGCCCACTTCAACTGCATCCCAATAGCAATTACCGGCAAGACACTAACAATCTCACCAAGGCCAGCGAATTCCGGCGGGATGCGGGTGTTAGGGAATGCCCCAGCCGCGAGCAAAATCGCAAAAGTATTGTAGATGAAAGACCACGCGAAGTTGAAGACCACGCGGCGAAAGAACGCCTTCGAGAGGTCCATAAGAGTGATGATGCCGACGAGCCTGGGTCTGACGAGGACAGCGTCCGCGGCGCCTTGAGCAATGTCTGTTCCCCCGTTGATATGCATACCAATGCTTGCCTGAGCTAGGGCGACCGCATCATTCGTGCCATCGCCGCAGAACATCACAACGCTCTTTGGAGAGGCAAGCATTTCCTTGACGTAGGCCTGCTTATCCGCGGGGCTGCATCTGAAGCGGATCTGGCTTTCCGGCACATCGAGCGTGGTGGCGATAGACCTGACAGACTCTTCGTTATCGCCACTGACGATTGAGACTTTGACTGCTCGCTTCTTCAGCTCGTTAACGACGAGAAGAGCATCTGGGCGAAGGAGATCCTTGAGACCAAAGATTGCAACTAGCTCTCCGTTTACCAGGACACAGAAAATACTAACGCCGAGTAGGAGTGTTTCTTTGATGGCTGGTAAGTCTTCGATGCCTAGCCAGTACGGGTTGCCGGCACGGACGATACTTCTGTTCCAAGTTGCTTCTATGCCACTCCCGGCAATAGAGACAACACTCCCGACCTTCCCAGGCTGGACTCCAGACGACTTTAGGTGAGTAGCGATAGCAGTTGACACAGGATGCTTGCTGTTGTTCGTCAGGGCAAGAAGTATTGGACCTAGTATGTCGCCCTGCTCAGTCGGGTATATCTCAGCCTCGACTGTAAGTAAGCCTTGCGTAAGTGTACCTGTCTTGTCAAAGATGACATGCGAAAGGTTCCGGGCTATCTCAATCGTCTCTGCGGTTTTGAAGATCAAGCCATGCTTAGCCGCGACACCTCCTGCTACCACAAGCACCATTGGAACCGCTAGGCCGATCGCACAAGGACAGGAAACGATAAGAGCCGAGATGGCGTAGGTCATGGCATTGATGCAGGTGGTAGTGGCATCATAGCCACGAATGACTTTGCCAACAGCAACCCAGATTACAAATACCAGAACGGTAACAATGAGAATGGCGGGGATGAAGTAGGAAGCGACGTGGTCGGCGATTTCCTGGATCTTGGTTTTCGATGATTTCGCCTCATCTACCATTAGCCCGATGGCTTTGATGGTGTTTTCGCCAGGGAGACGTGTAAGCCGAATTGTCAGGGTGCCGGAGTGGTTGATCGAGCCGGCAACGACGGGAGAACCGGGTTTTTTAACAACCAGTGTGGCCTCGCCCGTGATCATAGATTCGTCGACTTCGGATGTGCCAGCGATGACGGTGCCATCAGTAACGATCGACGTATCAAGTAAGGCCTTGAAGGTGTCTTGATACTGAAGGAGACGTGCGTCGATCTCTTGCTCTTCGTGAGTCTTAGGATCTATGAGGATTGCAGTCGATGACTGTAGTGACTCAATAGATATTGATTCTACTGCCCGCTGACGCGCAAAGCCACTAACAAGACGTCCAACCATGATGAGGGCGACAAGTAGAGTGCTCGTCTCGAAGAAGCTTCCCGTGGATAAGGGCTTCTTAGAGACGAGAAAGGCATATGCGATGATTGAGTATATGTAGGCTGTAGTAGTGCTTAAGACAACGAGTAGGTCCATCTCGATCAAGCGCGAGAAGACCAGGGCATTAAAAGCACTAATATACCAGGGCCCTGCGATGTAAACTTGAACAATAGTAGCGAGGACCAACGAGACAGCTCCGTAAACGACCTCGCGCTGCGGAATGGGAGCCCAAGCCATAACAAGAACAGGGATGGTTAACACCGCCGATGCAATCGTTTTAAAGAGCATCATGCGGACATGAGCTTTGCCGGAAGCGATCAGAGGGCGCTCTGCGACTGGCGCGAGTTTTGGCGACTGAAAGAACGGATCTGACATCAGGTCCCTGGCACCAACGAGGTTGGGCTGGTAGGTTACGCGGATAGTGTGGGTGTCGAGAACAGCAATGTCGGAAACTCCATAAGGCAGGTCTTTCGTAGCAAAGTCCGATGCAAGGCCGTCTATGATCAAATCAAGCACGTGTCCAGACTGTGTCATCTTTGTGCAGGTGAAGCCCGTCATCTTCTCAATGGCCTTGATAGTGCTAGGAGTGTCCATAGCGGCGGATGACAACCTGAAGTCAAACTCTGCTTGAGCTAAGAGAAGACTGGTCTTGACGTTCGAGATTTCGGGGATCATATCTAGCGATCCGTAGAGGAGCTTCTCACACCCAGTACAAGTCATACCTTGAACACTTAGCAACACATGCTCAACTGGGAACTCGCCCTTTTCTAGGTCGGATCCATTAGTTCCGGTTCGAGTGTAACTGATCTCCTTGCCACCTGCTACTCTTGCTAGTGGATCGCTAGTGCAACAGCTGTCTGATATGGCATCTGCATGTCCGCCTCCATCAGCATAGCAACTGTCGACTCGATTATCAGGGACTTCTGTGATAGTCTGTCTCGCGGCAGGAGCTGAGGGTTTATCAGAACAGCACTCCTTGCT
>KV459358.1:151394-258818 GCA_001662645.1 Pseudogymnoascus sp. 03VT05 | reverse complement strand
CGTCGCCTTGTGATAAAACACCCTAATTCCGTAAGCAAAGTAGATATCTAAGTGTAGAAGGCGATAATCGGTTCCGTTTCTTCGTGATAATATCACCACCGACACTAAATACTCGTTCTGAGTCTGCTGAGGTAGCTGGAATAGCTAGGTAATCCTTTGCAATAGAAGCAATCAATGGATATTAGTATTGCTTACTCTGCTAATACTTAAGAATATCCGTATCCCTACCAACTGTCGGCTCCTTCATCCATTGCTTCCATTCTGGCTCAATATCGTGGCGGCTTTGTAGTACGTATAACTCATCTTCTGAGTCAACATCGATATTTATAGCTTGCTCTATATCTAGATCCTCAGCTTTAATACTATTCATAACGTCTGCTGCTCGAATATCAGACTCGCGGCCTGAATATCGATAGAAGCAGTCCTACCACTGTGCTTTTGCCCTATTCTTCTTAGTTAAGTGCGTGCTATCTTTCTATATAATATTAAAGACGTTGAAGTTATACTAAGGATCACAGATCATAGCAATTGTAGAGTGGCTCTGGTACTGATTTGTAGCTAGAGTATAGTAATCGTTAAGCTTCCTTAACGCAATTGAAGTAGCAGTAGCAATCGGGCTTCGTTCTAGTAGCTCACTTCTTATATCTTTAAGCTTCTTAATCATCCTCATATACTGTGGAACAGCGTAGTTGAGAGTTGGATAAGAAGAGCCCTGTAACTTCTCAGTTGGGCGGACGAAGATATAGAATAGCTTTAATAAGTCATGTAGCGTAGTCCAGTCTCTTGCTGTTAAAGCGATATCTCTCATACTAATATCAAGTTGCTGTGATGCGTATAAAGCTATAATTGGAACCTGAAGCTTTAAAGCTATATCAATCATATGATAAGTTGAGCTCCATTAGACTAGCATATCAAGTGTTAACCGACGGACTTTAATACTCGCAGCTTTACACTAATTCTTTAAGGCGTCTTTCCATCCACGGCGGTTCCGAAACACATATATATGACGCTGGAGCTTGGCAAGAACAGTGACGATATCATTTTCAGAAGCAAGTGGTATTCGTGCTGCCCTAATCTTAAGCCGGTATGCCTCTAGGCCTTCATCTGGCGTTGCTTTTAAAGAGGCTAAAGCAGCTTAAACAGTAATATTGATAATATGCCTAATACAGCGTACGTCTCCTACTTTTGCTGTAAAAGCCCATGGCTGTTTTAGGGTAACAGGTTGCGCTGAAGCCAGCTTCTCATATTCTAATAGCATAGTTGTATTCGTAGAGGCGTTATCTCTTGTAATAGTAAAGATCGCAGGCGTAATACTGTAATCGTCCGTCACATTTATCAACTGTTCAGCAAGGTATTCGCCAGAGTGGATTGGCTCTTGTAGGTGTATAACGTCAAGTATAGTATTTCTCGTTTGCCAATTATCATTAATCCAGTGTACTGTAACTGCTGCATAATCAGAATAGTTCCAAGCAGACCAAGTATCCGTCGTTATTACCAGTCGTCCACCGCTTATGATATGCTGTTGTAATTCTACTTAAAGCCGTGCTTTATGATAGCAGAATAGTCGATATAGATCCCGTCCGATTGTAGTTCTACTAACTGTTAAGACCGTAGGATTTAGATGGTGAACTAATTGCCGGAAGGATTGGCTTTCAATAAGGCGTAATGGTAGGTTATTCGATACTATAAAAGAGAGAACAAGCTCTCTATATTTCGACGAACTTAGTGCGTTACTAGATGCTTAGCGGGGCTGGAAGAAAGCAGAAGTAGAAGTAGAGGGTGTTGATGAGCTTCGAATTGAAGATATTTTATCGTATTCTGCATGCACCAATGGGTGCTGGTTCTTAAGATGCTTCCATAGATTGCTCGTCGTCTGGTTCTTTAGGGGCTGGCTCGGCGTATATCCACAATTGGTTTGAAGGCATTCGTATTGGATTCTAGTAGGTACTGTATCTAATAAAGTACGGTAGAATAGTCCTTTGGAAAAGAGTATTGATGTAGAATCAGGTAATTGAAGTCGTAGAGGCATATGCGGCATCAAAATAAGGGGCATCGGAATAAGGGGCGGCAGCTCTAAAGCATCAGACTGATACTCAGCCGGCACCGGCGACAGCGAAGAGTCACTCATTACAGGAAGTAATACAGAACGCTTACGTTAGAAGCTTCAATTATCTATTCTACGATCTATATTACCCCTCTTTGCCAAGGGCTTGGCAGTACTCGAGTATTCGGAGTAGTACTCGGCGAATACCCGAGTACTCGAAAATATCACCGGAGTAGAGTAGTAGTCGGGTATTCGGCGAGTAGTATTCACAGCGAGTACTACTCGGGCAACACTGCTTACAACATGCCAGATATAGTAGCTACGTTTCAGAGAGAAATAAAGACAGTGCTGCTGAATTACACAAGACAAGCTCCTGTTACTCATGAAGGTCGCGTACCAACAGAACTTGCCACATGCATGAGCATGAGCAACGCCGAACGCAACACCCCTCATCAAGAACTCAATGCAGCTCTCCTTGGCCCCCATTACCATACAAAATGGACGTTTCTCTGCCAAACCGCTGTTATTACAGTTTCAAGGACCATATCCACTGCTGATGTGCAGCTTGAGGAGAGAGAAGAGGCAAATGGCATGGAAAAGATGAGAGAGGCTAGCCACTCATATCGGTACATCACAACCCTTGAGATCCGAATGGATCTTAGAGTTTGGAGACGTGGCTTAAAAGCAGTGATAGGCCGCTTGATGAGACCATATACATCCGACTTAGATTTTCGCCTCAGTACTTATCATATCGTTGATGAAAATGCACCTATCTTTCAAGCCGCTAAGTCATTCGACATCCACGCTGCTCAAACCTTGTTTACATCTGGCTGCGCTTCCCCATTCGATCAAAACACCAGCGGCCATTCACTATTTGATTGGGTATTTTACCACTTATGTTTCTCCCGGGAGATGAGCAATGCAACCCAAGGGCTAAAGCTGCTGAACCTTCTAGTCGACTGTGGCGGTATACCGATTTCGTTGGCTAACAAACGACAACCTGGAAACTTCCCATGGATTGAGCTAGCTACGAGGGAGAGTATCCCAGTGGAGAACCAGCAAATTGTTACAAAAGCTATACGTTTGGTCTTCAAGACTTGTTCACAGAACCCAATTTCCAACTGGAACGTAGGCATATGCATGACTCTCAAATCACAACGAAATCCTATCGGAGAGGTTGTTATGCAGTAAACCCAATGGCCTGTAGAATTGGGACCTGTTAGACACGGTTACTTATGGGGAGACCCCAGATTCCTTGAAAACGATCGGCAGATCCTTGAGGACGAAGATGGACTACTAATAGCTCCTTATGTAATAGAGGCTAAGGATTATGCAGCAATCAATCCTACTGCACGATGGGCGTGGAGAGCACCACTGGGAATCCACTCTATACTTCATCTGTATCATGGTTCCGAATTGAAGAAAGAGATACATGCAGGCTGCAGGAATAGGATAATTATTTTATTAAAGGCTGGATCTAACCCACGGGCCATAAACAGCTGCCCGTTCGACAAGGTGATCTATGGGGATTTAGAAATGAGCGTTACCCAATATGCTCTATTCACAAACACGCTGGATCTATGGAAGGAAGCGTTAGAGAAATTACGCTGGTCCAGAGCAGATGTTGAAGGTCTTTTGGATGAGGAACTATATCTAGGGGTCCCAGAGCTTCTCACTGGAGAACTTGAGTTCAGAAGTCAGGCTGAGAACCGAGAGGAGTTCTTGCATAATATTGCTACCGGCAGATACAGCGAGCATTCTAGCTGGAACGTGTGTACTCTTAGTACCTACTTAAATATGTGCGTTCTCGATATCGGATGCACGATTAGAAAAGGACGTCAGGTATTTCAAGCGAAATCTACTCCGGGAAGTTGGCATGAAAATGGGGTTTTAAATCTTGTTTTGGGGGTTGATTTCTTCATCTGGAGAGTATTACTCAATCTAGAGGAGTGCTACATATTATTTGATGACTACAACAGACGTCAAAGGTGGGGATAGTAGAGATAAATTAAGAATTATTCTTATAGGACCTGAACTTGGGATAGTATAACGTGTATAATGCCAGGTTCTAGAAAGTAATTTACGGTTCCCCGGAAACTACTTCCGGGAATTTTTACAGTGTTTTCAGGCACACGTCTGCGGTAAACAGGTAAACAATCCCTCGATATTTGGATCTGATATCTCGAAACCTAAAGCAGCATCCAGGAAACACGAACCCGGAAGCACCAAGATTGTGGATAGTCTAAATGACCGTTGGACCATCAAAGATTGTTGACGGCAAACGCGTAACGGAAACTAAGACCCAGTGCAGCTTCCGTCGCGTTACTCCCGAGCTCGTCTGGCCTCAGAATCTGGATTTTAATATCCATTTCCCAATTTTTGAGTTTCGAAGCTTGAAAAAAAAAATCTGCTTTCGGGGTTATGTATGATCCCGAACATGTATAGCGCCAGCCTTGTTTCCCGTGTTTTCGGAAGGGCCATAGTCCCTGCAATTGGAAGTGAGCAGAGTGGCCTACAAGCGCTTACAAACGTGGGATGGTTGGCTTATTCTGACGACTACCCTAGAAGGTGCATGAGTCTGACCGAAACGGGAGACTGTGGCTGGCTCCTTTGCACTGGCTGGTGGACATGGAGCAATATGCAGCCAAGATCCAACACCACTATTATTAACTGAGGGAATCCAGCTGAAGGAACCCAGGTGACGGAATCCCCACCCGTCCATTTCATTTACTTATTGCCGAAGAGCGTAATTGATCGAACCTTTCGTTGAACTCGCTTTGGAGCATACTGTTTTTCAATAAAGGATGTTATCAAGACAGCTGCTTTTGTAAATCGACTTGGAAAATTAGTCTTCCTTCGCAATGTCGGCTCAGAAAACGAAGGCTCTGACCTATCGAGTCGAGAATGTCCCCTTCGAAACAACCAAAGAACAACTGGTTAGGAATTTCTTCTATGTCAAAGATCAGGCAGATACCACGGTCAAATCCTTGGTGCCTGCCGTCGAAACTATCGAGGGCGAAGATGGTGATCTTACTGCTACTATTATATTCCACCCCCATGAGCCGGTTCCAGATGGTCCAAGAGTTCAGGACGATTCTATTACAGTAGACAAGGTCTTTCGTGGTTTCACACCTGTATATGTCCCGCCAGCAGAGAAGGGACCGATTGTCGCAGAGTAAGCTACAGTGGCCAATGTTATACTACATCCCGACCCTGTCTATTTGAAATTTGGCGTTGTCTGACTACAAAAAGCGTCATCGTCGTGACAGGACTTGCAGGCCATGCGTTTGGCTCATGGGCACACTCCGAAGCGCACATGTGGCTGAGAGACTATCTACCGAGGGATGCACCAAATGCGCGGATCTTGACCTACGGTTATCACTCTAAACTACAAGGCAGCGACTCAGTCAGCATCCTCCAAGATCATACCAACAAATTTGTTCACAGCCTGATCGATATGCGAGAGGAGGGCCAAGTAAACTTTTGTCTATCCTGGGTTTCAGGACAAGCTAACAGTAATGCAAGTGCGACAGTAGGCCAATCATTTTTATTGGCCATAGTCTGGGCTGCCTAATTATCAAAAAGGTATAACGTATTTCACGGGCGAGCTGGTCACACGGGCGAGCTGGTCACCAAAACACCAAAACGCGTCAACTTGACAAAAGTAAACATGCCACAACCAACACAAGCCCAAACCTCTAATTAAGAAGGTAGAATTATTCTTGCTATTAAAGCACTCAAAGAAGGCAATATTAAGAGTATTCGAGCTGCTGCAATGTCGTACGACGTCCCATTTGAGTCGCTACGTACGCGACTTAACGGTATTACTTCTCAACGCGACTCTACCCCTAACTCACGAAAATTAACTCTGTACGAAGAGTCAGCTCTTGTTCAGTACATCCTCGACCTAGATTCATGTGGATTTCTACCCCAGCCATAAGCTGTGCAAGAAATGGCAGACCTTCTACTCTCCGAACGAGGCGAGAGCCCTGTTAGGATAAACTAGGCTACTAGCTTTATAAAGTGTTGTATAGAAATTAAATCAAAGTTTAGTCAGAGGTATGACTATAAACGAGCAAAATGCGAAGATCCTAAGATAATTTAAGAGTAGTTCTCTCTCGTACGAAACACTATCGCAAAATACGGCATCTTAGATGAGGACATCTACAACTTTGATGAAGCAGGTTTCGCAATGGGAGTTATTGCTACTGCAAAGGTAGTCACAAGCTTAGAAGCAAAGAGCCGTCTAAAGACTATATAGCTAGGAAATAGGGAATGGGTGTCAATTATCTAAGGTGTTAATTTGTACGGATAGGCACTCCCGCCATTTATCATTTTTAAGGCGCAGAATCACCTCTCTGCTTAGTACGAGGACTTAGGATTACTAGACGATTAGGTGATTACGCTAAGTGAGAATGGGTGGACTTCAAATTCAATTAGATACAAGTGGATTCAACACTTTAATCAACATACAAGCACTCGTACGATTAGAACCTATCGCCTTCTTATTCTTAACGGACATGAGAGCCATGTCTCTGCTCAATTTCAACAGTACTGTATAGAACGGAAGATAATCACCCTCTATATGCCACTACACTCGTTACACATACTTCAGCCACTTAACGTTAGCTGCTTTGCTCCACTAAAGCTTTCGTACGGAAAGCAGATTAAAACCTTTGTACGGAACAGGCTAAATCATATCACAAAGCTTAAGTTTCTCTCTGCATTTAAAGAAGCATTTAAAGCTGCATTTATAGAGCAGAACATTAAGAGTGGGTTCCGAGCTACAGGACTAGTTCCGTATAACGCACAGAATGTTCTCTTGCACTTGAATCTACACTTGAGAACTCCAACTCCTCCTATAGTTGAGAGTAATAATTAGACTTTAAAGACTCCTTAAACTATAAGAGAGCTTAATTTTCAAACAGAGCATATTAAGAACTATGTTGTACAACATTAGAATAGCTCTCCTACCTTAATTAATGATGCTATTAGCTGCCTTGTTAAAGGGGCATAAGTTATGATGCATTCTACTGTTCTACTAAAGGCAGAAGTTAAAGCTCTATAAGTAGCAAATGAATAGAAAAAAAGGATGGAAAGGAAGCGCAAGAGGTGTATAATGCAAGGCGGTAGTCTCTCTGTACGAGAGGGGGAGGATATCGTTCATAGTGCTGAGGTTGAAGCTTAAGTCCGTACGGAGGTGGTAAGTGAGAGTAGTCAGCAGGTGGGTTCTATAGGCCGACAGAAGCGCTGTGGCATATGTGGTATTATAGGCCATAATGCCTATACGTGCGAGAGGCGCTAGGAATCAATTACGATCAAATAAGGGTTATTATGTGGGGTGGTGGTGTAGTAGTAGTAGTAATAGTCAAATTTTGGTGTTTTGGTGACCAGCTCGCCTGTGTGACCAGCTCGCCCGTGAAATACGTTAACGTACATGTAACGTATTTCATAAGCGAGTTGGCATCCCAAGCGAGTCGGCAGCAAAAACACTAAAAATTGACTATTACTACAACTACTATACCACCACCTTATATAATGACCCTTAATCAATTGTAATTGAATCCTTGTGCCTTGTACATGTATAGGAGTTATGGCCTATAATACCATATAAGCCACAGCGCTTCTGTCAGCCCTTAGAGCCTACCTGCTGACTACTCTCACTTGCTACCTCCGTACGGACTTGAGCTTCAACCTCAGCACTCTAAAGGATATCCTCTCCCTCTTGTACAGAGAGACTACCCCCTTGCATTATACGCCTCTTGCGCTTCCTTTCCCTCCTTTTTTTCTATTCATTTGCTACTTATAGAGCTTTAACTTCTACCTTTAGTAGAACAGTAGAATGCATCATAACTTATGCCCCTTTAACAAGGCAGCTAATAGCATCATTAATTAAGGTAGGAGAGCTATTCTAATGTCGTACAATGCGGTTCTTAATATGCTCTGTTTGAAAATCAAGCTCCCTTATAGTTTAAGGAGTCTTTGAAGTCTAATTGTTACTCTTAACTATAGGAGGAGTTGGAGTCCTTAAGTGTAGATTTAAGTGAGAGAGGACACTCTATGGCTCGTACGGAACTAGCCCTGTAGCTCAGAATCCGCTCTTAATGTTCTACTCTGTAAATGTAGCTTTAAATGCTTCTTTAAATGTAGAGAGAAACTCAAGCTTTGTGATATGGTTTAGCTGGTTCCATATGAAGGTTTTAATCTAACGTCTGTACGAAAGCTTTAGAGGTGCAAAGCAGCTTACATTAAGAGGCTGAAGTATGTGCGAGGAGTGTGGCAGTATACAGAGGGTGATTATCTTCCGTTCTGTACAGTAGTGTTGAAATTAAGCTAAGAGATGGCTCTTATGTCTGTTAAGAATAAGAAGGCGATTGGTTCTAATCAAACGACTGTTTGTATGTTAATTGAAGTGTTGAATCCACTTGTACCCAATTGAATTTAAAGTCCACCCATTCTCACTTAGCGTAATCACCTAATCGTCTAGCAATCCTAAGTCCTTATACTATGCAGAGAGGTGATTCTACGCCTTGAAAATAATAAATGGCAGGAGTGCCCATCCGTACGAATTAACACCTTAGATAATTAACACCCACTCTCTATTCCCTAGCTGTATAGTCTTTGGACGGCTCTTTGCTTCTGAGCTTATGACTACCTTTGCAGTAGCAATAACTCCCATTGCGAAACCTGCTTCATTAAAGTTGTAGATATCCTGCTCTAAGATTCCGTATTTTGCAACTATGTTTCATACGAGGGAGAACCACCCTTTAATTATCTTCAGATCTTCGCATTTTGCTCGTTTATAGTCGTACTTTCGACTAAACTTTGCTTTGAGTTCCGTACGACGCGTTATGAAGTTGGTAGTCCAGTTCTTCCTAGTAGGGCTCTCACCTCGTTTAGAGAGTAGTAGGTCTGCCATTTCTTGCACAGCTTGCGGCCGGGGCGGAAATCCACGCAAATCTAGGTCAAGGATATACCGAACGAGAGCTGACTCTTCGTACGGAGTCAACTTACGTGAGTTAGGAGTACAGTCGCGTCAAGAAGTCATACTATGGATCCGGTCACTTAAGGTCGAACGGGGTACATCGTACGATACTGCAGCTGCTTGAATAGTTTGACAAGTGCCTTGTTTGATTGCTTGCATAGCTAATAGTATTCTACCCTCTTGATTAGAGGATTTAGCTTGTGTTGGTCGTGGCATTATTGATTATAGTCTCGTTGACGCGTTTTGGTGTTTTTGCTGCCGACTCGCTTGGGATGCCGACTCGCTTGTGAAATACGTTATACTAGTAACGTGTTTTACAAAAGCCTTTGTGTCTAATCCCCTGCCTCCTCTAACAAGTTAAACTAACGAAACCTCTATGACTTCTATTTGTTTAGAAGCTAGCGTTACATAAGTATACTAAGAAGCACGATATCTAACACTTTGATATTAGAGCTATAGTCTCTATAAAGGTTCCTTAAGAGGATAGAACCTTAACTAATAATAAAGAGGCTATTTACACGCAGTCTAGAAGAGCCTTACCCTTATAGGCATCGCATTCTTACACCTTTAGGTGTTATACAACGCCTTATAGCTACAAAATCACTCAGAGTTGTAGAGTAGGCTCTATAGTCTAATATCATTATTCCTACTTCTATAAAGCAAGTAACACTAGGGCTTGCAGCTAGAGAGGCTTCTACGAGTGCATGGGTAGGAATATCATGTTAATGTAAAGGGCAGTGTAGTACAAAGCAGTGCCGTTGCTATAAGGAAGCTAAGGAGTGTAGTGTACACTGCCATAACGATGACCATGACTGTGGCTATTTATCAGGTCTAGCTACTCGTACAGAAATAGCTTTAGTTGAGAGGCCTCGTTGAAAACGGGCACGGGCAGACACAGTAGGAAATAGTATATAGATTAATTGATTACTTTACTACTATTTACTACTATGTAGGTTGGTGGTTGGGCTGGAACATATATATTTTAAGTAATACAGGGGCAACATTACTCTAGCAATAGAATGTTGCACACTAATCGAAAGTTTAGACCCCCACTCACCCTGCTCCCCCTCTCTTCGCCCTAAGATTACCCTTGAGGCGGCAAGGGCTCGGATTCCACACTATGCATATTGGCCATCACTATAGCAAGGCAACTAGGTATTTAACATGTAAGAACGAAGCCGATGGCATTATCAAGTCGAACTTGGCTCTCTTCGACCCAAGAGGCAATGCCGCGTGTGCGTTTTTATACCCTCTGTCACTCAGTAGACGGCTGGCACACATGCCCCGTTATTCGCGAACGATCAGGACTGGGCTGTAGATCATCTGCTGCAGCTGAAGGCTGACGATAGGGTGGTTAATAGATCGGGTGATAAGTAGTTAATCCAGGAATTATATCAGCGGCTACTGTAAATTTGAGAGTATATGACTTAGGTATCTACTTGGAGGCTAGGGTGATAGTTTACGCTACGGTCTCTCTCTGCTTTCGGCCACGGCGAAATTGAGGTCATTCGAGCGGTCCTGTACGACACACGTCTGTCGCTCCAAGTAGCACTAGAAATGCAATGGATCGCCAATGCGAACAGTCTCCATTACAGCGCCAATATATACGCCAGAAGAGCTGTCAAAGCTAGGGAACCCCTCCGGATCTTGAATGCCCCACTAGTAACCGTGGGCTTGGGTGGCTCCACATGGGTGAGGGTAACATTTCCTCTCCTTGAAGCACACGATACACCACTCTCCTCGTAGTTAGTCGTGTTCACCAAGCTCTTCGCCAAAGCGTCGCAATCGAGATTCCCAGTCGAGTTAACCATAATTGAATGCCCCGTTTTGTTAAGAGCGGGAAAATCAAGACTGGAACGTCGGATTAGTCTTATCCGCACGAAAGCGAGGTGGGGTGCCGCGGGGGGGATAAGACAGCACTCACGTATCGATTTCGCCATAAATTTTTATGCTATCGACGTCAGCTAGACTAGGAAAAGTCAGGTTGATGGCTGGCCCTCCCGTAAAGTTGAAAAGTAGGTCAAGGTCAATATGTCTGAGCTCTGGCAAATTCAAGCTCGTGATCGAAGCCGCATTGTCGATGGTCATGCCGATGGTGATATTAACAAGGGCGGGTAGATCGATGATAGTAACATTAGTAGGTAATAGGAGGCCGTTGTTCCAATAGGTTCCACTATAGGTGCCTCTGATCCCAAGACCAGATAGTTAGGTCAAGCCGGGCACTTCTAGCGGCCCTGCGTAGTTGTGAGACGTAATTAGGTGGCTTAAGTATTTACGACAATCAGCGGGAACAGGCTCATTCGTGCTATCGATCATAAACCACCTTGCACCGTGGACCGTGGCATCACATTCGTAGGTGGTTTCTGCGCAGCGGACAAACAAACCCACATCTTCTACGACATCGAAGAAGAACTCCGCATCTGTAGTTTTAGAGATATTTTCCAAAGTAGGACCGCACTCCGTATCTGTGTATCCGTAAATTAGTCAGGGAAACATCAAACTAGGGTAAACAAGAGGCACGTACTATAGGGAGCAATCGCGGCTGCAAGGCTCACGACAGACACGCCAACAAGATAGCGGCAGCACATCATCTTTCTGAACCCGTAAGTCGCTCGCCCTCTAGAGGTGATATATTATTAGCTCACGCATGTTTTAGAGATTTTGTTCCTTCTCTAATTCTCTATAACGACATAACTCTTGCTAACTGCACCACGGGAGGCATTGGTAGACAATTTAGCTGCGCAGGTTTCGTGGAGGCAATCATTAACAACCTGGCCGACGTCTTTAATCCTCTTGCAGTGGCACATATGACGGACGCGCTTACTTCAGAAACTGCAACCGAGCCTCATGACTCAAAGCTTGAAGAAAAGATGAAAGAGGGTTGCAGTGTCTTGTTGCCGCGGCACCTCGTTAGCAATCCAAAACAAGCTTTAGCTAGTAATTAAGGGTAACTAACATCCTTAACGGCTCGTACAGCAAAAATTGAAACTTCGAGTGCGTATTCTATAGAGTATTAACTGATGGCGCGTCGTGCAGCTATGGTATGAAACAAATACTGATTCTCGTGACTGTTATGAAGTCTGTCCCAAGATCATTTCATTCTATCTAGAGCACATATTCATTTTTCAATGCTGATACATACCAATACCTAATAAAGTAGTTCGAATAAATCGAAACCTATAATCTCCTCGAAGTCTCCTTCATTTCCCGCATCTCGTTTGCTTTGCTCGAGCTCATACCCTCGGACATTCAAATCCCCCAAAAATTGTCTCAAAGTCATACTCATTCCATCTAACAACCGGTTTCAGGCCCGCCCACCTCCACTCCCACCGCCCCTGGTCCCCCTCCACATCCTTAATCCACACCCTCCTGAAGTAAAACTCATTGGTTGCATGGCTATGCCCCCTCTGCTTCTCCGCCTTATGGGTCTCATCTTCAAACCGCAGATGTCCCGCTCTCAACTGTTGTCTCGCAATCACAAAATCGTCATCGACTTTCTCCCACTCACACGCACCAAGGAGATGCTGCGTCTTCAACAATGGATCACCGAGGAAACCCGGAGAGCTCATCATGGCGACGAACGATTCCGCGGCCATGGAGGGATACGACTCTCCCGAAACTTGGGTATAGTCGATCAACAAGACTGGCGCCAGGATGCGAGAGAGGCGGGCCCAGTCTTTGCTGTCATAACTGTCCGCCCAGTGGAAGAGGAGGGAGGAGAGGGCGAGGTGTTCTGTCGGCTTGCGTCAGCGAAAGGACAAATTGTTGAAAAGATGGGGAGAGGGGAGTAAATTGGAAAGAAAGGGAGACGGACCCTCAAAAGTGATCTGTTTCTTTCCTTTCTTGGAATCAATAGGTGAACTTATGGCGGACCCATTTGCAAAATTCAACCCTATCAAGCCACCAAGGCTGTTGCGTAAAAGTGATACAATAGTCAGAATCATGGTCTTGCTGTCTTACGGGTTTTTTTTATTTGTCGTTGAAGATGTCAACTTTCTGGCTCAGGTTTTGATATCCAGGAAATATATTTATATCCATCTCTAACCACTCTACCAAGAAAAGTAGAATGTAACGGAGTTCATGGACCGGACCTAGTGGGGAACACAGCCCCGGCTCCCACATCTCAATCCCAATGCCTAGTTGACAAGTACCCCGATGCCTAATCCCACTGTGCCCCGAGGACCTTATATGTCGCCATCGGCCCACCAGTCTCATGTCCGGATCTGGTGCAGGTGCATTGGTATCAACAACGAAACAACAGATAAAGTAGCCACCATATCGTATCTCGGATTTTCGTGTAGGCGCCCCGTGCTTCCTGGCACTTGTTGCTGAACGGGAACTTTCCAAACCAGCGTTGTCCCCACGTGTCTCAGGCCATGATACTCATCCTGTTCCCTTGACCTTTTGTCATAATCATGCTACATCGACATCTCTGGCAGTTGTATCGATTCGGTCAATGAGGACTTGCTGCCTAAAGCGTCAATCCTTCGCGTCCTCACGTCATCTAATCCAAATCCTTGATCACCGAGACATACTCCGTATTCATTCTGAGTCGGAACCTTGCAGGGAAGACGGGAAGTGGTAGGATTTCTACGAAGGGATATTTTCACCATGAAGATCGTACATTCCGGATGCGGTCGCGCGGATCCGGCAGTACAAGCTTCAGACTATTGTGATTCTGGCTCGGAACATCAACGGCACTTATGGAGGAATTCGGCTCTAGGACGCATCACGACCCTGAAAGCTCAACCATTCCCAAATGCGAACCTGTGACGTCTATATAGGGATGAGCTGTCAAGCTGTCATTGCATGGAATGGGATCGTGGGCTAAAAGCGGGTTGTCGCCTAGTGGATTGCTTGAACCCGATTCTACCCCTGCTCACCAACCTTTCTCCGTGGCCCAATCACGCGCTTTCCCTGCTTTCTGGCACGTGTCATTTGAACCACTTACTCCATAAATGATGGTTAGTTGTTCGACGAATATCAAGAAACGGACCATCGGCAATCGATCGATGAAGATCTATAAATGGCTTATTGCTTGCCAAGGTGTCCGCTGCAGAGCGAAAGAAGTGACGTCAGGACGGTTCAACGACACAATCCCAAGAGTTGGGCGGCTGAGACTGGTGCAACCGACTGTGGATGCCTTGGGCCCCGACCGTGGATGGCGGCGCCGCGACGCCGCCGTCAACAGTCAGTTGAAGCAGCCCCAGCTTCGGGCCGGGAATAGTCGGCGTGAGTCGGGCCTCGAGGTGTGGGCAGGACGATTGTAGGGGCATTACATGTCCCCTGTGCAGTTTCGTAGTACTTATATGAGTATACTCGGAGTATGTAGGTACGAGACTACATGGAACTCCTAGGGCTCGTAATACCATTTGCGTCTGCTTTGATTTCCGCACTTTCAAACGAATCTTTCAAATGCCAGCCGCTCTTTGTGCAAGTGCATGCTCACCGTGATATTGTAATATTGGCAAATGTCAGGGTGGACATAGTCGAAATTGTAACCATCGCTCAAGTTGTCAATTTACTCTATCCTTACGAGCTGCTACCCTCTCCTGTCTTTTTCTTGAATCTCGGAAATCACACCATCCTCAACATGATCTTTTGTACCTATTGCGGTAAAAGGTTCACGAGAAAGGAGCATTTGGAAAGGCATATACCAAGTCGTGCGTATCCTCTTTACATCTAGGCTGCTTAACATGCTGAGAAGTAGAAGATACAAATGTAAAACCTCACAGATGCAAATCGTGCCAACTTTCGTTCGCGAGAAGGTAAGTTCATATCATATCACTCATGACCGAATCGTTTTTGATGATTACGCAGAGATCTTCTGCAGCGCCATTACTCGACATACCATGAAATAGGAGATCCATCTCTCCTACTTCCAGCGTCTATTCAAACCGTTGCTGGACGAACATCCATCGCTTGCCTCAACTGTGCGAGTGCAAAGACTAGCTGTGACAAGCGTGTACCATGCGCAAGGTGTGCGGATAAATCGCTGCCATGTGAAGCAAGGTTTACGCGACGACCATCAACTCTGATGGTGAAAGCAATAGCCACGTCTGAAGCCTCCAAACAAGCTCCAGAATCAACCGAACCCAAACCACGACAGCATTCCGCTATCGCTACTCCACTAGAAAATAATAATATGGTTATTGACCCACGTTTACATTCGGCTCCTGCGATGGAAATTGCATCACCTACGCCCCAAATATACAGCACTAGTACCTCCAGCGAGCCAGGGTCAACGAGAATTGGTGGCTTCGATGGCTTTGTGCAATACAACGACGGAATGGCGAGTCTTGTCTTGAATTATCAAGATCCGCTCACATGGGACGATTTATCCATGGATATGAACCTTTATGGTAATCTCACATCTGTGCCATCCGAAAACATGCATCCGGTGTATTCAGCTCAAGGCGACATCTCGTCGGGTTCTGACATAAGCTCTAGCTCAATACAACATCAACCATCGATATCACATACAAGAAGCTGCAGTATAAGTTCAGTTGGCGATGTCGACATGGGAGATGTGCCACCATCCAAGCGGGCCAACCTGTCTTATCGTGCTGTTGCACCTGGAGTTCAAGAACCCCTGGCTACAGAGCAAGCTTGGCCATTAGCACGGTGTAACCCGCCCACATTCTCGGACTCCTTCCCACGTACGACTGTTGTTCATCTTGAGAGACTGGGACAAATCTCTAATCATGAACGTGCTTGGGATTCCCTAGACTTCGAGCCTGACTTAGCTATGTCTGCATCAGATTTCATTAATGTCGAGCCTATTAACTCCGGCACCCGCGATACTCTTCATGCCATTACGCTAGGTTTTCTGTATCGCGCCTTGAAAACACACCAGGGTGGTTTCACGAACAAATGCCAGAATGACCACTATCTCAGTCCAGCAAATTTCAGCTCTCGTCTTCTCCCACCAACGAATATGTTGGAGTATTTTCTCCTGAAATATACTCTTAATTTATCGAAATATTATTCGCTCGATGCTAGGGGAAGAATCGACCCTAACGAGCTCATCCACGGTAACCATACTTCTACTCTCCTCATCCTCCTCATGATCGGCCAAGGCGCTTCGATGTCAAGGTCAACAGAAGCTCGCTGTCTGTCAGCTGGTTTGACAGAAATCTGTAGGATATTGCTCTTTGATATCATTGAACAAGATATCGAGCTCAGCGCTGACATGACTGTTCTGCGATGTGCGCTATTATTTACGATGCTCGGTGCGTGGAGTGGGGATAAATGGCATATGGATATTGCGATGGGACAGCGCGGAATGTATCTCACTATGCTGAAACACGCTGGGATGTTGGATCCGCAAGATATTTTGGTGCCGAGGTTAGGTGGGAGTTCAAACGTGGATGTGCAATGGCGCGCTTGGGTAGAGGCCGAAACTCGGAGTCGGTGAGGATCCTGGCTAGACCTCCTGTCTACTTTCTGTGACTGACTGATACTTGACAGACTAGTATACGACTGGGTCCTGCTCGATCAAGAAATATCGCTTTTCCACGACATGTCAACCATCCTCTCCATCTCCGAGCTGCACGCACTCCTCCCCCACCCCAACCCCTATTTATTCTCCGCTTCCTCCGTCCATGCCTGGTCGACGCTCCTCTCCTCATCCTCAACATCACATATCCGGACGTCCCTCCATGAACTCTTCCAAGACTTCCTCCACGACCATCTCCACTATTCGGCGTCCCTCACGCCACTAACACTACGCCTCCTCCTCCACCCAATCCAAAGCCTTCTCTATGAAGTCCGGCAACTTCTAACTTGCTTCTCAGAGGTCCTCTCCACGCAGCGCTCCTCAACGCGGACCCCCACCAAAGCCTCAACCCTCATACGTCTCGAGGAAGTCCAATCCCTACTGCAAAAATGGTACAACCTGCATCTTTCCCTTCCTCCCTCCGTTTCTGGCTCGGCCCACGACTCGACCAAGACTACAAATCTGATCCTATATCACCTGATCAGCCTTAATGCACACACCTCATTCCCATCCCTGGAGCGCCTTGCGCGCTGTGCTCCCGCCACGCTTGCTACAGCGAACCCACACTGGGATCTCAGCCTGCAGCACAAAAAGTGCATCTTTGACAGCTTCTCCGCGCTTTTCCATGCAGGGCAGATTCTGCGCCTGGTGACCCTTTTCGGCTCACCAGATTGCACGCCGCCGTGGGCCTCCCTCGCCGTCTACCGCGCCAGCCTGATCCTCTGGTTTGACGTCCTCGCTACGTCTGATCCGAGCTTCCAGCTGCGGACTGCGGAGGGTCCAATTGTGGTGATTAATGAGAGCATGGCCGATGATGCGGCGTTGATGTGCTGGCTATTGAAGAGGGAGGGGTTGCCGGTGCTAAGGGGCCGAGATGGCAGCATGTGCAAGTTGCAAGAGCCAGAGGTAGTTTTGGAGGCTTGCATTAGGTTCGTGGGTGGGATGGATGAGGGAGGGAATGGGAGGGGAGGAAGGCTCGCAGATGGGATTGTGGGGAAATTACGTACGTTAAAGAGGAATTGGCATGGTGCTGGAGACCTGCATGGCCCATAATATACGTGTTTTTCGATCAATCTTGTTTTTGTTTCTTGCGGGACGAAGAATTCATTTGTGGGGTTGAACGGAAGCCTCTGCATGACGTCCATTTATATTTGGAGGGCGGCTCTTCAGAAAGCCGAAAGGCTCAGGTACCCAAGGAGAAGAGCGACGAGGGGATGACACAGAAACATTCGCAGCGTATGATCACTTTATGAGTCTACAAATCTATAAATCTCAACGATCATCCTTTCCCAGCCCCACTTTTTCAATGCTACTTATTTATCAATCACATTGCAATATGAGCCTCCCCACGTAAGCACATATTGAACTGCAGGCCTACTGGTCTACTACGAAGGCTCTTGACTACGAATGAACAGACTACAGGTTCAATCTCAGCGTAGGTCATCGGCTTGCCCTCTCAGTCTCATGAAATCTATGCAATCAGAGCATGGTGGCTTGTTTTCCTCAATTTTTATACGTTCTCGAATTCGGCTGGTGGAAGAGTGCGGCTGAAAAATGCGGCTTCTTGGGAGATTGAAATGTGTCCGATGGTTAATATTTTTTGCATGCCGTATTGTACGAAGTCAATGAGAAGGTGTCATGCACGGCACGACATCAAGGGGTTACATTTCAGATCTAACATCACCTAATAGAAACAGTAATGCCTGCAGATATACAGAGAAAATGCGTTTGCTAAGTCTGCTTCTTGTCACCAATATATTTATCCAGAGAGACAGGTATTAGTTTCTGGATGAATACTAGGAATTGGTCCTGAGCAATACTACTGCATTTTCCTGTCGTTGACTCGGCTCTAAGATAGAACTACAACAGAGTGAAGTGAACGAAAGAAATTGCACGAACCTTCTACATTAACATCTTCACTTGTTGAATATTCAATGTTATACTCCATCGCAGTCGAATTGTGTTCGAAGTTTGAAGATCACGTGCCACCGGACGAAGCACTTATTCTCTCATCCTGGCTGGTGGTCTTACATTCCCAGTTCATACACCAACTTACTTCTAGCCTTATTTACCTTGCTCTTTCGCCGGATGTTTCCTATTCTCCGTCAACCGCCCTACTAATCCGTTCTACGTCACTCACCACCAAGTCCCTCCCCGACCCGTCCAAGCCCGGAAGTCCGCTGGGGAAGTCCGTTGGGGAAGTTCTCTGCCTTCGGACAGCGGCTCTGCTGCACAACCTCCATCGTTAGCCCTCTCTGCTCCCAAAGAAGGACTGCGCGCAGCTCTATGGACTCCGGGAAAAGGGAACTGGACGAGTCAGTTTGGGGAAAGGGGAAGCCAAATGCTGTCATTAACGGATATGGGAACGGAGACTGTGCGTACTTCAAATGCGACGCACAAGAAGGACGGAAGAGGACGTTTTCGAAGCCGATGACATAAACACATCTGCTCAAGATGGTGATATATATCTCGACACTAGAAGATTACTTCTTCAAACCGAGTGACGAGTAATTCGAGACTTAAAGAGCTACTTTTCGCATATCATCCTTCCCCATCTATGCAACTTTAGGCCTCGACAGCGACACCTACAATACCTCAAAACTTTCAAAATCATGGCCCCACCAGCAGCAGTTGACGAGATCGCCTCTAGCCTCGCTATGGGCGGTGATGTTGATTCCCAAGGTGCCACTACATTTTTTACCTCTCTTCCATTTGCTGGAAAAGTCGCCCTCATAACCGGTGCATCCCGTGGAATCGGCCGTGGCATGGCTCTCGAGCTCGCCCAGCGCGGCTGCTCCATTATCGCGAACTATGCGTCGTCCGCTACGGAAGCCAAGTCGCTCGTTAGTGAGATCCACAAGCTCGGAACTGGCGCCAAGGCCATTGCTCTGCGTGCCGATGTCTCTAAGCCTGATGAGATCTTCCAGCTCTTCGAAGACGGCATTGCCCACTTTGGCCACCTGGACTTCGTCATTTCAAACTCCGGCACTGAGGTTTGGAAAGATGAGCTCAAGGTCACCGAGCAGGACTTCGATCGAATTTTCGACCTGAACTGCCGTGGTCAGTTCTTCGTCGCCCAGCAAGGCATGAAGTATCTCCCACGCGGCGGCCGCATCATCCTCATGTCCTCGATTGCTGCCTCTATCTCGCACGTGCCCAACCACGCCTTATACGCAGGCTCAAAGGCAGCCGTGGAGGGGTTCACAAGGTGCTTCAGCATTGATTGCGGCCCGAAGGGTATCACCTGCAACGCGATTGCTCCGGGAGGCGTCAAGACCGACATGTTCCAGGGTAATGCATGGCATTATACACCTGGCGGAACACCGGATACGCCAATGAGCGAAATCGATGCGGGTATTGCGAAGACCTCCCCATTGAACCGCGTTGGGTATCCAGCTGATATTGGCCGTGCCGTATCACTACTTGTGAGCCCAGAAAGCGAGTGGATTAATGGTAAGGGACCGCATTTTCACCCTTGTCGGTGATAATTTGTAGACGCATGCTAATGTTATCTCAGGCCAGGTCATCAGACTGAGTGGAGGAGCCATTTAAATGGTGCATCAGTCGTTGCCTTCAAAGAGAAATGGCTGAACAGCATTGGTCTCTGACTGTCGTGTCACGATATTGTATGGACGAGAAAATGTCGAACATTGCATGCAGGTTTCTGTTCCTCAACCTTTACATGTAACTTGCAAATCATAGATTGAATCTAAACCAAAGAGTTGCATGTTTGACTACCTCCTCAACTGATATGCATAATTGAAGTTCGCGACTCGTGCTCAGCTCTAATGACATTAAGTGACGGACTTGCCTCGGTCAAGATTTTGTTGAGATGTTTTGCCCAACTGTATAATCGTCCTGAGTAACATTTTCGCTTTGGGTTGGAGTAATTGGAGTGTGCGGTTTGGAAGTAAATAAAAGAATTAAGCTGTTCTCACTGCCATACCTTATCTAAACATTCAACTCGTTTCAGTTCTGAGATGGCAATGTTGTAAGTGTACTTTTTTAGGTTTATGCTCTAGCTAGATTCATGCCATGAGGTGTATAGATAAGACCTCATAGAGAAATAGTAACGATATAGTTCGAGTCCAAGTGACTCTTCCATTCAATTGAAATGGGCTCACGTTTGGAGGAAACAGTTTGCCATATTTTGAGTATGTTAAACCGGTATAGAAGACCATTAAACACTAAAATGATTGATAACTTTTCGAAACCAATCGCAATTGAACTCTGATGATCCCGTCCTCTAAATGTATGCTTATGACACGCGCGTCATAAGCATACATTGTCGCACATATTTAACATCCTTCCGTCGGCCAAAAAATTGAATCAGCTATTCCAGGCGTCATACGCTGTTTGCCCATTCTCAGTTCTTCATATGCGATCTTAAGGCTTTTTGATAAGTGGCCCAACAAAGCAGAACAAATGCCAGCATCCCTGTCCCTTTCATTGCGTCCGCAAACTTCGCGGAAACGCCCAAAGAGTTCTTCCAGTTTCCGGAGTTCGCGCCATAAAATTTCATTCCTGAGCCAACGACCATCTTCGTTAGCAACGCGATAACTGCCGATAGGCATTTGTGTGTCTGCTGTAGTCGTACCACCGAAGTCACCCTGCAACGCTACCTGGTAAAATAACAAAATTTTCTCCATTATGGTGGCAAGGAGCATGGTAGTGGTATTGGATCCCGATTTGGAAACACATTCTCTGCAAGCCAACATACTGGCACATCCTTCTACAGCTTTTCGATTGATGGTCAAGGCCATATCAAACGCTGATGCTAATCGAGTGGTGCTGGAGTGATTGTGAAGAGCTTGAAGAGATTGAAGGCAGGTCGTAAAGCAGTTGCAGGATGGCGAGGATATCTTAGCATTGGTTCGGCAATCAGGTGGAGAGTTGGCATCGAGCGATGAATTTGGCGATGGAAGTTCTGCATTCGTGCGGGGATGGTATGGTAAATTTGACGGCTGACTATCGGACCATGGCGAGATTAAATTCAGCTGTGGTACAGCCCCTAAATATTTCGGCCAAGACATCATCGTCCCTTGATCGTTTTGGACTACCGGATTGTCAAACTCGATCTGCGGTATTGGCGTCCAAGGGAGCGAGGTGTCAAACAACTCGGTAGTGCTAGGAGGCAGTCCCAAATCGTAAGCATCAAGCAAAGCGTCGTTGCGATGGGATGCAGTTGTGTTTGCCGAAGATAATTGCTCTCTATTTCCATTCGCTGACCCTAATGAAATATTCTTTTTGTCGGTAGCTATGGGCATAGCTTGAGAGTCAAACGCAAAGCGGGAATGCGATGCCTCGTCGACGTTCGTATTTCGGTCGGCAGCAGCACTGGTATTGATGTTGGAGTTGCTGATTCTCCTATCTGTACTTGGTTCGCCGATCCTCAACGATGGAATGTATTTACAATCTGTTCCGCACGTGAGGCAGCGAGAACATATCGGCCTAGTTTTACTGCATTTGACCTTTGCGAAGAAGCATCCATCACAAGAAGCTCTCAACCTCTGAAGACGGGTCTTATTTGAAACTTTGCTTGATGACATCGTAGCTGGTATTCGTTTGAGAGTTATTGAAATGGAGATATAAAATATGGCACCCTATGGATGGCACGGTCGACGTTGGCTGGAGCTCCGCTGATGAAAATGTTGTGTTAATTCGATGCCATTTAAGTCGAGTGAAGGTAAAATGCTTCTGGAGCAACATATATCATTTCAGACAAGTTAGATGGCCATATGATAAATCTGTGATCTAGAACAGTTATTTATATAATGACGTAAGTAGTGGACCGGCCAAAGAAGCGGAAGCGCCAAAATGACGCGATAGCAGTTGCTGTCAACTAGCACCGCATTCGTAAGGTTCTGTTCCAGTGCGCCGACCAATTGCACTGTCGCTCAGTGCAGCTACATCCTCTACATGAAGCTGCGCTGAGGCAGCTTCTATCTGCGGTCATCAGTATCAGCGAACAGATTGGATAAAATCTTCTCACAGTTCAAGAACAAAGTGATGGCCTACAACCTCCCCATGTTTCTCACATACGCGATGGTCCAGAGCGACCTAGCCCGGTTACGTCATTAGATACTTTCACCACGACCTCTTAAGCCACAACCTACCATAACTCTTCTCAGTGTTGAGGTCATTGATAATATCATCGCTTAGAACCCTCTTTTGTCCATGGGTCTCTGTCGCCTTCCGAGCATACCTCGATATTCTCTATGTAAAATCCCGATCTAGAGCGTCTATTTCGTCACTTTTAGCAATTTGTAAGCATTCTGTGTTACTATTTTACGCTAGTATTAGCACGTACACTTACCTAGAACTGGTAGTGCATCTCTCGCCAGTATTGCAACAGAGGAATACGATAGCTCTAAGCTCTCAGCACCAAAAATCATGTTTCCTCACTTACTAACGGTCCTCTCAAGTACTGCTCTGTGTCACGTAGTCGAAGCGTGAGTCTAAATAGTGATCGTACATCGTAATTAATAAGACTTTAGATGCTCTCTTAAGGAGGGCATCCTTCATAGCTATATATCAGTAGAGCATTATATTCAAGCCATCGCAACGGCCTCTCTGATTTTATTCCCAAGTTTCTTCACCTATCACCAAGTTAGTACGTATATAACCACGCTCCCACATTGGAAAAACCCACCAAGTCTCCTCCCATCATCGAGAAATGATTCCCTGGCATGCGCACACATCTAATCTTCTCCGCCGGCAGAAAAGAATCCCATAGGTTCGGCCCAAAATCGCTCCTGTTATCTAGCAGAAACAGTGCGTGTCCTTCTGGATATGGATCGGGTCTCGGGTCGCTCTCGTTCTTACACACACCGTCTTCGCACCAGATAGCCGTCACCGAGGGCGCCTTGTCTTTGGGGATACTAACGGCGTTGTATGTTGATAAAGCCGCGACTGAGGCGGCGAAGTGGGGAAGAAGCCAGGAAGGGACTTTATTCGGGTCGCCATCGCCGAGCAGTCCGATGGATGCGAACCAGCGATGGAGTGAGGCTGGTAAAGCTTCGATGATCAGAGGGCATGGCGCATCAATCATGATCAGATGACTGACTCTATCGCCCGCCTTTACCAACTGATTCAACATTTCGAAAGCAATGACCCCCCCGGCAGACCAACCAGCCAGCATATATGGCCCAACTGGCTGGCGACGCTTGACCTCCTGGATGTACTTTGCAGCTATGCCAGGGACGCCACAGGTGAATTCCTCACTTGTCTTCATGTATGGCGAATTGAGACCCCACATGGCTAGCCCTGGTGAAATCTCTGGGATATCAGCGTAAGAGGTTGCTGAGCCGGAGCCGTCAGGAACCATCCAGAGATGCGAGGTGGCGGTGCGAATCTTTCCTTGGAGAAGCACAGAGGTTGCGAAGCGCTCTGGCGTGATATTGGTGACTTGGTGTCCAGTTTCTTTGGGAGAAACGGTTTCTGTGGATATTGGTCGGGGTAATAGCTTTGTAAAAGATCTGGCAGGAATGCGGACAGGTTTGGGTGGCTGGCCAATTCCAAGCTTGCGCTCAATGTCTTTAATGGATGCGCAGGTGACGAAAAGATCAGCCGGCAGAGATAGGTCAGTCTCCTCTCTCAACTTCCCAAGAATCAAAAGAGCCATAAGAGAATCAACACCAAGAAGGGCAAGATCTAGTGCATGGGCGACTTCTTGCGTTGTGACACCAACTTCGACCGCGATAGTATTTTGAATAATCTCACAGAGTTGATCATCCTTGCTCAATTCCATATCCGAATCATCTGCTGGAGTTGACAAGGGAGACATCTCCCCAAAATTAGGTGTGGAGCTATCACTATTAGCTGTGGAGTCATCAGTATTAGGTGTGCAGTCATCAGTATTAGTATATAAGATAGAATCTTCCGTGTCTTCAGAAATCTCGCTGTCTGCTCTATCAAACCTGGCCAGCGAGCTCTTGAACTGCCCGATTGTTTGGCATTCGAGGAAGACTGACGAGGGCAACTCGATCTCGAGCTTTTCTCGAACTGTGCCGCCTATTGTCAGCGACATAAGAGAGTCGATTCCGAGATCCGCAAATGTGATGTTATCAACGAGCTCATCCATGCCAACGCCTACTTCTTTTGCCACGATGTCCATTGTTTGCGAACAGATAGTCGCAAACTTCTTACTGGCAGGCTCCAGGCTCGTTGTGCTGTCTTGCGCAGTCTTGATTTTCGTAGTAGTCGTGGTTGTCTTGTGTAATGCAGATGTGGTCGGTATAGCTACAGCTGGTGATGGCTCAGCTCTTGGACCTTGGGCTGGAGGAGCCGTAACACCGACTGGTGGGAGCAAAGTATTTAGCACAGCCCGTAAGATGCACTGGAACTTTAGACCGCCAACGACGGCAACAATTCTACTGCCATCAAAGACATAGACGTCACCAGCAAGCATCTTTCCGCCAGCTGGTTGCATTTTGACGTATGAACGGTAAGTTTTTTCGGCGGAAAATGGTTCCGCGATGCGAAGAGAATCCCAACCATGAGACACGTAGACTTGATTTCCTGAATCGACAGCATCGCTCCCGTTTACAATAAAGCCGGAGATATGTGCCACGCTATCAATCCAGTATGGACTGCATACGAAAGTACCATCTGTAGGTTTAGTCTGGAAGGAGACATGCGACATTGCTTCCATGTTCTCACTGCAGAGAATAACTTCTTCCATACCGCGATACTTTGCATCATAATCAACCAACGCAGAGAAGAGCTTGTATGCAAGGCCACGACCTATCTTACTAGCTTTGCCGTTTTTCTCGGCATTCTTGAGCCAGTCGACTCGATGTTGGATCAGGTAAGCTACTCGCTCCCATTCCGATAGCCAAGCAGCACAATCACCGAATGTGACAACGCAGTGAGCATGGTCGACTCGAGCCTTGTCTGATCCGCTTGAGAAGATGAGTTTCGCAGAGCTGCGAGAAGCATCAATATTGGCAGTTAGCTTGAGAATTTGACTCGCGCCGTCTGGCCGTGCAATGAGTGGCTTGATCACTTCCATGCTTGCAACGTTGATGCCGATATTCTCAACATTCGGGCGCACAAGCTTGTATGCATACTCGCACACTGTCATGGCCATGTCAGCATAGATTGATGATGGACAAAGACCTGCGCCATTAACTAAATGTCCCATGACGGCAGAGCGAAGGTCAGCTCTTGCCAGATCAGACTCGGTGGAGACAGTCGCCACATCGCCGTCAACCAAATCCTCAACAACCTTATGTACGGTTGTAGTAGAAATCTTGGGTTTCGAATCTTGCCGAGGGGCAACTTGACTATCACTGGCTCTTCCTTTCGTCAGACACCAGTCTCCAGTATACTGAATCCAGTAGTTCTTCTCATCGAAGGCATATGTCGGCAAATCCAAAAGCTGGACACAATCCAGGTGATCTCGATGATATTCATTCCAGTCAATATTGAAGCCTGCTGTGTGAAGAGTGGAAAGAATATCGCTGAGCGTTTTATAAGCGCTCTCAGTCCTCCTCAGGGAAGAAACTGCCACAGTCTCCTTCCCAAGCGTTGACTTCACCATGCCTATGCAAACCGGATGAGGGCCTACTTCCAAGAATAGGGTCTTTTCATTGACCAGCCCATCTGACCGAATTGAGTTTATACCGTCCAAAAAGTTTACTGGCTCACGAGCATGTCGTCGCAGATAGGACGCATTCACAGTTTCTCCTTCACTAAGTTGCCTTCCAAGTAGCGTTGAGACGATCGGAACTGTTGGAGCGTGAAACTGAACTGAAGCCGCCAACTTCTCAAACTTGTCGAGGATTGGATCAACCTGGGCAGAGTGGAAGGCGAAAGGTACTTTGAGCTGCATGCATTTAAAACCAGCTGCAGTAAGGCGTTCCGAGATGACATGAATCAGTGCTGTATCTCCACTGAGTACTGTCTCTTCTGGACTATTGATGCATGCAATATTAATGCTTGCCTCGTCCACAGATTCTCTGATCGACAAGACTGAAGCCTTGACGGCAAGCAAGCCATGACTGCTAACTGTGCACTTCTCCATGAGAAGCTGTGCCCTCTTACCGATAAGGTAGATTGCATCACTGGCTGAGATAATGCCAGCTACATTGAGAGCTGCGTATTCGCCAAGACTGTGTCCGATGACAACGCTTGGATTGATACCCCAAGAAGCCCACAATCGGGCCATTGCCATCTCGAAGCACAACAAACCAAGCTGTACAACAACTGGTGATAAATCTTCCACAGCAGCAGTAGAACCGTCTATAAGTGGTAAAAACGAGGGTAAGCAATACATGGCGGCAATGTTGTTGAACTCCAGCATGGTCTCCTTGAACAACGATGAATTCTCAAAGAGCTCCTTGCCAAGAGCAGCATAGTGCGACCCTTGTCCAGTAAACACAAAGACAATCTCTTGGGTGGTCAGAGGAATTGGCGTAATGTCTTCAGTCAACTTGTGCTTGATGAATTCTCTGACCTGAGTAATATTGAATCCTGTGACTGATATCCGCCAGTTGTGTTGAATGCGACGGGCAGTAGTCGTATACGAGATATCCGCGAGCGATGCCTCCGGGTGTTGTTCGATGTAATACATCAAGCGCTCAGCGTTCTTTATCACGGCAGATTTTGATTTCGCAGTTATCGATACCATATGCGCTGATCGATTATCTGTGAAAAGCGTCTTCGTAGCAGGACCGTCCTCGAGCAACAGCCCAGAGTTTCCACCAGCAGCACTGAAGTTGTTGACAAAAACACGTCGTGGTCGGCCAGCTTTATTAAGTAGAGGAGTGGAATGATAAGCAATATGTACATTCCTCTCTGCCAAATCTTTTGGGAACGTTCTATTGATTGTCTTCTTGATGCCAATGTGTGGAGGCACGGTATTCTTCTGCAGCATCATGAGAACTTTGATCAGTGCTGTAACTCCAGATGCCGCTTCTCCATGGCCCACATTGGCCTTGACTGAACCGAGATATAGCGATTGCTCTGCGCTTCTCTTCTGGTCTGCAGGAGCGAAGACATTTGTGACTGACTTCATCTCAGTGGCATCGCCGGCTTGAGTGCCAGTGCCATGCATTTCCACATAGTCTACATCCAATGGATCAACACCAGCCATATTTAGGATATTGCGATATAGAATCTCCTGAGTTCCGGCATGGGGATGAGTGATTGACACTGCATCTGCCGAATGATTCGTGGCTGTGCCAAGAATGACACCGAGAACATTGTCCTTATCTGCAATAGCATCCTCGAGTCTCTTGACGATGACAGTAGCACAAGCGTCGGCGCGACAATATCCGTCGGCGTCGTTATCGAAGGTGGCACATGGCCCCTTCTTTGACAAGAACTGTCCTCTGCTGAGGCCGGCGAAAATGTCAGAGTTGGTCATACAACTCAGGCCTCCAACAACAGCAGTATCGCAATCCTTGGCCCACAGCGACGTACAAGCGAGTTGCATAGCCGCCATACTGGAAGAGCAGGCGGTGTCGATACTGAAACTTGGCCCACTAAAACCGAAATGATAGTTGATACGTCCAGGTCCAAATGCGCGGACGCCACCTGTAATAAAGTATGTGTCAACCTCCTGCGCTGCATTAATTTCACGCCAATCATCACTGGTCTGTCCATAAAATGTACCAACTCTGTCGAGCTTTGTGGAGCGAGTTCTGTTTGGCACATAGCCAGACATCTCCAAGGCCTCATAAGCGGTAGTAATAGCCATGCGTTGCATCGGATCTGTTTGATGCGCTTCTCTTGGCGACATATTGAAGAAGCGAGGATCAAATAGACCTGGATTCTCAATCCAGGCTCCATAAGGCGTATGACTCGTGTTCATAACCTTTCCAGAAGGGTCACAGTGAGCCTTCACATCAAATCGATCTGCCGGTACCTCTCTGTGTAAAGCGAGTCCCTTTTCGAGCAGTTCCCATAGCTTCTCATGCGTTGCAGCATCGGGGAAACGGCCTGCCATACCGACAATAGCAAGTTTACACCTCTTTGACGAACCATGGTCTCCTGTGTGAGGTTCCATACGATCCTTTTTTGAATGCGGTGCGCGGCGCAGATGAACCTCAAGACCTGTTTCATTCTTGAGTTGTTGTACTAGGCTATTAGCAGCTTGCGTTGGACCTAACGGTATAACGAGACACGATGAGCCTCTATAATTATTTGCTTGCGTCACACAGCTTGCGAAGACCCGCTGAAAACTTAGTGGCTCCAGAAGAATGTCTCGAATAACTGCTGTGATAAGTTTTTTAGGATCTTTTTCCGCAAGCCACTGCCCTGTTGAGCATGAAATGATAGGGAATCGTGGAGATGCATTTTTGAGAACTTCGCTTAGGTTAGAATCGTTAAGTCGCAAAACTATCTCAATTTCAGCGGCGGAATAGAGGTGTGATGCGTGATACGGCCCATAGATAGGCAGTGGTAGTGGCGCATCTTTGAACTCATGCTCATCGACAAGCGCCTTCAACGTGGGTGGTGGACCGCTAAAAGCTATGCTCGTTGAAGTGATGGCGCTGATATATGCTTGACTGGTCGTTGTGTAGCCCTGGCAAAGTTAAGTCTCCAATTTTTGTTTGTATCTAGTGATAACTCACCTTCGACTCGTTAAAATCAGCAAGTAGGGACCTTGCAGCTGATTCATTAAGTCCCGGAACAACATAAGTCCAGCTCTTGGCAGCATCGCCAGATTCATGTATGTGCTCTGCAAGAGCAGAAACATGTCGTCCTGTTCGGAAGGCCAAAAGTACAAATTCGGCGCCAATGTTTACAAGAGCCGAGAGAGATGGTGCAATGGAAACCGCAACGGCGGCAATAAGCCCGGTGCAGAGGCCAACTGTCCATGTTTCCTGTGGTCTTGTAGCATCTTCCGGAACCTTTTCTGCTCGACTAAAGTATCATAAGCATCAGATAAAAGCAAGATCGTAGTGAGCACGTACTCGATATAGTGAGCGAGTTGTGTAGTAACAAGAAGAGCACTGTCTATTGCAGGATGTGTAACATCCCTGGTATGATATCTCTGGCTAAGTTCTTGGATGGTAGTGAAAGGTGGTATGTGTCGACGTTCTAGAGAAGGGAGACGTTCGGTCTCATTTTGAAGAGTAGATGCAACGCGATTGAGGAAAGCATGTGAAAGAATACTTGGATTTCCATTACGGCAAAAGTCTGCAAGAAACCCCTGTGTGTCCAGAGACTGTTCTCCAAAGAGAAGAAAGCATATTTTCTCGGCCATTTTGAGCACCAGTTGGACATCAGTAAGAATAATATGGAACGCAGGGTTTGGAGGTGCTTTTAGGCTTATAAAGAGTAGAGGGAGTGCTTTACCCGACATGGCAATACTTCCATTATACTTTTAGTCACATTTAGCGCATCAACCCTATCGGTCGCCGAGCCCTGATTCAGGTCTATATCGTCACATACGTAGTACATTAGATCCAAAATTGCCTTGCGAGGCTTTGGTGGTTTCGTTATTGCCATCTATTGCTATGGAAAGCCACAATGCTGGTGAAAGAAGCTCTCAAGCTCAATCGAGCCATAACGGAAATCAACTCACACATTAAAAAGAGACATCGTCTACCCCATTAGGGAAGCTGTTTACATGTCAGGACACAACATGAAGATCCAATACCAAATGGAAATTAGGAAACGCATGGACACAGACCGAAGACCGAAGCTATAGCTACGAATTGAGCAGTACAACAGCCATCATCTCGAGCTTAAAGAGAGAAGACGTCAGTCCTTTGATTGCATTACAGGAACCCGAATTTTTTTCCTGTTGATGATTCAAAAAGGCTTAGAGGATCCGGCGGACTTCGTGGACATCCCCATGCAGGTCCGAAAGGACACGGAGAGCCACAAATAAGCTAACGTCATTGTTCAAGCCATGTATGTGAGGTCGCAATGTCAATTGAAATATTAAAGAACTTCTTTAAATATTCTATACCAGATAATCCCCGTTGCCAATGAAGAGGTAAAGTAAGCACCTTTTCATAATAATTTGTATAGAGGGTAAGCTACAATAAGGTTCTCACTTCGTCGCCCCGCCAACATCCTCGGTCACCTTCGCGCCCATTCTCGCTACCTCTCTCATCAGCTTCTGAGTCAGGAAACTAGTTCTGTTCTTCTAAAAAATCGGGCAGCTGGCTTTTTGAAGAGCTGCTACACTCTTTTCCAGAGGGCCTCCTACTTCCGAGCCTAAAATGCAGCCCTGGAAGCTGCTTGTGGACCTGGTTAGCTGCATTGTGGGGTATTAGTTTCCATACTAAGAAATGCAAGATCGGGAGTCCGTACCAAAGTTCGAAGCGAGGCCTGGGCCAGCCCCTTACGAACTGGCTCGGTTCACGGTTGGGCCGGAACATACACGAAGCGATAAAAGGGATGAGATCATCCCTAGCAATCCCTAGTCCCAGCGGGTTTCCGAGGATTTTCCCCACCGGACTTCCGTCGGGGATAGTGAAATTTTTGATATCACATAGACCGCCCAAAAAAACCCTCACTAGTCCTGTGTCATATTTTCTCGGGGCTGTTTAAGAACACGTCATTTTGACCTAATCCTAGCATTCAGGCCGACCTGCAGCTGTTAAACTTCAATTCACCTCGGTCGTATAGGCTCACGTTGAGTTTCTGTAGTCGCGAAGCCTCTACTGCAGCGCCTAAATTCTGCAGTTGATTTCTCCACTTACTGAAAGCTACTATGGGTTTACTTCTAATCGTACTGTTGGTTGTGATACTTCCATGCGCCGTAGCAGCTCATAGATGGTGGCATGATCCTTATCGTCGTATGCCAGCGGGAGCTCGAAAACTTCCAGGACCATGGAGTACGCATCATTTTTCTGCAGTAATCAACAATAATGTATGTACTTACTGGATCCGCAGGCATGTGGTTTATTGGCCGTATTCACGATATCCCAAAAGAAAGAACGTGGCTTGGGTTCTACAAATGGGCGAAAGAATCAGGCCCCATCTACAAGCACGAACTCTTCGGCTCGACCCATGTCTGGATTTCCTCAGAGCAAATCGCGAAGGACTTGCTTTCGAAACAAGGGTCCATATTTTCCGACCGACCACTGATAGATAATCTTCCTATCAACAAGACGGGCGGAGAGTACCTCCCTCTCTTGGGGGAAAATGGTATGCTAGACAGTTCCGTCTTTGTCAGGTACTGGATAAAATGGTAACTTGTTCTAATCTAGAGATCTGGAAGCACCAGCGGAAGTTTGGACATCTTCTCATGACAACAAGCTCAAAGAATGCTCAATACCACTATCCGGTCATTGAGACTAAGCGCCTCTTGTACAAGCTTCTCCTCGCGCCAGAGTCCTACAGAAGCCTCCTCGAGGACCACACCAGTCGGAATATCTCCCGTTTAGCGTGGGGCTCGCCAGATTGTTATCTGACTCTGCAACAAGTGACTATGGCTCTGTTGAGTGTGATTTCGCCAGCAGGCGCTCTCCCTAATGTAATCTCACCTCTCGCTGCACTCCCAGAATGCCTATCTCCATGGAAGAGGTACGAAAAGCAGCGACATGCCTTCGAGCGGGAGTTCTTCCTCAAACAGATGTCGAAGGTCCGCAAAGAATGGCTTGCAGGTACCGCCAAGCCATCTTACATGCGGCTGTTCCTTGAGTCGCAAGAGAAGTTCCAAACTAGCTACGTTGAAGGTGCTTACCAAGTCGGCATGATGGCTATTGCTGGAGCCTTGACCATAGCTAGTCCGATGATGAGTTTTGTTCTCGCGATGGTTCAATCACCTGAATGGCTTGCGAAGACGCAGGAAGAACTCGATCGGGTATGTGGCGACAGATTGCCTGCAATGGCTGACATGGAGAATCTGCCCGTTTTGCGAGCCGTCGTGAAAGAGGTGCTGAGGTGGAGACCACCAGTTCCTACTGGTTTGTCGCAATATCCTACAATGTCTGACCGTTACTTGACTAACCATTTTGCAGGAATCCCACATGCTTCGACTAAGGACTATGTGTACCAAGGCTACTTCATCCCCGCTGGCTCTACTATCCACGCATTTGAATGGTAGGAATACGTGCCAGGTTAAACTTGGTGAAGATGGTCATGCTGACTTGAAGCTAGGGGCCTCACCCGGGAACCAAGTATTTACCCAATGGCAAACACCTTCCTTCCTGACCGATGGCTAAACCCCTCTTACCCTACATACCGCGAGCCTCTCACCATCCACCCAAAACTCGAAGGGCACTCACAATTTGGGTATGGCCGCCGGGCCTGTATGGGAGTCGACATCGTCAACCACGAGCTATTTCTTGTCTGCGGTGCCATCGCCTGGGCATTCAACCTGAGGAAGAAAATAGATGAGAACGGACAGGAGATCCCTCTCAATGATATGGAATACTCCAATCTGCTGATTTCCAAGCCAGCAAAATTTTCGTTCGACTTGACCTTGAGGGACGAGATGAAGGGAGAAAGCATTGTCGCGATGTGGGAAGCGGCCGAGAAGGAGGATGGAATTCAAAATGAACCGATTAATGTATAGTTCCTTTATGTTCTCTTATGTGGGTTGCCTGGTCCTATATGATGGTTTATTCGGGTTTGGGAGGAGTTACGGGCATAAAGCAGAGGTCTTGTTCCATAACCGTGCTTCGGAACATGTAGGGTGATAACTCTTTCTTCCACGGAGATCGTATACATAATTTGACGACAAAGACGAGGTATTGTGCTTTGAAAGCCTATCGCGGTGTTACCTTGTTAGTTTGTTCACATTAACAGCCCTGTGGTTTAGAACCCGCAATAAACAATCGCGACATTTAGACTTCATGCTGTGCATATTAATGAGGGCTCAATTTTAATCTGCAAAGTGCGCATTTGACGTTTAGAAAATTAGGCCTCGGCTATAACGAGGGCTCCGGTCCATTGGTAGCCAATATGAGTTAAACCGTATTTATAGCCCGGAATCTATCTGATCAACGACGTTATGCCCACTATATTGCCACCAGTCTCGACAGGTCTGCGCCATGATCGACGGGATTTGGCGCTCGGTGATCAAATCAGGGCGTTCCTAGGTTCACTTTATCAGCCAAGTTCGCGCCATCCATTCGTACAAAGCGACAAAATAAAGAGTTGTTTAGCAAGGAATAATGGTTATAACTCACCATAACGTTCATAGACAGCCCATCACTAATATGCCAAGCGACATGACAATGGAACGGCCACACCCCAGGATTATCGGCCAAGAAATCAATCACCACATAACTCGGTTTGCCCGGACTGGGATACCCCCAATCGATGATTTGTGTGTCCCTTCGCTGCGGGTTCTCGGGCCGCGTGATGACTCCGTCCCATTCCCCCACCCCCTCAGCGACGACCCAGAAGCTATGGCCGTGGAGGTGCATGGGATGCATAATGGGGATTTGGCTGCGCACAATGAGGCGGATCGAGGTGCTATTACCAAAGTTGTAGACGTTCCATTGCGGGTCGTCAGGGTAGGAGGTGTTGCCTAGCTTTGCGAGGAGGAGTATCGGGTGGCTGAGATTTTGTGTTAGGAGTTGTGAGGAGTGAGTGAGTAAGTGGACTACAGGGTGTGGAATTGGGGGGATTTAACTCACTCAAAGTTAGCTCGGAAAGACTGGTTGTTTATGGTCCACAATTCACTGCCTGTGGCATTTGTTTGGAAGTCAATGTCGACTATCTGCGTAAAGTCAGGCTTAGGAGGAGGCGCCATAACAAAAACAGGCTTCGTCATATTAAGAGGGTCGTTTGAGCAACTCGTCTCATTGTAAACTGTAGCTTGGGATGTCGGTGTAGTGGAATTGTCAGATTCCTCATAGTGGATTATAGCGAGAGCATGAGGCTGGTTGGTATTGCTACATCTCTTGCTAATATCGCTTCTCATCCAGAATGATTCTGTAGGGCGGCCCGTTCCTCTAACGAGAACGTCACTACGCTGCCCAACTCCAAGCGTGATAACATCTGTTTCATAAGGTTCAATAGGCACGTAGTCGTTAGCAATTACTGTCATTGTGTGGCCATCGATAGTAAATCTCTGGGTCCCCTCTGATCCAGAGTTAATAAGACGTAGTCGGTGTACCTTTCCAGACACCAATTTGAACCTTGATAATCTAGCATTAGGCGTGCAATTTGTTTTCGTGAGAGAGCAGTCATAATCCATCCTGCCATTAATGAGATTGTTGTCTGAATTTGGAACAGCTCTGGTTCCTATGTAGCGCTTAACGAGCTCGAAATAACCCGTGTGGTAATAGTCAGACTAGCTAAGTAAGCCACTTGTTTCTGAGCAAGATTTCGATCACGTACCAGAAGTATGGGTCCAAGGTCATAATCATAATGTGTATGAGCAGGTCCGTGGATTATCATAGCCCCAAAAAGCCCGTCTGCGTACTGAGCGCTGTAGTGAGAGTGATACCAGCTTGTGCCATAAAGGCCCGCTTGAAACGTATACGTGAACGAGCTCCCTGGTGCAATAGGACATTGAGAAACTATTAGTTACGTTAATATAATGCGATTTGCATCAAAAACTAGCAATATTACCTGATGGTATACCATCAAACCAAGGTGTCTGATCTTGATACAGACCATGCCAATGGAGACTGGTTCCTTCTTCAGGACTTGTGATATTATTTGTCACTGTAATCTGTCCAATTTAGTAAGTTTGATGCTGCAACTAAACTCAATGATCTCACCTGAAATGTATCTCCCCAGTTCGCTTCAATAGTCGGACCAGGAAATTGTCCGTTGATTAGTAGACCATTTTTTTGGACGCCATCTGGTGCTAGGGTGCCGCGCTCAATGACAAAATTATATGGGCGGATTTTTCCAGTATTCGGAGCATGGCGGGGATCGGTGAGATTCGTTGTCGCCATTCCCCATGGAAATCCATAGGGTAAGGGCTTCTAACCATTAGAAAGTGCCGAAAGCACGAGAGGGAGACTTACGCCGTCCGGTAGAAATTTGGGCATGTAAGGAGCAGACAGCGTGCCTAATAGAGAGTGTCCTAGAAAACAAAGTACAATCAGTTTCCATTATCTTAGTTGTAGAAGTCTAAACGCCATTAATACCATTTGTAGCGACTTGCGACAGAGTAGCTATTACATTTGCCGAGTCGAAGATGGATCGGAAGGAGAACTTCATATCGACGTATTACTCTGGGAAGAGCGAAAATAACCCACAACAACAGAGATCTGAAAAAACTAAGATTCCCAAGTGATGCGATTGATTAAAAATATACATAGTCGTGAGCAGTCCTTATAGCTACAACTGTAGAAGAAAATGGGTTAAGACAATCTAGTACCGGCTATGGCTCTGTCGTAACAAATAGACGTTGCCAAGAGACACAGTAAAGAGTCGGGCCAATAAACACGTAAGGTAATATAGGATGGCTATGAAACTGTCTCAATAACCGCTGAACCCGGAGAGACAGGAGTTAAGACAATAAACACCTGCAACACCTTTCTCCAGTTGCGCTTCACAGCCCAACATGAAACAAAAAATATGTGCGGAGCAGTGTGTTAAATGGTACAGTACGGCGCCATAAGTTTCCGTACGGGTCTATGCTTTTCCCACACAAAAAGACAGTCGTTTACTGCAATTTGAGCACTGACCCGTACGGACACTTTTGGCGCCGTACTGTATGAACCCGTATACTGCCAAGCACTTTTCCTGACATCATAGAGTCTGAGCGGGTCCCAAATAGGAAATTTTGAGATAAATAAACATTGTGTTACTAAGGTTATTATCATGTTGGTAGAGCAACTATCACGCACGTGCTTTATGCTGGCATGTGCATTCCTTGGCAGTATACGGGCCGTATACTATCTTACACACTGGTGCGGAGTGATATGAGTACTAGATGTGCAACCACCGCAGTTACACTTCATGGCTTGTCCGCTCACTCAACTCACCTGTAGGCATCCAATTTCGCTGTGCAACGCGTCGTAGTCGAGGTCAGATGGGTGAGGGAAGGTGAGACATACAGTAAATGTCATTTGATATATACATCCAGTAAATGCCATTTGATGTATATATCAAATGACATTTACTGTCTGTCTCACCTTCCTTGCCCATCTAGCTCACACTGCTCACGGGTGGGCATCCAACGTCGCGATGCAAGCATCGTTAAACATAACCCACTTTTATGTAGTTGAGGTAGTTGCCATCTCGTGTCAAGGGTAAGGGCGGCAACGCTAACCCGCTAGGCCGCATGCACCGATATAACAGTTATCTTGGTGTTTGCTTCACTGATAGTTCTAGCATAGAGCCTATCAGCAGCTTATTCTCAATATCCTCCTTAAACACTAAGGCAACGACATAATATTTAACAAACTGACCCATGTCCATAGCCGGAGTACAAGAATTTCCATTGGTTTTCGAGCCAACCCTTACGTGGCACGCTCAAACAAGAAAGGTTGCAGAGGGCAAGCTGAAGTCTCGAGAGACTAGTCGTCTGTTGCAATGCAAACCAAAATTTGACGTTTGCAAGGTGGATCACAGCAGGACTATCGGGGGATAACTAAATTATCATGAGGCATTAAAAACTTAAGGGCAGTGACGCTCACCTACTAGCAGTGTTCGGCGGATATATATCCGGGTAGTATCCGTGATGCCCACAGGTAGGGTATGTATCCGGCCAATATCTCACGGGTAGAGTAGGTATATATCCGGATATATGAGGCTGAATTTCGTGAATAGAGTATATGTTCCGGTTGGATCTCAATAGTGTGCGTCATGGGGGACCGCCGGTTCGGAACCGCCGGTTCCAAGACTTTCCAGACCGGACCGCGGTCCGGTCTGGAAAAGTGAGGCAAACCGCCCAGACCGCTATGGTCCCCCAACGGTTACTTGGCAGACCGGTCACATGACGTAATATAGGCGCGCGCCCTAGAAATATTACTATAAAATATATGCTTATAATTAGGCACGTAATTAGGCACGTAATTAGGCATATAAGTAGGCATTATAGTAGGCATGTAAGGAGGCACGTGAGTATGCACGTGAGTAGGCACGTGAAAAGGCACGTGATGAGGCATGTAAGTAGGTACGTACCTATAGTACGTACCTATTAGAGTAGGAGTGAGAGCAAGAGCAAGAGCGGAGCAAGAGCAAGAGCGAGAGAAAGAGCAAGAGCAAGAGTAAGAGTAGCTACTATGAATACAAACATAAGAGCTAATATAAAGAGTAGCTATTATATTTCCTTATATAGTTAGTTATAAAGCAGAATATCATTTATACAAAATTAAAAATCTACTATAATCTAACGTACATGTATAGCAAATGTGCAAAACAAGCGAATGTGTAAAAATATCATAACCACCCTATAAGAATTGTGATAAATCTACCATAACACTAGAAATTAATTAAAACTACTTAGAGCCCTCTTCCTTAGACGTATCTATTACAATCTAACAAGTGCGTGCATTATGCTTAGTCCTACTACACTTGCTACAGCAACGTACATAGGTTTCTTCCCTTAGCTTCTAATTACTACTTACCCTTATTTCCTGCTCTACCTACTCTATAACATCCCTCTTATCCTATAGCTCCTACGCCCCTTGTTAACTAAGTGGTCCTCCTTACTATAGTTATGTTTTCCTAGCTCTCCTACGCTTACTTAGCACTTCATTTACCTATTATAAGTGTTAATTCTCTACTTTTAGTAGTACTAATTAATGCATTATTTATAATGCACCCTTTGTAAACTAATTAATAGCTATATAGATTAAAGTTAGAGAGCTATTTTAATAACATGTAATTTGGTTTTTAATAAAGGTAGACTATAATAAGGCTTTAATTAGGTTATTTAGTGTTTAGGAAACCTAAGGTTAAGTAGTACCTAGGTAGGAGGTTAGAGGTGTTAGTGTCCTTAACTTAAGATTAAGTGTAGATATTACTCTCTTAGGGTTAAATAGAAGAAGCCCTACCCTTCTAAACCTACCTTAGATGTTACTTTCTATTATTATAATGTTAAATGTAGTATAGAAGGTAAGGAAAAAGTTATCCTTAGTAATGTAAGAAATATAAGCCTATATTATATCTTTAATTTACTAACTATATACCTTTTTTAATAGGCTAAAACAGCTAACGTTAAGTAGCTAGAGTATATAGGAAGAGTAAGTAGGCATATAAAGCATAATAATGTTATGTTCCTTATAGTACTCCTTAAACTCATCTAAGTAGTAGCTCTTATAACCATTAAGGACTAAGAGGTAATAACTACTAACACTCTAGGGCTTTATATGCTTCTTAAAATGCTAAATCTAATCTATACCTCTCTTGTTTGTAGTCTAGCCATTTTTAGTAATAGTAATTACCTAATTACTTAGAAATCCACTATTCTTATACTAAGATATAAGGTGGTTTTTGCTTATAATAATAATAAATGGTAGCACTGCTTAACCTTAAGAACTAACACCCTAGATTACTATAACCTATTCCTAATTACTAGACTGTACCTTCTTTGCTTTTAACTACCTATCTAAGCTTGTTACAACTATAGTAGTAGAGATAATACCTATTATAAACCTAGTCTTATTAAAGTTGTAGATATCTACTTTATAGATGCTATATTTTATAATTATGTTGTGTAGAAGCTTAAACCAACTATAGATAACCTCTAGGTCCTTACACTTAGCCCTCTAGTAGTTGTATTTACACTAGAAGTGAGTCTAGAGCTCTATATGCTACTTAACAAAGTTTAAAGCCTAATGTAACCTAACACGTGGCGCTGTAATGACATAGGACACTATATCATAAGTAGTTGCATATAGGAGTATAAGTTAGATATGAGTTAGTGTAATCCTATAGGTCTACTACAAAGGATATAAAAAAGATAAAGGGGGAGCTTATGGCTTCCTACCCCTTAGATATCTATATTAGGTCTAACTCAGCTAATTGCCTTTTTGCCTAACACGTGACCCGCAACTAGCCCATAACACCCCTAACCCTAGTCCCTTAAATGTTGTAGTAAGGAGGCATCTTTACACATCTACAACTACCCTAAGTAAGGAGGCATCCTTATAGGGCCTATAGTGAAGGAAGAGTGCTATAAATGCTAGGAGGGCTTAAGTAACACTATATAGGTAGAATTTAAGGAGTAGATAGTCAACTCTATCATTAACCTATTAGACTAGACATTTAATGCTATTACGTTATATAATATAGTAAGGTAGGGTAAGGTGTAGATAGTAGAAGACTTCACTACCTACTTTAACACCCTTAAGCTAAAGTTATAAATTAATAATAACAAGTTATAGAAGAACACCCTATATGTAAAACTTTATAAGGAAGTAAGGTGTAAGATCCTATACTAGGACAACATTCCTTATATATAATAGGGGATGCTAGCCCTAGCAACCTAGATTAAGAATACCTACTACCTTACTAATAAACAGCTAACTTATAGGCAGTCTAACCACCTAGCATAAGTAATAGAGTAAGAGGATCCTAGGCTAGTAGCTTAAGATGCCTAGTAACTAAGGAACCTTAGGGGAAGGGACGTAGGGGGCTAATAGGGCAACCTAGCAACTAGCCTAAACTACATAGAGCTAGTCCTTAGGGGGACTAAAGGCGCAACAGTTGCTATAGTTGTAGATTAGTAAAGTACTACCTTATATAGTGCCCTAAGGCTATTTACTACAACTATAGCTAGAAAGGCCACATCTCTCTAGACTACCCTAGTCTTTTAGGAAAAGAGGAGTCCTAGTAGTAATATTTATAGCACCTAGCTACCAGGACCCTAAAGGGGTGCTAATAACATAGTTTATAAGGAGGCAGCTAGTTATTACTATTTAGGTCACTATAGCTAATAGGGTAGTAAAGACAGAATAGGCCCTTATTAACTCTAGTGTAGAAGAGAACTGCTTTTGTTAGTCCCTTATTATAGAGTGTAGGTGGACCCCTAGTAGGGAAGGCAACATAGGGTTGTTAACCCTTAAGGGGTGAGAAGTATAGACCTATAGGGCCTATTACCTATAAATTAAGGTAATAGATAGGGTAGGCGCATTAGTAATAGCACACGACTAGTTTATAGCTTATGCGTTTAAAGGATTAGATGTAAATTTCATCCTTAGCTACCTATAGCTAGTAAACACTAATCTAGTAATTAGCTACTAAGGATAGAACCTAGACACTTCTAACATAATAAGGGGTTGTAATAGAAGTAGGACCTAAATAGTTCTATAAAGACGTCTAAGTAATAGGGGGAGCCTATAGAGGCTTTGCCCTAACTAGGGGAAGAGGGTAACATATAGGCATTATTATAACTAATGTAGCCTTAGTAAGCCTACTAGACTAGTACTAAGAGTATATAGACATGTTTAATGCTAAAAAGGCAGAGGTGTTGCTAAAGCACTACTTAATGGAACATAAGATTAAGGTGTAAGAGGGTAAGGAACCCCTATAGAGCCTAGTATACCCCCTTAGTAAGCTAGAGCTAGAAGTGCTATAAGAATACCTTAACTTAGGGCTTAAGAAGGGGTAGATACACTAATACATCAGCCTAGTAGGAGCACCTATCCTTTTTGTCCCTAAGAAAAACAGCAGCCTACAACTCTATGTAGACTATAAGGGGCTTAACATAGTAATGATTTATAACTAGACCCCCTTACTACTCATTAGTAAGACTCTTAACTAGCTATAATAGTTAAAGATATTTATAAAACTAGACCTAAAGGACACCTGCTATAGGATATGCATCTATAGGGGGGATAAGTAAAAGATAGCATTTTATACCTATTATAGCTACTTAAATACCTTATTATGCCATTTAGCCTATTAAACACACCTACTACGTTCTAAGCGTACATTAGCTAGGCCCTTATTAGCCTTGTTAACGTAACCTATGTTATTTACCTTAATAATATCCTTATATTCTTAGAGGACCTAGACTACTGTGTAGATGCTATAGTAGAGGTCCTAAATTAGTTACAGATGCACTAACTATATGCTAACCCTAAGAAGTGTGTCTTTGCTATAAACAGCATAGAGTTCCTTAGCTTTATAGTTAGGCCTTAGGGGATTACTATAGACCTAGCCTAGGCTATAACTGTCTAGGAGTAGCTACTACTATAATTAGTGTAAGAGGTCTAGGTTTTCTAAGGCTTTACTAACTTCTACTACTGCTTTATTAAGGGCTACTCTAGGGTAGTAGGCTTAATTTCTAACTTACTTAAGACAATAGAGCTTAAGAAGGGGTGCTTGTTCTAAATGATGCTAGAAGCTAGCAATGCCTTTAAGGTTCTAAAAACGTAGTTCGCTACTGTACTAATGCTGCACTACTATAAGCTAAAGCTCTCTACCTAGATTAAGATAGACACCTTTAGGTACACTACGTCTAGTATACTCTCCTAGCTATTTAGCACTAGCCTAGTAACAAAGTGGCACCTAGTTGCTTTCTTCTTTAAGAAATTCTCACCTATTAAGCACTATTATAACACTTATAATAAGGAGCTACTAGCTATTATACTAGTAATAGGACACTAGGGCTAGTACCTCTAGGGAGTAACAAGCCTAATATAGGTATAGACTAACTATAACAACCTCTAGTGCTTTATAACAAAGTGTAACCTAAATAGGCACTAAGCATAGTAGGTGGAGGTATTAGCATACTATAACTTCTACATTAAGTACTAGCTAAGCAAGGCTAACCTAGCTAATAGGCCTTAAGGAGGCTAGACTACTAACCCCTTAATAACCTAGCCCCTAGCTAAAGCCTCTTAGGTCTACATTTCTAGCTCTATAGTAGCCCTAACTTAGTACCTATAACAGGCCTACTAATAGTTGCTATATGGCAATGCTACTAGACAACCCTTATACTATTTAACCCTATAGAGCCCCCTTTTACTATAGGGATGCTACTACTATGCTACTATAACGTAAATGCTATTATTAAGAATAATAGGCCCTATGCAATACTAGGGGCCCTTCTTAAAGAAGCTCTTTATATAGTCTAGCTAACAGATAGCCTTACTATATAATAGGTAAAGGGTAGGTCCCCTACATAATAAAGTAAATCCACCTTCTAGAGTATTAGGGATAACAGCTTACTAAGAAGGAGGGGAGCTATATACATACCTAATTTACTACTAATGTAAGCAGAACTACTAGTAATGTACTATAACAACCCTTATGCTAGCTACTTTAGGTTTGCCTAAACTTAAGAGCTATTATAGCATAAATACTACTAGCTAGGGATGTAGAGAGACGTTAAGACCTACATCTAGACCTATAATGTATACTAGTAGACTAAGACAAAAAGGCATGTGCTATATAGTAAGCTAGTATTATTCTAGCCTCCTACTACCGTATAGTAGGAAATCATAATGAATTTCATTATTAGGTTGCTACTAAGTTGGTTCTATAGCTAGGTCTATAATTCCATCCTAGTCATTATAGATCACCTTACTAATGTAAGGACACAGGGCACCATATCACAAGTAGTTGCATATGGGAGTGCGAGTCAGATATGAGTCAGTGCAATCCTATAGGTCTACTACAAAGGATACAAAAAAGATGAAGGAGGAGCGTAAGGCTTCCTACCCCTTAAGTATCCGTATTAGGTCCGACTCAGCTAAGCCTAGCGTGCCTGTAGATCCACTCTAGTCTGTTACCCGAATCTACCCCGACCCTTAAACTCCTACACTGCCACCCTACGGTGTTGGTGCTACGCGCTGCCTTATAGGTCTGAATGTACTCCGTGTAAGGAGGCATCCTTACAACTAAGATAGCTTACTACATTCTAGTTACAGCTACTATTAACACCCTAGAGCTTTAGAGGTGTTTGTTAACATAATCTTTAAGGACTATAGTACACCTATAGGCATTACTACTAACTAGGGCCCCTAGTTTACAAGTGCATTCTAGGGAAGCTTTATGTTCTACCTATAGGTTAAGAGGCAACTAAGTACAGCATTCTAGCCCTAAACTAACAGCTAGATAGAAAGGTAGAACTAAATGCTAGAGTAATATCTCTATTATTACTACAACTATTCTTAAGGGGACTAGGCTAGCTAACTAGCACTTACTAAGTTCTCTTATAACAACTTAGTATATAAGTCTATAGGGCACACCCCTTTCTACCTCCTTTATAGGTTCTACCCTACTATTAGCATTATAGTGTTATAGTTTCTAGACACCCCTAATATAGTAGCAGCTTAGGTAGAACAGCTCTAGTAGGAATGTAAGGAGCTTAACACTACCCTATAAAAGGCTATGTAGGCACATAAGAGGCACTATAACTAGAAACATAAACTAATGTAGTTCTATGTTAAAGACTAGGTTATGCTTACTATAAGGAACATCTGCTAACTACATCTAAACTATAAGCTATCTAATAAATACCTAGGGCTGTTTATAATACTAGAAGCTATTAGGTTATATAGTTAATCCTACTGCCTTAGCCTACTAGAGGGGTACTATATCTATAATGTATTCTATATATTACTCCTTAAACCCTACTACCCCTAAGCTACAACTATGCTACTAGAGGCTACCTAAACGTAGAATAAGGAGGAGTAGGAGGTATAGTTCATCTAAGCGCATAAGGAAACTACTAGAGGCTACTACTACCTAGTCTAGTAAAAGGGGTACTCTTTAGCTAAGGATACCTAGGAGCCTCTAGCACACCTAGCTAACATACTAGAAGCCCTACTATTATACCTTAACACTACTCTATAACTAGTCTAGTAGTAGCTGTAATAAAAGAACTACTAATAACAACATTATATAAGAGGTAGTCTTTAAGGAACATAGTAGACTACTAATAACAAACTAATGTACTATGTAATAAGGGAGGTACTATAGTAGAAGAGGCATAAGGATAGGGGTAGAACGCTTAGATTATAAGCCTAATGGCTAACTAACTATACTAAAAGGCAATAAAATAGTAGAGGCCTATAGGTAAAACCACATGCATAGGATGCTAGAACTACCCCTAATAATGTAAATAGCCCTAACACTAACTAACTACCCTACCTAAGGAAGCTTAGGGGAGGATGGTAATAGTAATAGGGTTAGTGTAATTAGCCACCTAGTAAGGGGCAGCATAAACAACTAACTAGTAGACTACTACTGCCCTAACCCTAGCCCTACTCTACCCCCTTTCCCTTCTTCTCCTTCCTCCTCTCCTTCCTCTCTATAGTAGTGTTACGCTATAGTAGAGCGTTAGCACAAATAGACATAATGGTAGGAAAGGGGACTTACCTACATCTAGTAGAGAACTACTAGCATCTCTACCTAGTTAGCTAGGATAGCTACGTTAACGTTTATAGCTAGGAGTGTAATAGAGAAAGCTACGTAAACCTTAGTAAGGAGGGTAGTAGCATAGGCTATAACAAGGCTATAGTAATCCTAATTAATAGTAGTAGGGGCATAGTTATACAACTTCTATAGGTGTAGGAGGTTCTAGACAGCATGCGTAATAGAGGAGGGGATCTAAAACATACCTAGGGTTAGCAGACGCCTAGGAAACGGCAATGCTACTAAACCTAAACAGCAACCTAAACAAGACCTAACTAGGGACTTATTAGAACGCACTTGTCCTTTAACTAAGTGCACCTTATGTACTTAGTTGACGTCTTTAGAAAGACATAGGAGAACTTAGGGCTTTTTGCTAAGTGCTTTACGTAGCGTAGGCAGCACATGTAGACAAGGGCAGCATAGGGATTGTCGTTGTTGTTGTTATTATCGTTGTCGTTAGAACTAGACAAGGTAGAGGACGAGGAGGAGGGCGGATCCCTGCCCTTATCTCCCTTCTTGGCCCCCTTCTCCTTCTCCCCCTCTACTGCAACAGAGGCAGGGCGTTTTCTCTTATAGGAGGAGCAGCGGGGAGACACTACAGGCTCCTCCTCTTCTTCTTCTTCTTCATCCTCCTTAGGCGGAGGGGAGGTCGGCGACTCCTAGGGGGACGTAGGGGTTGCGGTAGTAGTAGCAGTAAGGGTAGGGGTACTAGGGACAGCTAGGGACCTAACAGAACCTATTAACTAGCGTTAGCTATAGAACTAAAATAAAAGGGGGCACGAAGAGGAGTAAAAGGAAGGACAAGGACTTCCGGCGGCAACACGAACAGAGGGCCGAAGAGCTTCTAGTGAGCCTGTTGAAGCAACTAATTCAACGCCAGCGTTCTATCCCGAACAATGTCCAGACCCTCTACAATCGCTATAAGTGGGAAAGAAAGCAGATGTCCTTTGATGAAATTCTAAGCATTCTTAGGTCGATGGCTACCACCGTATATTCGAGGGTCTTCATTACCGTCGACGCCCTCGATGAGAGTCAAGTATCCGACAGTGGCCGAACAAAATTCTTGGAAGCCATCCTTAACCTCCAGGCTAAGTGTAAAAGACGCATAAACATATTTGCGACGTCGAGATTTATCCCTGAAATCAGAGAAAGATTTACGAATGCTATTCAGAGAGAGATTGTTGCACACCCAGACGACGTACGAAGATACCTCGACGGTCATATTCAAGGGCTCCCTAGGTGTGTACGTCAGAATCCAGATCTACAGAATGAGATAAAAGAGAGGATTACAAATGCCGTTGATGGAATGTATGTTATGCTCATATACTGGAGAAATAACTCTAATATACATCTAGGTTTCTACTTGCAAAGCTTTACCTTGATGCGTTAAAAGGCAAAAAGTCACCACAGGCTATTGAGAAAACTTTAGAATATCTGCCGAGCGGATTTCAAGCGTACGATGAGACATATGATAAGGCGTACGAGGATGCCATGGAGAGAATTGAAGGTCAGATTAATGACGAAAAGGAGCTTGCCATGCAGGTTATCTATTGGATCACTTGCTCAAAGATACCTCTTACCACATCTCAACTTGAGATCGCACTTGCTATCGAGCGAGAATCGTTTGAATCTGACGAAGATAATATATGTCCAGTTGAAGATATGGTCTCTGTATGCGCCGGGTTGGTCACAATTGACGAAGAGAGCGGTATCATCCGGCTGGTCCACTACACAGCACAGCAATACTTCAAACGGACGCAAGGGAAATGGTTTCCACAAAGAGAGACCGATATGGCAGCAATATGCTGCACATATCTCTCATTTGACCAGTTTTGGAGTGGAATATGGCTAGAAGACAAGCAACTAAAACAACGGGAAGAGGATAATGTGCTCTACAGCTACGCCGCGCATAATTGGGGACTCCATGCTCGGGAGGATTCGACACTTATCCCAGAAGTTGCCACGTTCCTCGAGAAACAAGCTCCTCAGGTTGAAGCTGCGAGCCAGTCACAACTATACGGAGTAATAACCCAAATAGCGATAGTTAGGCTTAGTCAACCACGGAAAATGACGGGACTACATCTCGCGGCATATTTTGGGCTCGAGAAAGCTGTGCAGTTTTTAGTTGGCAAGCAGACTCCAAATGCGAAGGATAGCAACGAGCGGACACCGCTTTCTTACACAGCTGAGGATGCGCACGAAGTGGTTGTAAAGTTGCTACTTGCAGCAGATGGTGTCGACCCATCGTCAAAGCTTACTAACCTAAGGGTGACATCTCTATATTTCGCTGCCGGAAACGGCCACGAGGCGGTTGTGAGGCTGCTGCTTGCCCAGGAGGGTGTTGATCCAGGATCTATGGACTCTTACGGTCAGTCGGTTCTGTCGTTGGCGGCTGAGAACGGACACCTGCCAATAGTGAAGCTGCTGCTTAGCATAGATGGGGCTGACCCAAACCGTACGGGCGGAAGAAGGGGGAAAACACCCCTGTCATTCGCAATTAGCAATGGGCATGTTCCGGTAATTAAGGTGCTGCTTGCAAGATGTGCCCAGGACGGCATTAATACAGACATTCAAGATGGGATTGGTGGCTACACACCGCTGCACAGCGCCGCTCAAAGAAGGGACGAGGAAGTAGTAAAGCTACTGCTTGCCCAAAAAGACGTCAACGTAAATAACCTTAGCATGCAAACTTACACTACACCTATTGTAGATGCAGCTGAAGAAGGACATGAGGCGATAGTGAAGCCATTGCTTGCGCACGAGGATATTGCCCCAGACTTTCAGGATTCGCCACTTAAAGCCACGGCGCTACAGAGGGCTGCCGAGAATGGACACGAAGGGGTTGTGAGGCTATTACTTGCCCATAAGGGTGTTCACCCGGACTTGTACGGCCGTGGCGAGTCGGCTTTAAGCCTCGCTACTCGCAAGGGGCATACGGGGATAATCCAGCTATTGCAAGACCATAAGAGCAGTAATAAGGCTTGAATAAAATAAGATAAGTCAACGTACAGTGAAGGTTAAGGGGCACAGCACAATCTCACGCCTACTGCTCAATCTATGTAATGTCGCCGTTTCTTGAAGGATCTGAAATTGAATCTCTAAAGCTCAGATATCTAGGTTCAAAAGGCAAGTTGGTGTCATCTATAAGTCCTGGATAAAGCCGTCCCCTTCACGTGTTGAAGCGCCAAATACACCTAGGCTCCAGTGTTCAGTAGAGCTGTAGGACAATGTTATCATTGTTATCCTCCTTCCAAGATTTAGACTGGTTGTGAGACAGCCGGATAATGGCTTCCACATTCTGCTGCACCAGCGGCAGGGCTCCCAATTGATTAAACCGAGCACGATCATTTTCCAAGGCCACCTTCAACGGAGCCTGCTCAGCAATACTGGCCTTGGTAGCCCGAATTGTCTCAACAGGAAAAAGCGAAATTCTCGCCGCCAAACCATCAACATGGGCTCGAAGAGCCTTGGCGGTACGATGCACGGAATTGACCCATCCAACACGAGCTGCTTCGGTAGCAGAGACCTGCGCTGCGGCAAGCATGTACTCAGAAGCACGGCCTGGACCGATCAGCCTCACTAGCTGCTGCATCCCACCAACGTGAATAAGTCCGACGGCGGCCTCGGGGGCGCCAAATTGTGCACCTGGCCAGGCAAATCTCATGTCCGTTCGAAGCAGGTGTTCATCCCGGGCGCCCCAGGCTCGGCTGTTGACCTCGCCGATGAAGATGACGGGGGTTGTCAAGAGAAGATCCAAATTTTCGTAGTACATCTCCAAGAGGGCCGAAGAATTGCGTCCTGGGATTGCATCTGGAAGAAAGATATTCAGGTCGATTGGGGCGGCCCAGAAATCGGCCGTGTCGCTATCGAAAACCACAACTTTGGTCTCATTCTGGTTGTTTAGGCTGAGCATGAGAGTGTTGAAACCAATGATGACGTTGGCATCCCAAAGATTGACGGGAGGGTTTGAGAGAGTAACGCGTTTGGCGCTGCATGAGTGATTGATGCATGATTGCTTCAAGACCTCAGCGCCAGCTAAGCCATGCCAGGGCTGAGTGAGAGAAAGAAGGAAGAGGCATTTGGTTGCGAGTTTGAGGATGGCCATGTTTATTAGACTGTGAAGTGCACTGTGTGTTTTATTCTGAACAGTCTGGCAACTTAAATGTAATGTTTATGGCAGTATATATAGTCGTTTGATAGCCATCGCCTTCGCTGTTTATGGGGCAGGCGCACATATTGCCTATTTCGGAAATTTAGCGTCAATATTCGTATCCCATATAAATCCACCGTAATGCAGGCTGACACTTGACTAATCTAACCATACTACTTTAAAAATGGTAAGTTTTAACTACAAGGCGCTGTATGAATACAATTACGCTAACAGCCATGTTCTAACCTTCGTGAGCAGGAGACGTGACTCCGGCCGCCTCTATATAATTATCAGGGCCACACTTACAAACCCAATGAACATAAAGTTTTCTCCGGCTTTATTTTGCCCGATTAATCCTACCCAGCCAGTGACAGCACACTCAAAGCCCAAACTACCTTCACGATACTACCTTTATTCCTCCAAAACGCCTACCCTCTCGCCAGCAAAAACAGGGTGGCTGCTACCCATCCATCGCTCAAAACCAGCCGCGCCAGCTTCTTCCAAGCAGCGGCGCTGAACTTCGTCCTTCTTTAGCTTCTCTTCTTCGGTCTTCTCTGCTATCTTTTTGGTTCTCTGTTTCAGCAAACGTCACGCACACACGCCCTCGACGTGCTGTGGGTGGATTATGATGGCGGCGTGATTGGTGATGCTGTACGCGATGCCTACAAGTCTCTTCAGTCAGATGGTTTTCCCACGGTTATCGAGCACTCGAGAGACGAATTTCCATCCGAGAAAGAATTGAGAGAGGCTTTGTGTGACACTACATATTGGGCAGCGCTGTATACCGCTCCTGGCTCCTCCGAAAGGCTGGGACATGCACTCTCAGGGGCCGCATCGCAACATAATCAATCTGATGTACTATTTTACATCTGGAATGAGGCCAGATACCCAACTGTTCTTGACGGCGCCATTTCCAGCAACCTTCAGATGCTTTCCAATGCTGCCCGTGCCGCATACACAGCTCGCAATAGCACCTTTGCACTGGCTACGATCCAGCCAAATGGTACAAGCGCCTTATTCACATACGCAAACCCTTGGACTCTATCATCCATAAACATCCAGCCAACGACCCAAGGCTCTCGGGCCGTGTACAATACGATATGCATAGTGTTAATCCTGATCCAAGATTTCTTCTATCTTGGCAGCATTAACGGACTCTACGTGCAGTTCAAAATCTACAACAAAATATCGCCTACGCGTATTATCCTTACCAGGGATATCAGCTCCGGCACATTTACCATGGTTGGCTCGTTACTTGTATCTGCCGCCATCTGGGCGTTCAAGGACGGCTGGATGCTTTCCAGAAAATAATTCGCCATCAAGTGGCTAATCATATGGCTTTTCGCCCACGTCAATTTCCTCGCCATTGACGTCTTCACTATCTGGCTATCGCCCCAGTACATCCCCATGGCGCTCATTAGCTGGATTATAACCAACGTCACGTCCATCTTGTTGCCATTTAGTCTCTCACCCTCATTTTACCGCTGGGCATACGCTTTGCCAGCCCGTGAGGCATACGAGGCCCTAACGAATAATTGGTCCAGCGGTTGCAACCCACACCTTTATTATGCCCTACCAATTCTGTTCGCCTACGAAATAATTGGTCTCGCCGCCACCGCTGTCGGTGTCTACAGGAGATGCCACTTTGCCGTCGTGGCCGAGGAAGCTGCCCAGGAGGTGATGCGTCTACGTATAGAGGTGGCATTGAAGGTCGAGCGCGAGCGCGGTGGTTATTTGGAACCTTGGAACGACGAAAGCAAAGCCAATGGTTTGCATCAGGATGCCAACGGTGAACCATCTGTCTCGGAGACGAGGACAACCGACATTCAGAAGAACATTCTAAAGAGAACAAGGAATATGGCAGAGGATAAGAATATGGCAGATATGGAGACTGAAATTGAATAGCTTGGAAGCGAAATTGTGAGGATGGAAACCCGTGCAAATCAGGTAGGGAACCTGGGACCTAGTTTCAGGTTGGTGGGTTCGTAGCCTACATACTGTAGTAATTTATCATATGAACGTCAAGAGATTCAGACGTATAAATTGACTCTATAAATAACCATTCTCATTCATACGTCTATTGCTACTGTCGACGAAAGCATACGGTGGCTAGGCTAGTCGTTTCTGCCATTCCTCAGTAGAAATAACTTCATGCGCAAACGACAGCCAACTATACTCCACAGCTGCTTTCATTGCCTCTATAGTCCAGCCTGCGGTGGCATCGTTTCTATAATCCCTAGCATTAGCAATGTGTTTAAGTTTCAAAACGATGAGGCCATGAGACTTACAGCATAGTGACCTTATATCCCCTGTAAACAAAATGTCAGTACTTTCTTTTGAAAAACTCATCGATTTGCTTTACTACTCACTCTTCATTTGCCATTCGAGCAGTGGTTTCAATGCACGTGTTTGCAACGAGCCCAGCAAAAACGAGGTCAGTGATGTTCCGTTGCCGAAGCTGCCAATCAAGGTCGATATTTTTGAACGAGCTGGGACCATGGTTAACTCGGCATCCGACGAGCCATGACTGTCCACAATGCTCACCTCTGGTTCCAATGCTTAGATATCACAACATCTCCATTTTTCGGATCTGGTTCGAGACCCTTGTAGATCTCGGCGCCGAATGTTCCCTCTTCAAACGCGTGGGAGCTCTCAACGCTGCGCAACGTCGGGTTCCGACGTTCAAAACCCGCGTATTTGCCGTCGTGATATTGCTGATGTAAGCTGTTGTAAACCGGGATCTTAGCTGCGCGCGCAGCTTGCAGAGCCTGTTGGATGTGGACAATTGTATCAGAATTGGTTAGAGAAGCGCTGATTGCACCAGTCGCTTTGCCATCTGGATGGAGGAAGTCATTGTACACGTCAACGAGTACGAGAGCTGTCTTCTGAGTCATGTTTGGTTGCTGGATGTTGTGGTGGTGAAAAATATTTGGTAGAGCTGTTTGTTTTGTTGGGTTAATTTCTATAACATAGAATTGATCTTCACTTATATAGTCATTACATACTATACTACAATTACCTGACGGCAGCTAGAGACATGGTGCGATGTAACAAAAGCCACTATGGCGCTCCCATTTCCAAAATAGTGATGTCAGGAGGGGTAATTTAGATCGAAGATGAAATGTGGGAGCTAGGGAGTTAAGACAGTGCATATTATTGGCTATTACTAAGTGTAGCGCTCTTACTTCCATGTCGATACTGGTACCATTGATCTGATTTACAGTACGGCGCCAAAGGTACAATTGGCTGACGGTAGGTAGAGGCAGGGCACGACGTTAAGCAGGGCACCGCTAGGGCGCTCCTATTTCCTAAATGGTCATGTCAGGAGGGGTAATTCCGGATCGAAGATAGAGAGCAGGGCCGTAGAGGCGCCCGGATCTAAAAGGCTATGCAAGATATTACACATCACCAAAGGTAGCGCTCTTACTTCCATATCGGTACTAGTTACCGTCAATCTAATTTAAAGTATGGCGCTAAAAGTATACTGTACGTACGGGCCTAGGCCATGTGGCGACAGGGACCGCACTAGCCGAGCTTACAGGCCGTGACAGGACAGGCAGGGTATTTCCTGTATGGTACAGTACAAAGTGTTAACCCGTATTCTGCATCACGCAGGTTAATAATGCCTACTAAATGTCGAGAGATATAGATATGTGTTTCCTTTTCTTCGAATAATTTTTTGGCAGCAAGTGTTATTACAATATGGCCTCACTTCCTCCTTTACAAGGCCACTGCAATTGTGGTGGTATCGTTGTCACGGTTCATCAGCCTAAACTTCCAGTCAACGTCTCCCTCTGTCATTGTCTTGACTGCCGCGCATCAGGAGGAACTCTGTATTGATACCATCGATTTTAATTTGGCTCCAAGAAACTAACTGAATTATAGATTTCAAGTCAATTTAATTGTGCCGTCCTCCAATGTCGAACTCAGTGGCGAGCTTATTCCCAGTGTTTACAGCACTGAAGCTGCCTCTGGTAACCATTCAAATAGGCATTTTTGCCCGCGATGTGGATCGTAAGACATGACCCGTGCAATCGATACCCCATATTTTCCATTGACTAATTCGTGGCATAATTCTATGCCAATCTGTACCACAGTTCCTGAGAATCCAAGCATCACCTTCGTAAAAGGAGGGCTATTTGGCGAATCGGAGCAAGGCTTGCAAAGGCCCTTTAAAGAGCAGTGGTGGCGTCGAGCTGAGACATGGGAGAAACCATATGTACCAGATGAGAATAAAATATTCTGATCGCCAGGCAAGTATGAGGAGATCAGGGATAAAGCAAGATAGGCAGTTAATCAGAATACCAAAGTAATTATTAAAAAAAACGGCATAATAGGTCAGATGATTACATGGGTACTATACTTCACAGCTGATATTTTATTATTGATACGAAATATCATTTCCAACCATTATACCTATAAGGCACATCATTTACCAAGACTATTTCCTACTGTCCACTACCTCTAAATTCTGAATTGCGCCCTTGAGAAAACTTAAGATACCTTCACTGCCTTCACGTACATCAAGTCCTGGAGGAATGGTGATGACGCTGATGTCAGGCAATGAAGCCTTTGCAATCGTAACAGCCTGATCTTGTTCTTCAGCTGTCCATTGACTGGAGCAAATCTGCTCTGTAGTCAGCCTCTTGTAGTTTCAAGCCAACAATTCATCCAGGGCAAAATACCAAGATTCCAGGAGGATACACGAGGACTTCTAGCACCACTTTAAGGTCTTGAAGCGCTTTATGGAAATTCCCGTCAATAACTGCATTCATTCCCGAACGAACCCAACTCACTTCAACCCGGTATGGTTGGTTCTTCTTATTGAACGGCGGCTTCTTAAACCCTACCATTATTTACTCGGGGAAGCCAATTGCTAACCATTTGCTCATAGGGCTCTTCTGTTGCAAACGCCTTCCTCAATGAGAGCGGATGGAAGATACGAGGCGTCACCCGAGATCCTCTCAAGCCTGCAAGCAAAGCTGTTGCTGCTAAAGGCATTGAAATAGTCAAGGGAGATGTAGACGATGTCGATTCGATTAAGGCTGCCGTCCAAGGGGCTTCCATTGTGTATGGAAACACCGCATTCTCAGAGGCATTCTCAAACCCAGCCGAAGCACACGTGGCTAAGCTTTTACCGGGCCAGACTCTTCGAGAGTGGTGTTACGAAACGGAGTTGCAGCAGGGGAAAAATTTCGCGGACGCCGTTGCTACGGTAGATAATCTTAACTTGTTCGTTTGGTCTTCCCTATCAGCTGCGACGAAATGGAATGGAGGAAAATATAAGGGCGTTTTCCATTTCGACTCAAAGGCGCATGTAGTCGATTATATCAATAGTGTGCACCCACATTTGGCCAAGAAGATGTCGATTCTCCAGATGGGACTATATGTCACCAATTGGAAATGGGGCCAGGCCTCTGTTCCTTGGGAAAAGGTTTTTATATCGATCCATCCTTTGTTCCGAGAAGCCCTCTCTAACGTCTAAATAGCGCGCGGATGGGTCGATGATACTGCGAATCCCTGGTAATGGTGACGTTCCAACCCCTCTCGTTGTTCCCTTCGACACAGGGCATTTCGTCAAGGCTCTCACAAAGCTACCAGCGGGTACAAACCTCATGGCCTTCTGTGATCGCCTTACCTGGTCCGACTATGTCAAGCTCTGGAGCAAGGTAACGGGCGTTCCGGCCACTTTTGAAAAGACGACGGTGTCAGAGCACTCTAAACTTGCACCAGGAGGATACGGGGAAGAGATGGCAGAGATGTACGCATATGCGCAAGACTTCGGCTATGATGGCAGTGACCCGTCCGTCATTACCGTCCAAGAAGTAAGTGTCCAGAGATACCCAATAAACGCATATTGTTGTATTCTGAACTAACCTCTCTTGCTCGCAAAGCTCGACTTCGATGTCCCGGTAACTAGAATTGAGGAGTACATCCGAAACGAGGATTGGTCTCCGCTCTTGTCAACACAAGGGGCCTAGATATTGAAGACATCCCAATAACAATTTAGTTGATAATAAGTCCGTTTGATAACACACAGTGCTTGGGTTGGAGCACGGTTTCTTCCTCTTGATCATTTTCTTCGCGAGACCAGTTGTTTCTTTCCGTTATAAACCGCAGTCATTTGTATATCATACATATATGCTTGACTCCAATATACAAAATAGTCTATGTTTGTAGGGTTTCAGATGACCGCCAGTGGTGGATTCAAGCTCTCGAAATAGCTGGTCACGATTCGAAGAGGCGGTTGTAGACACACAAACCCTTCAAAACAGCTGCTAAGTGACGGCTCTGCTACAAGGATAAGCTGTGCAGTATTATCAGCCAATTCTTGTTGCCTCTGCAGGCCCTGAGACAACTTCTCCTGGACAAGCACCCGCCCTGGCACCTGGCCGACATGGCTGAGTATACTCTACCGCAGCTTAATTGAAGTCATACCTAGCTGTAGGCGGAAATTCCAGTAATGAACAAGTAGACCAGCAACTGGTCCAGAATGGAAGACAAGTTGATGGAACTTGTCGGAGTACTTTGGAACACATTCGGGGTCATGATGCTTGCGATCAAGTGGCGTAGGCAAACTGCGGGACCAATATAGCGGCTCCGAAGTTGTTATTTCGAGTGCGGATAGCCACTCTTCAAATTTCTGCTCCAAGTCGGTGATTTGTGTAAGCAGAGACACTCCGGTCTCAAAGTCTAGATCGGTATACCCAGTGGTAGTACTGGCGGAAAACAGATCGAAAGGTTGCAGCAGGTGTGGGATATGTACTCCTATATCTATCAAGCGGTCGCGTGTCGATTTGGTGACGTTCTCGAAAGGGATATTGAGCCAGTCCGGCTCGGCCAAAAATGTCTCCTCTCGTTGTTCTATTGCGGTAAAAACTGCAACGCCACGAAGACCGCAGAATGCCTTTTGCATGCCACACGACGTTAACAGAGGCTGTGGTCCACAGGCCTGTAAAGCTGCCAGGGCGCCTTGCATGTGCGGCAGATATTCGGCGCTCTGGGTCGCCGCCGCTCTTAATTGTTCAAACATGAGCATCGAGATCGATATGTATACAGACGCCTGATAAGCTGGTGTAGATACTTTCGTGTCTTTGGACAAGAAGCGGTTTAGGAGAAGGGAATATTTCCCCAATGCTATAGTGTAGCTTGAGTAGGCAAACTCCTCCAAACCAGCATCACCATGCAAGCTACCATAATACAAGCTCAAGAGGCTGAGTATCGAATGGTCCAGTGTCGGAATACGCAGACTTGAGAGTGGAAGCAGAGCCCGAACGCAAGTCGCGATGCTTGAATAGTGTTTCGTTCCTGTGCCTTCTATACGGTCACCGCTAAAGATCCCTTGATTTTTAGGCCCGAAGTCGTTCAGAAGAGTCTGATATACAAGTTCGTAGGACGTCTTGTAAGATACCTGGACATTTTGGTCGAGGGTGAGCGACGATGACCATTGGCGTTCTGCGAGAAGACATCTCAAATATCGAATCCAAAGCATAGTAGTATCGAAAAACTGCTGTGAGTGTTCCAGGGTGGCTCCGCGGTGCTGATATGCTTGGATCAGTGCTGACCGTTGGGTATGAGCGTTGAAAGAGTCGGCATGATGATGAACGAAGATCGCGGCTTGCTTAGGACCACTACATCTAATCCCACTTTTTTGGCAGCGCCCGCATTGCGGTTCTAAGAGATCACAGTGTCCATATGTCAGCTTCATACTTACATTTATCGGTTTAATGATGCTACTACCTTTTTGCGGCGTCTCCTGCATTCATCGCACCTTGCGCTCGAACCTGGCACATGCCCGCCTACTCTTGCCATTATGGGTGGCTCTGACTTCAACGATGGACGAGACATCGGGGGGATATAACACTACACTCAGACCATTCTCAACTTTTTCAAGAAGTAGTCCAACTTGAATATTACAGGGAGGCAAAAATTATAAAACATGATTGCTAACACCGTTGCAGGAGGAGGCGGCACCGATGATTACTAAACGAAGGTTCCAGGAGGGCGGGAGCGATGTCAATTGAGCATAGTGGGGAGGTAAGCGAGGCGGGTCGACACGGGGCATACTGGCTATGTAATCAATAATGGTAATCAGCGATGAGATCCAACGATGGATATGAAACAGACACTACATTATGCATCACAGTCCCTAATCTCTTAATGCGGAAGGGTGGCGTTGAAAGGTGTTGGATGAAATCCAAATCAAGATTTGGGTCTCTAACGACGGACCTCGCTCAAGTAAGTCACATATCTACTCCCTCCTCATCCCAGCCCAAGCAGAAAATCCAAAATCCAGAACAGCGCCCAGTCGATCGACCTCGACGTCAACTTAGACCCCGCCCATTTTTGGCTGACATTACACAGTTGGCAGCTGGCCGCTAATTGCCCAATACACATTACAGTTATATCCATGGGCGTCGTAAAATAGGCTGAGGTTCACCGTTTGACCATTTGCGATTGCGGTGAATGCCAGCTCTGAGCTTCGCTTTATCGAGCTCAGCGTGAGAGTTGGCACCGAGCTGAGGGATGTGCTGCCATAGTTTCCAGAGAGAATAACTGGTCCATACGCTATAGCGGCAATATTTGCGTTGTCTTTTGCAGGCACGGTTCTCAGTTTCATTGGCAGACGGATTGTGACGGTGTCCCCGGACTTCCATGAGCGGGAGAGCACAGCGTAGGTCCCCGATGCCGTGCTAATGGACTGTTTCTTGCCGTTAACGCTAACCTCGGCGCCTGAAGCCCATTGAGGAATTCGAATTCGCATGGCCCAGTTACTGCCACTAGTGCCGTCGACCGCTAAAGTCGTGGTTCGGGGTATGTCGTGGTCTGGGTGACGGTAAGTCACCGCTGCGTCCATCTTAACACAGAGGGTGCAAATAAGTTGACATAAAGCGATGAGCTGTCGTAAAAGTAGATTGAGTCCATCAACTTGGTGTTTGTTTCAACTCCTGTTCCCTGACAGCACCAGAACGAGTCGTAGTCTGTGCTCCAAGTGCCGCCACCCCAGGCTGGACCAACACCACGACGTCCTCCAGGGTTGAGCGGAGTAAAGTAGGTGATATGACCGTGACTATCAGCCGGGTTTTGCTGACCGATTAGATGATTCGTCAAGGCCAGCTCATAATAGTCAAAGTAGAAGACGCTGGAGGGATTCATCACCCACAGCTCGCGAGTCAACTTGAGCATATTGTAGGTGTTGCATTCCTCGCATGTGTCTTCATTCAGGTATGAAGCAATGGCGTTGGCAGCATGGAAGTGTTCTGCTTGGCTGTTTCCGCCGATGGCGTACGAATGTGTGTTAACAGTGATGTCCCATGCATTCTGTGAAATATCTCGATACCGTGTCGTCCCAGTCGCCTTGAACTCTCTCGCAGCCCCAATCCACTTAGGCACCTGCGTATTTGCATGCAATCCATTGAGGCTATCTTGGTTTAAGGCCAGAGGGTTAAAGACAGCAGCATGATCGAAGCGTTGAGCTGCCGTAAGCCACAGCTGGGCGCCTGTCTGGTGGTAAATATCCGCCAAGACTTCGTTCATACCGCCGAACTCAGTCGCAAGCATATTTTGCATCTGGGTGGTGCTCAGTTTACTCGTGCGTGTGTCCACCCAGCCGGCCAGCGAGAGTAGAACGTCACGAGCCTTGGTGTCGCCAACGATTCGCCATACATCCAATAAACCAGCCATTAACTTGTGGACGACGTAGTATGGGACATTGCCATTGCTGAGAGTGCCTGCTTCAAGGGCCGCAAATTCAGATTCCGGGAACCCAGACAAGTATCCAGTGCTGAAGCCTGCCACGACATTGTTTGCCTGGCATTTGGCGAGCTCCGCTACGAAGTCTACGGCCCTCTCTCTGCATGAGATGTCATCATTGACGGCGTAGCATTGCGACCACGCTGTGAGGAAGTGCCCTTGCATATGAGTTTGGAAGGGAAAGTCGGGTGCATTCCATCCTCCGTTGGTAGCAGCGCCATTGGTAGAGAGCTTGTGGGTGACTCGGTAGTTGTAAAGCAACCGCTCAATGTCAATATCCTTCAGATAGGACTCAATTCTTTTCTGGTTATCCAACCACCGACCACTGCTTAGTGTAACTTGGCTGAGGTCGAAGGCATAGGCAGACACACCTTTTTCTGTCGTAACAGGAGGAACCCCCTGGCCAGCAGCAGGCAGGATGCTCAGCCCGACTGCAATAAAAACCGTCAGAAACGAGTTATGAATCATGTTGAAGTGGGGTAAGTGGAACGGTTCTACAGTGAAGATGAGAGCATAATGATTGTGGTTGCAACATATAGTCTTTATATGCATTCTAGTTTTACCCATCTATTTCTGGACTATCATAATTGAAAATTAATATGCGATTCGGTTGCGTCTCCTTGCTCGAGCTACTCAAATATCAAGCAGGCATTTTAACCAAAAGAGAATCCAAAGCCCATTGGTGCGTTATGTTAGATTCTGAGGTTTATTTGCAAGGAACTACTACCCCACACAATTTACACCCCACCGGACGCCATGAGCCAACTTAAATAGATTTAGGTAGAATCCAATTGCCGGTTCCCCTCCTTATGTGGTTGCCCACCCATTGGTGGAAACTAGCCAAGGAGGCCGGCATATGAAGCGGAGGAGGCCCTTAATAGGCCCGAGCTGGAGCAAGAACCGTTAGTATTTCATTAGGCCCTTATTTATCTATCAATACGAGAATATGTCAATTTTTGATGCAGGCCAGGGCCCCGTCTCGAAGTTATACTATATACAGTTAAAAGGAGATCATGTTCTCATAAATGTACCCGTACTATTGCCGCCGCTTATCAGTAACAACCCGCACATGTCATTTTTGGGGACCACAAATGCTTATCTAACCCCGCCTTGACACTAGCGGCCGCACTTGGTGGGGTGAAGATAGCTTTGATATTTCGAAAACTTTAAAAGCACAAGACCACTGACACTTCAAGCACGGCCTTTCTTCCGTACAACTCCTACTCCCACCCAAGAATCGCACTTCACCCCGCCACAATGGCTGTCTCAACCCCCGCCATCCCGGCCTACAAAACCGCCTTCCTCGAGTCCTGCCTCTCCGCCAACGTCCTAACCTTCGGCACCTACACCCTCAAATCCGGCCGTCGTACGTGCCTCCCCCCCGCATCCCCTACTACCCTCCCTCTGCACGACTCTATCTAACACCCCTCCCCCCACAGAATCCCCCTACTTCTTCAACGCCGGCTCCTTCCACTCCGCCCCCCTCCTCTCCGCCATCGCCCAAGCCTACGCCCACACCATCGTCTCCTTCCTGGCCGCCAACCCCTCCGTCCCCAAGCCCGACGTCATCTTCGGCCCCGCATACAAGGGCATCCCCCTCGCCTGCGCCACGCTCCTCGAGCTACACCGTCTCGACCCCGAGACCTGGTCCGACGTCTCCTACAGCTTCGACCGCAAGGAAGTCAAAGACCACGGCGAGGGCGGTTCCATCGTCGGCGCCGCTTTGAAGGGGAAGAATGTCCTGGTCATCGATGATGTGATTACCGCCGGTACCGCTATGCGCGATACCCTCGTCAAAGTCGCCAGGGAGGGCGGAACCGTTGTCGGGTTCGCGGTTGCGCTTGATAGGGAAGAGAAGATGCCGGGGCCAAAAGAGAAGGAGGGGATTGATGATGGGGGGGCGAGGGGGAGCGCAATGGGACAGATTAGGGGGGAGTTTGGGGTGAGGACGGCGAGTATTGCGACGTTGGGGGATTTGATTGAGCTGTTGAGGGGGAAGGGGAGTGAGGAGGATGTTAAGAGGATGGAGGCGTATAGGGCGAGGTATAAGGCGAGTGATTGAACGCGTGGCGGTTGATATGGCCTCGGTAATAGACGCATTTCCATGACCGAACCTCGATATAGATGCGAATTTATATTAAAATACTATCCCCGAACTGGCGAGAAAGCGAACATAAAACTGCGCGTCCCCCGCGCTTCCCTGCTATTGCCTTATACAGTATACAGATATCCCATGCTAGCCTCGATATTCCTCCTCGAAAAGTTATCATCTGCCTTCGCAAACGGCTCGCTCTCCCGGTCGATCAGGCTCACCCGCTTTTCCACCGCCCCAACCTTCCCCGTCCACTCCGGCGCCACCTCCCTTACAAAATTCGTCGGCCTATTCTCAGACTGGTCACACGGCCTGCCGCCCCGTCTAATCCCCAGCTCTAACTTCCAATTAAACGCGTCCACCAGCGCCTCCACAAGTCTCGCTAGCACTGCATAGCGCACCGGATCCTCGTCACACGGATCCTTTATTCGCGAGAGCGACCAGCGCTCTGAGCCACGGCGGAAGAAGTACTCGCATTCGTAGGTCATGAGGGTGCGGCGGTCGGCGCAGAGATCATCGTAGAGGCGGTACAAAGACCGGAGCGACGTATCCCGCGCGCGGAATAGGGGGATCTCGAACAGATTCCGGATTCCTGCCTGACGCACATTGATGACCTCTGGCGATGCATGGAGGTCTTCGTAGGAGAGCAGAGGGGGGATGGCGAAGTACCAGGGGTGGGGATAGAGGAGCTGGTAGAGGAGGGAGCTGGTGTTGGGGCAGGCGTGTAGGCGACGGATTGAGTGGCGGATTTCGAGGGGGGTAGATAGCTCACGAAGGCGACGGAGGGAGTATAACTTCATCCTACTATGCTAGGATAAATACATCCTTCCCTCTAGAGGTATGCGCATTGCGGACTTAGGCGGAGTCTGTTCCATGTCGTTGTGTTATATTAGGTAGTAGCAAGGGAATCTGACGCGATAAGACGGATAGCAATGGGAATTCGGATAAAATAAACCCCTACCACCAGCAGGATGGTGGAGCTGGCAGTTTTTTAATATGAGAATAACATTAACATTACTCTTCTACCCTCTAACTACACCCCGCTCGCTAACCAAGGGATATATATCTCTACAAATATCTTCCAATCCCCCTCCCCTAACCCTCATTAGTAAACACCCTATAAGCCACCAAATTCCCCCCCCAACTCCCCGGATTATTATCCTTCGACGGATTCCCCTTCCCATCTAAAACCAGCGTATCCGCCGACTTAATATTAATCGCATACCACGCCAAATTATCCGGATCATTCGCCACACGATTCATATTCGTCTGGCACGTGCCATCGCACGCCGTCTTACTGTACGACCCGTCCCATGGCCCGTGGAAGAACGCCCAGGACGCGGAGTTGTACAGGAAGATGTCCTTGCCGCCGTCGACGTTGATTGCTAGCGCGGTGCGGCACTTTTGGTCGTCCGCGGCGCACCAGGTGTAGTCGGGGTCGTGGTAGGCGGCCTCTGCGGTCCAGGGGTCGGGGAGGGTGAGAGTAGCTTCGTAGCCTTGGTTGTATGGCGTCTCAGTCTGCAGAAGGCCCGCGAAGACGTTTTCAGCTTGACCGAAATTGTAATTGTACAGCCAATGATGCTCCGAGCCGCTGCTGACCAGCCAAGTGCCTTTTGTAGCTTCAACAAGGACGCCGCGGCCGGTAGCAATGATCTGGTTCGGCCCACCGTCAACGTTGTGGTCTGCAGTCCAAGCCCAGAGGTTCTGGAAGTAGGAGGAGGAGTTCTTGGTCAGGTGGACGGCGAGGAAGGCGGCTTTGCAGCTGTGTGTGTCTTGGTCGGTACAGGATTCGTGGATGGCGGTGTCGGCTGTGCCGCCGATGGTGACGATGGTATTCCAGAAGCCGACGTCGCCGGGAGAGGTGCCGGCCATGTTTACCTCGAGGATGATGGCGCCGGGGAGGACTTCGGAGACGGTGAAGCGCATGTCTTGGATTTCTGCGACGCCGGTTTCGCCGTCGTTGCCGACTTTGATGACGTGTGTGGGCTTGAAGTCGTCCTTGAACTTATCACCAGCACCTGAAAAATTTGTTAGTTGACGGAATTCAGTCTAGATAATATTTCAAAACTTACCAGACACAACAGCCCATGCCTCACCGATGATGTGAGATCCGGGAGGAATGTACAGGGTATCCTTCACAATATACACGCCGTATGGGAAATACGTGATCTTGCAGTTGGCAGCATTGTCGAGGAGGATTGCATTCAGCGACGCCGCATCGTCCGTCTTCCCATCACCCTTAACTGAGTGATTCGCGACGCTCTTGACGTTGACAATTTGATCGCTCGCGAACTCGCCGTAGGTGGGGGCCTCCTTGGTGAAGTACTTCCCATCCTTGAGAAGGGCGTCGGGACGAACCGTCTTGTACTGAGTTCCAGTCACGTAGTTGCCGGGATCAGCATTTCCCCACACCCAGGTGTCGATGGTATCAGCGGCATCAAGCGCAACGGTGTCATCAGCCTTGACGGCGATGGGGTTCGTGGTGTCATGCTCGAGGTTCTCAATGACGATCTGGTTGTTGCGGTCGCCATTGGTGTTAGATGAATCCGCGAATTTAATGACGGGGCCGGAATTGATCGACTTGGAGTCTAGGAGAACCAATGACCCGGCATTGCCTTCCTTGGTAAGGTCGACGCCGCGCCCGCATGTGTCGAAAGTGACTCCCTGGAGAAGCGATGTCCAACCACCGGTAGCAGCGTAGGCAGTAGAGCTACGGTTGAAGTAGATGTTCTTGAAGTTGACCTGCTGGTTGGAATTCTGAATACCAACCGCGCCACCGTGGATATTCTAATATGTTTTAGTGTTGTAACATGTAGGGGCAATATTTATTTAGGGCTTACCACATCAGTCACGGCAATGGTGGAACCGCCCTTAAGGACAATTCCTGTGTGTCCTTTGGAGTCCTCTGGCATCACAATCTTAATGTTCGGCATTCCTGCGCCTTGGGCAACACCCCAGTTAAGGGCCATAACAGCCTTGTCCTTATCAATGGCAGTGGTGTCAATGACAATATTCTTAATAAGAGTCATGAAACTGGTCTCGGGCGCACCGACTCCAAAATCGAAGCCGTTGACAACCGCATCTCCAACAAAATCGGCCGAAGCCTTGATGACTGGGGGATCATTTGGATCGCCCACAATGATTGTGCCCACGCGGAGATCCCAGACCTTGGAGATTTGGTAGGTTCCACCCGGGATGTAAATCTCTGCTGGCTTGGTGGTTAAGCCGTTCTGATAGCGGGAACCGCCATTGCCATCTGAGTTGATGGCATCTTGCAGGTTCCCGGACTGGTCTCCTGTGCCATCATTGGCGACTTTGAAGTCAAGAACGTTCCTGAACACAGGATATTGATCACTGATATCAGTAAACGGTGCAATTCCTCTTGCGGCTCCCGTGTGATCCCGCTCTTCAAGCCAGTACTTTGAAGGCTTGCTTGCGGTGGGACCGGTGCACGCTGCTCTCTCTAGGAGGGCATCCGCACGGGGCTTTTGGAGGCGTGCATCATCGCTATATCAAAAGATCAGGGACAATCCTTGATATATACATCATAGTGGTACTTACGAAACATCACGGAGGACCGCAGCAACCAAAGACAAAGGGGGCACAGATGCAAAAGTCAGAAGACTTCGCATTGTGAAGGAAAGATATAAATATAGAACGCTTTCAGTTTGACATATATCAACACAGATGAGAAACAATAGTGACAAGGACGAATATAAATAGCTCTCTTGAGGCCCGTTACCAGAGACCAAAAGAGGGAACTTGGCTCTTATATATGATTGCCTCCTTCGACGGCCAATATCGACATTCCCCCGACGCGCTTCGGCGCCCTCGCCGTTTCAACGCCATTGTACGATATTGGCAAAAACGGAGTTAGCTTTCAGCCCCAGCGAGTAGTGCACCCAGGATCTACCGCATCCTTGGTGGCCATACGGATCACAGTACCTGACTTAGTCCATTGGCGTCAAGTCTCGGAACCAGAGAGGAAGCTCGGAACCTACCCATGGCTAAGGAAGGCACGTTGATAGTAGACTCAGCGCGAGAGGACAGCATGGTTAGTGGCGCACTGGAATGCTAGTTTTAGACTCCCGGTCAGCACTATCATCAACTACCTTGTAGAATTGTACGAAGTACGAGCTGCAAGGCGTGAATGTGCCATATACCAATCATCCCGAGGGACATGTAGATCTCGGAGATACGGTAATAGACATTTGCCTGGCATTGGATCACCTTGCGCACGTTGTAGCACAATAAGGTACAGATCACCGCTGTCGGAACCATAGAGATCGGCAGTTGTTAGAATAATTGGAGAAGGAGGATGTTTGATGGCGGACGATGGCGGATGATGATTATTACATGGATGATTCAACATGCACCCGAAGGAAAGTGTGGTGCGGGTTGACTCTAAATTAGCGTTGGTGGGGTTAGTGGTGTTAGTGGTGTGCTAGTAGCGTGCTAATAGCGCCGTGGTGCCTGACCCTGGTGTGTTTGGTTCCCCCGAAACGGCGCTGGGAACCCTGGGAACATTGCGATCCCAGTACAATCCCATACAATCCCAGTGCTGTTTGTTTTTACACCCAGCACACCATTGGCTGTGGCTTGTCCGGAACTCCGCGTCTAGGACCTTCTCTTACTGTACTCACACACACTGCATATTATGCTGCATACGGTATTGCAACTAATCACGGCCTCATCTGACCTTAATAAAGCCGAAAAGCTTTATGCCAGATACCTTGTTATGAGCAAGTACACTAAGCAAGCCACAGCCCGATTTATAGATCGCCATGACAGATCTCTCGATGCGAAATCGTATCGATATCATCAGCTTATGAGAGAGTTTAAGGCGGAGACAACACGGGATGCAGCGTCAAATTTATAGTAATGCTGATTATATGTTTACGACTATCCGCAGTCATGCTATGCTGATTACTATATGGTTGCGTCTATCTACATGTATATGGCTTAACAATATACAACATGATAATAACCAAAACTATACTACTCCCCCAACAATCCGTTTACAGTTTCGAAACTGAGATCATGCAGACACTCCTCTCTAAGCCTTGAGGCCTGCAACAAGCTTGTCTCCAACAGCCTTGATGCTGTCCTCGAAGGCCTTCGCGTTGCCGGCGTTCCACTTGGTCGAGGAGCTCGGCACAGCAGCCTTGCCAGGGAACCCGATGTAAAGAACGTCCTTCTGGTCATGGCCACTGTTTCCATCGAGGTGCTCATTCGGGAAGCACATATCAGCCAGAGAAATGGAGGCCTCTCCGACGGAGGTCTCGCCGTTGGTATCACCCCAGACACCATAGAACTACCAGCCAGGGTTAACTTCATTCCCAAAGCACTGTCGCCGAACGCGACTGGGCGGTTGTACTTACGACTTGGTTGTTGCACACAACCGCCATGACGCTAAGAGGCTCCATGCCATGCTTTCGCGGGTCGAACGAGGGGCTTCTCCCCTCGTTTCCAAAAACGACGTATGGGTGGAGGTTGGAGTCCAGGTCGTCGATGCCAACGTTCAATGCCTGGATCTCGCTCTGGAACGCCGTCTGGCCTTGTCCGGTAGGGTCATTGGCACACTTGCCACCAGACCTGTTGGCTCCGTCGCAATCAATGTCCATGTTGGCGTACTGGCCGCCATTTCCGCTGCTGTGGATGAAGACGGCTCCCTTAATGTCGCCGCAGTACTCGAATGTTTTGGGACCGCTGCCATCTGTGAAGCCGCTGGCCAGCTTATTGCTGCATGCTCCGCTCTGTGCAGCGTGTGAGAAGTGGACAATGGGTATCCGGGCTTGATCTTTCTCGACATACCTTGTGGTTGTTGTAGATCTTGGAAAGATTGTCTGGGAGGTTGTAGGCAGAGGCAACTGATGCCGCCACGGTAAGTGCTGCGAGAGAGTACTTCATTTTGAGAACGGGGTATAAAGATAAGGATACTGGGAAGCTATTGAAGACTGATGAGCACAGAAGAGATGGTTATCTTGACAAAACACCAGGGTTACGGTATGGCTTTATAGCCTCTTCAAAAGCCGTTTGAGACATGGAATATCAGATATTGGTTCACTACACGGGGATCGACCGGTCCTACCGTTCCCCTATCCTGTGGACACGCATAGCTATGGCACTTACTCAGTGCCATAACGGCCCAGCTTTTGCCGACATATGAAACCCGCCGGCAATCCCTTAACATGCCAAGCACTGATCTCTCTACCTACCTACAACAGACGAACTCTGGCAGTTACTTACCGCACGGGCTGCATGGTGCCCTGCATCGCCGAGAACCGCGAGAGACACCTTCCTAATAAGAAAAGAAATATACCGTGAGGCTGCATTCAGACGGTCAACGGTGAATAAACACCGACTGAAACCCCGCAAAATAGGCCGTGGGGACCAAACGTGCTACAATGCCGGCATGAGAGAGGTTAAGAGTCAGGGGTAGTTCTCCACAACCAGCGTCGGCTTTCTATTAGAGTTCCGGGAGTAGTGCGAGTAGTGAGACTAATATATTGATTTACCAGTATTTTCTTATTTCTTGAATTGCCTGTAGAGTAAGACTATTATGTATGGCAAACGGCGAATTATACATGGTAAAACTAACTTTGCCCTGAATATTCCGGAGGGATTTTGTACTATGTGGTGAGGGTGGGCTGGGATTTGTGGGGTGGGAGGCGGTGCGGCTTCTAGTTGGTCAGCCACGGAGAATTTAAGGAATAACGCCACGCCGGCTTTAGCAAGGGTTGCAGATCTACCGACCACCGTGCATCCGAGTCCACTTCGGTTCTTACTCGGCGCCATACCTTCTACAACAGGACAAACCTCTCGCTGCCACAACCCCATCTCTTCTGCATAATTCGTTCATTTCGCCCTCAACCCTTGTTCTTAAAACAACACAAGCCTTCGTTTTGAGTTTCAGCCCTTCACCCCTCATCCATCACCCCTCAACCCCGCTTTCCGGCGTCCCCTCACTTCAGAGCCTCGACCAGCGACGACCCCAAACTTCGACAAACAGCAGCACCGCACCTCCAAACGCAGCTATGGCTACCGTCGCCCACTGTCTCTACTGCTTCGACGCTCTCGCGGCCAACCTCGAGGACCGCTCCCCCATAGCCCTCTCGGCCATCGAAGAATCCTGGCCCGACTACCCCAAAGGCAGCGACGACGGGGACTCCGACGCCGAAGCCAACGACGACGCTGAAGCCGACCTCACCATCCCCGACACCCTCAAGCTCCCAACCCCCAGCAGCCTCTCAGCCACAACCCCCTCCTCAGGCTCGAGCTCCTCAACCTCCCTCCGCTCCCCCACCCCCCTCACCCCCTCCAGCGCAGGCACCTCCGCACCCCCCTCTCGCGCATCAACCTCCGCACCCTCCCCCTACCACCCCATCGGACAATCTCTATCTCCTCGCTCCGCGCAATCCAGCGCTCTAACCTCAACGCCCCTCTTCGTAACCTGGAACATCCTCACGCCGCCCCTCCAATCGCGGCAACTACGCGGCTGCATTGGGACCTTCGAGGCGCTGCCCCTCGATACCGGGTTGGCGACATACGCGCTGGCCGCCGCGCACAGCGATAACCGCTTCAACCCCATCGTGGCGCGCGAGCTGCCCGCGCTCGAGGTAGCAGTCACGCTGCTGACGAACTTTGAGACGTGTGCCGGGCCGCTGGATTGGGAGTTGGGGGTGCATGGTATTAAGATCAGTTTTTATCAGAAGAGTAAGAGGTATAGCGCTACTTATTTGCCGGATGTGGCGGTGGAGCAGGGGTGGAATAAGGAGGAGACTTTGGAGAGTTTGGTGAGGAAGGCGGGGTGGAGGAAGGGGGGAGGTTGGAGAGATGTGGGGGAGTTGAAGGTTGTGAGGTATCAGGGGAGGAAGGAGAGTGTCGAGTATGAGGAGTATAAGCGCTGGAGTGACTGGACTGCGGCTCAGAAGTGAGGGGGGGGATTACTGCGAATATTTTCTGCAAGTATGTGGTGCTGGGCCAGGTGATGAGGGATGATACTACGATTGGGAGGCACAGGGGGGTTAGAACAGGTCGGCGCATTCATGGGTTGCTAGGCGTTATTAAGATATATGTGCGTTATGAAACGGTTTTTTATTCCATCGGCACCGTATCCGTTACCCCACAACCGCGATTTCGGCATCTATGTGGATATCCGGCCACATAAGGTGCTGAGTTTACTCTTAATACTCCATCTTAACCTAATTTCCCATCAATAGCCATGCACATCATACCAAAAACTCCACAACCAAGCCAAACATGTAAGCGAAAGGACGTGCATCTCACCTCCAAGCCCTTCGGCGCTATTCCAGCTCTATTAGCAAATACAACAATTGCCCGCCGTCAGCGACACCTATCCGGAAGCAGTAGTGATCTTTCCCTCGGCCTCATCCACCCCGCCATTTCCCCAGTGAATCCTACCCAACTCCGCACCAGACCTTGGTGGTTATCCAGGATGATCGGCGTCACCTCACCCTCAACTACCCCGCAGATCGTCTGAGACATGCCCTCCCCAGCTCCCTCCGCAGTGCGGGGACACCGGCAAAGACGGTGAACCGCTTTCCCGGCCATCATGGGACGTCGCCATGTCTCGCGGGATGCATATAATCAATCCGCGATTTCCCTGGTGGCGGTTTTATACATTTTTCCGTCCGCATATTCTTTTTTGCCCAGCCGCACTTTCTAATTTTGGTTTTGGGTTTCAGCCAGTACACACAACTATCGATCTCGATAACGATGATCTTCCCGCTTCCGCTAACGGGCCTAACGGTGCTGTTCCTGCTTGCTGCTGAGACGGGCGCTGTTGCCGTGCCGCTGCAGGGGCGTGCGGGTGCTGGGTGTGGGATTGTGCGCGACTTTAAGGGGGATACGCATACGGGGAAGACGATTGAGAGTGGTGGGTTGCCGCGGACTTATGATGTTTATCTGCCGCCGAATTATGACGAGGTAGGTGCCCCAGAGAGGAAAAGTGTCGTCACTAGGATTCTCACAGTTGTTGTAGAACAAGCCGACTCCCTTAATCATCTCCTACCACGGTGCCAACGGCAATTCCGCCAAGCAACGCGCTCTCGACCGCTTCGATGACCACACCTGGAACCCAGATCACATCGTCATCTGGCCCAATGGCTACAATGTACGCCCCTCCTCCCCCCCAAACCCGTCCCATCCCTAACAACACCACCCAGAACGTCTGGCAAGGCCCCACCTACGCCACCCCCGGCGTCTCAGACAAGAAATTCACAAGCGACCTAATTGACCACCTGCGCACCGCCTTCTGCATCGACGACGCCCGCATCTACGCCGCGGGCAAGTCTAACGGCGGGGGCTTCACGGGGACGCTGGCGTGCTCGCCTGATCATGGGAAGAATTTCGCGGCGGTGGCGGCGTGCTCGGGCGCGTTTTATACGGATGTTGTGCAGGATCCGGCGGATAGCTGTCACCCCTCGAGGTCGCCGTTTCCGATTTTGGAGTTTCATGGGTCGGTTGACGGGACGGTATGTTCATCTAACCCCCTTCACTCCTCCTCCTCCTTTTTATTTCAGGGATTTCGGACCCCGTAATGGCCATAGAGATACTAACAAATAAATAGATCCCTTACATCCCTACCAAAGACGGTAGCGGTGGTCCCCTCTCCAAGATCCCAGACTGGCTCTCCACATGGGGCCAGCGCAACGGGTGTGCAGCGGACTATAAGCCCACTGTGTCGCAGCTGGATGGCGATAAGACGGTGCAGAAAACGCTGTATAGCTGTAACGGTTCTGACGTGGTGACGGGATACCTTATTGATGGGATGGACCATAGTTGGCCTTCTACGACGAGGAATAGTGATCAAGATAGCCATGGGGATAAGCCGCTGAGTATTGATGCTTCGCCGATGATTTTGGATTTCTTTAGGGGGATTAAGAAACCTTGATTGGGGGAGGGGTGGTGGGGGTGCTATAGGACTTTTTTAAGATATTAATTTATCCTTGGAAATATGTTTCTAGGTGCTAAAATTGATTCTGTGATGTTTTATGTGGGTGATAAATAATTAACTATCCGAATAACGTATTTCACAGGTGAGTCGCCCACACGGGTGGGTCGCCCACTACATTTTTACACCTAGAATCGCAAATTGTGTAACTTAATATCTTAACAACCCTTTAATAATAAATTATAAAAATAAATGATTAGCCTCTTATAGGCATTTAAAAAGCTCTGTTTTAATTTTAAAGCAAGTAGCCTTATAGTTATTAAGATATTAAGTTTTAGACCCACTTTTAACCTATTTAGTATCTTAATAAGTATAAGACCAATTGCTTTAAAAATCAAAAAGGATACTTTAAATGCCTATAAGAGGCTAATAATTTATTTTTATAATTTATTATCAAAGGGTTGTTAAGATATTAAGTTACAAAATTTGCGATTTTAGGTATAAAAATGTAGTGGGCGACCCACCTGTGTGGGCGACTCGCCTGTGAAATACGTTATACATGTAAGTTAATTTATGCATAAATATATTAAGATCCTAGCTAAACCACCCTTATCTATCATTACCACCTAAAGATATCGCTGAGAGCAGTCTCGAGTAGAAATAGCAAGTTAATTTTGCTAACATATATAAAAATCAAATAACGAATAATTGGTGTTTAAATTGCACGTTAAAATATTATAATCTAGGTTGTGCTGGTCGACCCTTAAGGTTTGGCGACTACCTCATCCGGCAAGATGCATACGGCCTGCCGCTGAATTTAAATGCTCTACAAAAGGGCCGCTACCTTCCCCTCTATCTTATCCCATCTCACTCTCAAACCCAAGAGTCATTTTAATCCGTCCATTGGAATCGACTCTTCTTGAACATAGTAACCATCCCCATAGGCAACAACCCTGGCTGAACAACATCCAGGCCGCCAAACCTTCTTACCATTTCTTGAGCATACAACTGCATGATCCAGCGATGATAAGGGTCTGGATGGTGTCCGCGAGATCGGCGTCGTTTATCATTAACGCTCCCGAGGTAAAGTGGCGCTGGCTCCCCCATTAACAAGTCAAAAGCATCAGCAAGCTCTGAAGATTTAAATTCGCGGTACCGAGTGCATTCTTCAAAGGTGAGGAAATGAAGACTGTCGCTCACTTTGTGACCATGAACATCAAACTTCACTGGCCTAGATTCGAACCTTTCTTTTGCTTGCTGGTAAGCCAGTTCCTCGTCTCGGAAGAACTTATCCATATAGATTTGTGGCGAAGATGGCAGGGATTCGCGAACCAGATTTGGTCCAATGAAAGGGCTTTTCACTTCTAGGCCACCAAGAGAACTTGGAAAGTAAATATAGCCTTCGGGAATATTCTGGATGCCGAAGCGATCGGAAAGCATCTTCTTGATAACAGAGGTAACACTGTCACCTTCGTTGGTAAAGAGCTGTTTCTGGATCTTCTCAAAGGTTTCCAATATCTCATCGACATGTGCGCGGCCGAAGCAATTTGCAGGGCGCCCAAAGTTGGTGGTGAAGAACTGAGTCGCGTAGATATTCCAAGCCTGGATCCAGTCGAAAACGCACTTACAGGAACTGAGCTGAAGACTGAGTTCTTTGATGTGTTTATCAACTTGTTTTTGGTTGATAACAAATCGTCCGGATTTGGCGTCAAGTTTAAGGAATCCCCACACAACATCCCCAGTAGGGAGCACGGAGCTCGTTGATGTCGATTCGCTACCATGAGCAGCGATTTGAACACTGCCGGTCTTATCTTCAGCGAAATCCAGGCCCATCAGCTCTGAGAACTCAGTCATGACATTCCAACCCATCTCGCACGTGCTTTTATCACCCCAGAACCAGATATCGTCATGTAAGCGCCAGAGAAAAACGCCCTTTGTGCGCTGATTGAAAGCAAAATCCAAGCAGAACAGAACGCTCTCGCCAAGCATATCACTCAGGGGGCCGGATATTGGTGTCCCCCTCTTACGAACCCGAATTGGAGCGTCAAGACCGTCATTGATAAACTGCATTGGGGCCTCTAGGGACTTTTTGAAAAATTCAATCCATCGATCACTGACGCCATAGTACCGAAGTACAGTGAACATGGTCGAGTGTGGAAGAGATGGCCCAAACCACTTAAAATCTGAGCGGACAACAGTAACATCTTCGCCGAGCCGAGTTTTCATGATGATATCCGTTTCGAGCAGCCTCAATACCGTTTGGATGATACTCTGAGGGCTCTTTGTTTCCGCCTCTGAGCAATCGTCGTTGTCATCATCGTTATAAGCGCGAGGAGTTTCGTCAGCGCGTGACTGAAGTTGCTCAAGAAAGACGTCGTCTTCCCAGATCGTTCTGCGTTTACCTTGAACGGATTGTAGGGAGCCAGCTGTGCGTAGCAAATGATCGCAATCATTCCACTGTGATACCTCAGCCTTGGTTATGGCGGCCTTTGAATGTGTCCACGTTTTCGAGGAGTCGGCAAACGTTTTCAATGCATACTTCAAATGGGCTGACCAGGAACAACCGATGTATCTCAGGAACATGGCTTGCAAGAGATCCTCGTCGTGATAAAAACGGTATCGCCCGTTGAGTTGTCGTCGTTGCTCAACGGGAGTACCTTCCGCACCCCAACTCCATGTGTCCAAGTTGCGCATCCTCATATTCAACACATCGGCTAGCTCTTTGAGAACCGTTTTGCTGTTGGCGAAATCCGTGAGCGCGGTGCGTTTGGCGTCGGTGAGCCCGTCGCCGCCTAAGATGCCACCGATGATCCACTTCAAAGTATATTCGTCAATTTCTGTTCCTGACGATAGAGATTTCTCAAAAGTCCCCATCGATTTCCGCAGGATCTTGAGAGGCTCTTCCATATACTTTGATGACGTGAAGAGCTTGTCGAGATAGGAATTTATTGCGACAGAATCGGTTTCGAGTGGCGTAAAGACGTAGGATTCCCATGTAGAACGTTGTTCGTGCATCTCAGCCCGGCCCACTGCCTGGTATGAGGCAGCTTCCGTGTCGTTCTTATTGGTAAGAGGGTTCTCAAGCCATTCTGTGACGAGATTCCCATACATTGCAGCGTACTCAAAACGAAGAGAGTTGACATCAAGGCGCCTGCGGAGATCGGCCTCCCATTCCTCTTGCAGTCTCACGGAGACTGACGGATCATGTTGGGCTTGCTTGAGGAAGCATCGGATACTTTCGGCAGAAAAGACCGCATCCCCTCCAAGATCTTCTAGAGTGCACAGCTTCTCTCCCCTCTCAAGAAGCAATTGCACTCTCTTGGATTGTTGCTCCTCAGCATCCACCAATCCCAGAAGCTCGGCTTTGCCAAGTTCGAAGTTGGCCCGCAAATTTGACAGCTCCTGCAACTTTGTAGAAGTTATAGAGTCAAGAACTTGGGATATGATGTCTGTGGATGCCATGCCTATAGTGGAAAGAAAAGATTCGAGAAGTGGTTGATAGCTGTAGGGAATGCCAGCTGTACAGAGTAAGAATGAGAGGAGCATAACGGGAAATAACACTTGTATTTATTACCTGAATATTGACGACAACATCTTTTGCCGTATGACTCACTCTAACCACTCAATCTAGAAGTGTCTGGTAACTTGAAAATCGATTTAGTTTCATGTTGTTGGTGTTCAAAGAAAGGCGGACAACTGCCGCCTTGCGGGATATTGACGCTAACGTCTTTTACGGACACCGCGGCCACGGCGAACGCTATAGGCAAGTGTGATAGTGCACTATTCGAAACAAACTTAAGAAATGCGTCAGTCTAATTAAACCCAGAGTCTCAACGATGTTGCTAGAACCGGACAAATATGTCGCCTTTCGCATCGATTTATGTCCAACGATTCAGAGTCGGTCCTGCTGGAAAGTTACCGATTAGCCCAGAATAGCCGCAGCCCCTTGCCGCCGCATTTACTGTTTATGTGAGTATATCGTTGTGCACTTAAATGTTGTGTAGTGCTCATAATAGTTGTCTATCTTTTGTGAGACTTTGCGTAACCAACAAAATATCTAATGACAGACTAACTTCACAATCGGCATGTATTATGTGATGTATAACACACGCGCTAGAACACGGTACAGTTGATGCTCACACTTGAAGATATTAGGCGCTCGGACCAGTGGGGTCGGCCCGCACTGTAACCCCCCCTGACACTTGGCGTGCCGGCAGAGAGACGGCATACATTTAGCGTTGTGAGAAGCCTCCTTCTTCCTTCAATCGACCCCTATCAAGTAGGGTATTCCAGAACCAACCTCCAGCTAGAAAATAACTTATCCCACAATGCGTATCTCCACACTTCTCTTCCTAATACCCTTCAGCCCTGCAGCAGCTGCTGCACCGGAGCGGCCGGGCACCACGCCGCTAGCACTTCAAATGCTCGACAGTATCATCGCGCGCGAGCAAGGCGTCGTAGTAGACCCCTCAGTAAAAACGAGTGTTATCGAGGGCGGCTTGCTACTCTTAGGTATAAGTGAGGTGCTGGATAACATGGCTTTGAGCCAGGAGCTGAAGGCTAAGTACGAGTCGTATTTGGATCTTGTTATGTCTGGCCTGGTTCCAGTACTGAAGAATGCAACGGCCGATGTGACCAGTCCGTTAGATGAGTTTAGCGTTGGAACGCAGTTTATTAAACAGTAGGTTGGGGCTCACTGCACTTGCTACTGATTTGAAGCTGATTGCGTTTGAGATATCAGAAAACTGGGAATCTGACACTGCTATCGACTATTCAGACACTCCACCAAACCGACATTTTACGTAATCGTCAAAGTGATGGTTCATACTGGTACTATGTCTACCCCAACGTCACAACGCAAGACGGTCTCTTCTCCATCCCCTCCTTCCACTCCGCCTATGCCGACGAGTTCGACGCCGACAACGCCCTTGCCGCGTACGAGACTTCCGCGTTGCAATTTTCTAATATCATTGACCGCTGCCTCTCTCACTCTCCCAGGGGTCTGCTCTACCATGGCTACGATCCCACTCATTCATTCCCTATCTGGGGAAACCTTACTTCCCGCAGTCATTCCCAGTGTATCTGGGCACGCGCTGTTGGATGGACATGCATGGGTCTTCTCACCACGCTTGACGCGATCCCAGACACACCAGCTACCGCGGCTATACGGAAACAGCTACGCGGAATCTTTGTGCAGCTTATTGGCGCGGTGGTTCGTGCACAAGATGTGTCCTCAGGGGCTTGGTGGCAGGTGATGGATTTCCCAGGCCGTCAGGGGAATTTCCTCGAGTCGAGCGCGACGGGGCTTTTTGCATACGCGTTGCTGCGCGGCCTGCGGCTGGGTTACTTGGGCACTGGTGATGAGTTTAGCGCGAAGCAGTACAGACGAAGTGCAGATAGGGCGTATGACTGGCTGTTGAAAAATGCAGTGCTCGCTCTCGGAGATGGGACACTGGGCTATAATCTTACCGTGGATGTGTGCTCTATCAACTCCACGACGGCGTTTGATGTCAGTAAAGAGTTCCGCATTTTCTTCTTTATTATTTATACTCGGGATGTGCTAACATAGTTTGACAGTTCTATGTTGCCCAACCCCTGAAGCCACAGAGTCTACTTGGTGAGGTTGGGTTCTTGCTCACTGATCTCGAGAGGCAGCTCGCGAAGAAGTAAATGTCACGGCGAGGGGGTAATGTCACCCGGAAAGTTAATGTAGCCATTGCGGGTTTTCAGCTGCGGCGTTGCGGCATGCGGTATGGATGGAGCGGAGGGCCAAGCGTCTTATGATGTGAGCACAGAAGGTGCGAGGATATTACGAAGGGGAGAGCCAACGGAGAGAGAAAAGAAGCAGCGGTATTTCCCGATTAGACAGACGCCACAACCGGAGGGACAAACACCGCGGCTGGGGTTATAGACATAGATGAGCTGATTACTTTTGTATTCTTGGATATACCATCATATCATCCTCATTCCCTCCCATCTACCGAGAGTTGGACAGCACCACAGCACCACAGCACTAGCAAAACGCACCATCAGAGGCTCATCCCAACTCCCCCTTTTCCTTGTCTTTACAACTCCCCCAAACGTATACCCAGAGAGCGCGCCCATTTTCGTTACTCCGTCTCCCTACCCCGGCCAATAAAATACGCCGCTTCCCAAAACCCGCTCGCAAAAAAAAATAGCAAAGCCATCAGCCGCGCTCATGACGCTGAGATTGCGCCATTATCGCCATTCTCCAGCCTCTCTCGCTGCGCCATGACGCGGCCGTTGCAGATATCAATGAACATCTCAAACTTCTCAATCACCTTATCCTTCTGCTCCAGCGCCGCCCTAAGCTGCTCAATCTCCCGACTCGTTTTCTCCTTCAGTTGCTCCAGCTCCTCCTTCACGCGTATCACTTCCGCCCTGCACTCTTCTCTAAACTTGTCCTCCGGGTTGGGTGCCGTGCGGCGCTTGTAGATCGACTGGAGCGGGGCGTCGGGGTCTAGTTCCGTGTCCTGCGAGCGCTTGTCTAGTTCCCGGGCTATGGCTGCACGCGCATTGTAGATGTCCCGTGGGAGATACCCCGCGTTGGGGTGCGCGGCTTGGATCTGCTTCAACGTCTCCTGCGCACTGACACCAGCATCTCGAAGCGCCTTGACCGCAGCGACGGCCGTCCTGTCAAGCCGCCTCGCCGCGGGGTGGTCAATGGCACCCTTGCTAGGTCCGTGGTTATGCACGCAGAATAAGCCGTCCGGGCGATACTTCAGCTGCCACTCCATAGTCGACTCAATAGCATAGAGGCTGAACTGGCACCCTGTCTTGCGCGAAGTCGTAGCTCGTCTACGCACCGGGGAATCGACGGGCAACATGTTGTGTTTTGAGGTTCCGCCTTTATCACACGTCAAGAGCACCTTCTTGAGTCCGATCCTGTTCTTTTTTTTCGAGCGTCCGATAACGCAGGCGTAGCCGCGGGCGAGGCCCCAGGCATTGACGGACTGGAGGAGGGCTTCGAAGGTCGGGAAGGACGTTTCTGGCGGGGCTTCCATGCCTAGATTTGGGTCGGGGGTTAGGGCGAAGTGCGTAGGGAATGTGCCCGACTGTGGAGAGGCTGAGGCGGAGGCGGACGAGGAGGAAGTGCTGGGGTCATGGCCGTTACTGGGTGGTTGTTGAGGCTGTTGTTGGGGCGCCGGAGGTTGCTGCTGCTGCGGGGTTTGTTGGCGAGCTTGTTGGTGAAGCTGCTGCTGCTGATGATGCTGCTGGTGTTGTTTGCCGTTCAGCTGAGGGTGGTGTGAGGTTTGGAGAGTAGGCAGGGCTGGTCGTGTGGCCGACGGGGCACCAGCAGCGGTGTGCTGCAATTGGTAGAGGTAGCTGTTGTGGTCTTGCTGCAGTTGCGCATTTGGTGGCGCCGTGGCGAGCGTATTAGGATTCATTCCATTGCTTCCTGAACGGTTCACATTGTCTTCTGGGAGCGACACCTGTCGTGTGAAGTAGGGCGCTGAGGAGGGGACATGAGGTTGTTGCCCTGGCGTTGGTGAGGCTTGCGGCGGCGGGTTGTAGATTGGGTGTATGGCGCTTGGTACGCTGGATTGGGCATATGCACGGCGTGCATTCTCCTGTGGAAGAGCGAAGGACATCGAGACGAGATATCGTCAATGCCTTGACCTCGGGAGGTGGTCTTGTGAAGATCGATAGTTAGGGTGTGAGTATATCAATCGTGGTTTGGATCGATCGCCAATAATGTGGGGTGGTGTCAGAACTCGGACCAACTATTTTGGTGGGAGCACGTGATGCGACATATTTGGCGCTGGGTGAATTCATGAGCACTACTTTTGACAGTTCGTAACTACTCTTAACTACACTTATATTATCACGATTGTACGAAAGGTTGGGATCCCGCGTCTTTGTATTATTCTCGTATTCATAAAAACTGTGTCTAGGTATCTCTACTAAGCACAAAACGCAGTGGCGGGACGTATTTCTACGTCACAAATCCTCGTATAATTGGTGATTTGTACAGCACTGCGAGGGTGTCTCCGTGACTCTGTCCCGTGTATCAATCCTCGCGCCCATTTAGAGTCAAGATTAAGGGGATCTATTCTCCATTGCCTATTTTCTGGACTTGAAATCTACAGGAAGTAGTCTGGGGTGCCTATAATAATGTCAGCAGTCGTATCAAATGACATGTTTCCATTCGAAACTTACGTCGTGAGACCATTGGCTCGCCGGCTCTTGGGCATGGATCAAACTGCAAGCTGTAGGCTGTTAGTATGCGATATTTGAAGATGTGGCTGGCCAACTTACAAGGTGTACTTGAGATGTTCATCTATCTCCATGATTGCCGCTTGGTTACCGCACCTGTAACAGTAATTTGGTGCTGTGTCATAAGTTAGTGAAGAACAACATAATGACAAAGTCTCGCTGCATACCAGAGAATATGGTGACAACGTTCCGATCTTGAGACCAATTGTAACCCTCCATGACAAGTTGATGAGCTCTGGCAACCAATGTCAAGCCGTTGTTGTGATTGAAAGCCTCCGAGATATCCTGTCCGAACGTGTACCCCGCACCTCTAGGGGATATCCCCCATCCGCATCTATCATCTGGATCGGACCAGAGGAGGTCGCACATTGGTCCTTCATGGGGAACCTCTTGTATGCGGTCAAGCGCTCTGATGTTGTCCAGGGTGTCAATGCTTGGAGACAAGCCACCGTGAAGGCAGAATATTTGATTATCGATAAGGGCTGTGAGTGGTAGGTAGTCGAAGAGGTCTGTGAAGTGCTTCCAGACGTTCGCGTTGCCGTATTTGCGGAGGCATTCGTCGTAGAATCCGTAGACCTGAGTGATTTGGCGGGATTCGTGGTTTCCTCTGAGGATGGTAATGCGTTGAGGGTAGCGGATTTTGAGGGCAACAAGGAGGGTGACGGTTTCGACTGAATAGTATCCACGATCAACATAGTCCCCTACAAATCGGTTAGCCCACGAGAACCCCAAGGGTATCAATGTGACATGCCCATGAATAAATAGTTTGTATCGGGGTTCGGTCCTCCGATCCTGAAGAGCTCCATCAGGTCATGGAACTGGCCATGGATATCTCCGCAAACTGTAACTGGGCATTTCTAAACAGTCCATTAGAGTTTGCATATGGCTGACCGCGCGAATGTCAACTTACGACTGGCTGAACGTTCGACTCTTCCTGTAGAACCTCTCTCGCCTGTTTGAACAATGTTAGGTCCATTTCCCGAGGTAAACTCGCTGTTCACGAGCATTGGCAGGTAGGCAGCCCGAACTTACCTTCTCGCAGAGCCGCTGGACATCCACCTCCGCAAGCTGCTTGCACGTCATCAGGCTCTCAATCCAGCCGTCAAGAGTAGATATAGAAGTAGGCTCAGACACCGGCGATAATCGTGTGGGCTCTACCACTCTACCAACATCCTCCATGGTGGCGTCCATTGTGCCCCGTTGTCGTTGACGATTGTGACGTTGCGACCAAGGCTGGTGTTGTTTGGAGGCGGAATGTCCAGCTCAGATCGAATGACTTCGCGCGCGTAGGTATTTTGTCGCAAAAGGTTTCTGGGTGCTGTAACAGGCTAAATACAATGCAGCTGGGCCACAGTCGGTATGCCGCTATTCGTGAAGGGTATTGAATTTGGATTGCAGAACGTTTACCCCGATTCTCTATGGGGTACTTGAAGTTGGATAGTGGTATGGGTGGGCTTGCCATATCTCGCTTAGATCAACCCGCGTCTAAATGTACGTACACCAAGCTATTTACAGTCGTAGCTTACATTAATAAACACAGCTAACTGTTTTTTAACAATATAAATAGGAACGGCGCTGTAAGATATTTAATTGTACAGTGGATATAAATATGCCTTTTATACGTTCTATGCAAGGCCAAGCCCGACAGGCGTATTCCCCCCACTGGTTGCCTCAGTATCACGGCCTATCAAGTTCTTGAAATCCAAACCAACTTCAGAGAGCATCTTCGCGTGCTCTTGTGACTGTTCCATACATTCTTTCCAGACGTGGCCTTCGCGGTCGGCACTGCTTAGTTGCCTGCTTAGAATCACGTTGAAAGCATCCACCTGTTCCTTCGCCCACTTGACACATGCGCTCATCGTCAATGGGGGAAAGCATTCCTGGAATGTCAAGACGGTGTTTTTAATGATCGCAAAGTATACAAATGAGATCTCCCAAATGTACTGGTGTAGATTGCCCTCAAAGGTGCATTGTCTGCCATGAACAGTTAGTGCGAGGAGACAGGCATAGAATACACAACATACCTTGAGCGTTTATGAATGGTTAGGCTGCGTGCTTTCAGGTACGACTCTCGAGCGCCATCCTCGAAGCCAAGCCGGGTAAGCCAGCCGACGTTGCGCTTCGTCTTTTTCAACTCGTTATGGCTATCAACAAGCTCACGAGTGATCATGCCTGCAAGCTTAGCAGCCCTTTCATTGACCTTGAAATTGATGAAGTCCTGGGCCACGGCATTATTCTTCAAGCCCTTCGCCAGAACTTTCAGTTTTTCGAGGCGATTGACTGCCTCGTCGAATTGCTGAAGCGCAATGTCAATATCAAGCTCGTCAACTTGGCCTTCAACCCAGCGTAAATTCTGCTGTTTGCCGTCAACCTCAATAAACACATTTGGGCGCTCTTTCATATCAGACAGTGTCTCTAATAGGTCTGCCTTCTCCAGTAAACCTGGATCTCGTGACGCGAAGTAGTTGATGGTTTCTTTGGTTTTGTTGTTACTTTCAATCTCCGATCGCAATCCCCTTCGCAACTCCTCCACGGCCTTCCTGAAGTTAAGAAGTAGTTGCGTCTTCTCACTGCTGTCCGCGTTCTCTGTGCGATAAGTGAAAGATTCTTGTGCAATGCCTCGGATCATAATGGCATCGGCGACCTTATTTCTAGAACCAGTAGCGTCGTTGGTGCCTGCAAGGTCGACCATTTCAATGTCGAGCAATGGCCAACATCTATCTGCCACAAGTTTTGAGGGGGGCTGTCGGGGATCAGACCCGTTATTGCCTTCAACTCGACGTTTCTTGCGTGAAGCGACGAGAAGATGATCGTTCAAGAGAATAATTTGCATAGACCTTCGCGGCTTCCACGTTGCGTTGTCAAGCTCCACCCAAAGACCAGCATTTTGGACGACATGGCGACCAAGTGCCGCAGGGAGAAACTTCTGTGAACCACTAACAGCCTTCCACAAAGCCTGTAGTTGAGAATTCCACAAAGCCGTGCGATCCGCAACAGAGCTCCGCTTGTCCCGCTTGCTGAGAACCGTATTCATGGACGCATTGAAGCCAGATGTGTCGGCGGTAGCTGAAGATGACGCAGATCTCAGAGCTGTTGTGTTGCTCTTAAGCTCAGACATAAGGTTCCGTAGAGCTCTCATTTCGCCCTTTAGCTTTTCGGCTTCCTTACTAATCTTAATAAACTGTGTTCGGTTTTGATAGACGTTCTGTTGTAGATCCGTTGAAGTTCGATTTCTCATCTTCTTCAGAGCTTGTTGATAGTCGTCTATGTCCTGCTCGGAAGCGTCACCGAGGATACTGGCAACATCTAAATGTTGTTAGCATTATATACATAAAAAGAAGGAGTATTTAATTGAAATTAGTTCAAATACTCACATTGCTGCGGTTGCAGGGAAGGGTCACGGAGAGCATTCAAGTCAACGGTGATACCAGCACCTCTTGACGGTGGCTTCCCTGCATCCCTATCACTAGGTCTAACAACACTCCCCGCTGGTGATGTCGATGGCACCGGGGGCGCAGTGGCATCGAACCCCGCAGGTAAGTTGTTGAATCGCGTCGAATATCGACGTTTAACAAGGTCGGATGTCTGTAGGAAGTTAGTCAGATGAAGCTGAATTGAGACTGAAAGCTTCAATTGGCAGCTGCCTTACCTTTCCGCTGGCCTGTTGGCGCTGCCTGGGAACCTCGATACCTGTCTTGCCTCCAGCGCTTCGTGGCACCTCGGGGGTTTGTTGAATTGGACCTGATATTTGTTTGGGCGCACTTATAACTGGGCGTGCTTTCCGCTTTGTTCGTAGGGATATACCCCTTCCACGATCGTCAGACATGGCTGGTCGTGTTGTGGTGAAAGTCCAAAGAGTTGCAATTCGAATTCGTGAGCTCTCCCCGGATTGTATAGTGGTAGCTCCAAGAACGACGTCGTTGGCTGGTACGCTGGCATGATACGGGTGGGCTGCATTACGAGTTCCACGATAATGTTGCCTAACTTTCAAGGCTGACATTCCCGCGTCGAAATTATTGCCAAAGGGAACCTTTTTTTGGCCATTAACAAGGTCCTCCTCTACGACATCAACCATAACATTTGTTTATCCGCAAACCCGTCCTTACAGAGACTACAGTTTGTTTACACTGTTGTTCAAAATGGTCCAAACTTCAACAATTGTCACTGCTACCGTTGGCACAATTGCGACGGGCCTCGTCGGTATGTGAACCATGTGAACCATCCCTCAACCTCGGAATCTCCTAACGTTTATGCCCGATAGCTTATGCCATTTACTTCGACCACCGCCGTAGAACGGACCCGGGGTTCAGAAAGCAATTGAAGAAGGAGTCTAAGAGACAAGCACGCGCAGCAAAGGAGGAGGCAGAGGCACACACCAACAGACAACGAGAGGCTCTGAGGGCCGTTGTAGAGGAGGCGAAGGAAGAAGGCTTCCCAGTCGATGTGGAGGAGAAAGAGGCATATTTCATGAATGAGGTCGCGCGTGGAGAGCAATTGGCACAAGATGGTAAGAACTCTACCCTTAAAACTGCACTGCCCGTGTTTGGGTCGGGAAGGACTCTGACGCCACGAAGCCGGAGCTTCATTATCGTCAAATATACAAAGTCCTCTGCTAATTCGTTATAATTTATAGGATCCGATAACCTGGAAGCAGCTCTGTGCTTCTACAAGGCGCTCAAGGTCTACCCGCAGCCATCTGACCTGATCACCATCTATGACAAGACCGTTCCCAAGGTCCGTACTCCCATCCTTCCATGCGGATCCCACAAATATTACATACTGATACCTATAATAGCCTGTACTGGATCTTCTCGCGGAAATGATTGCGGTTGACCCCAGCCTTCACGTTGGCCCCTTTCCTTCCGGCGGAGGAAGCGAAGGTTCCGACAACGGCCTTCCAGGAGTTGGATTGGATTAAATGCCTCGAATTCTTCATAACACCTACGACCTCTGAAGATTCCTCACACTCCCAGCAAACCACCTAGGCTCCATACGCGTTTAAACCTGAGATGGGAGCGCCTTGCAGTCTAGAATCAAACGGCTGGGAATGGATCTTTGTATATCAGCTGTACCTGGCGCCGTTCACATTTGTGTCTTAATTAGTCTCCTACTCCCCTTTTACGAACAATGAGGTATGAAGATATATCCTGTTTAGCCTTCTGTCAAAATCGAGGGGTCTTGTATAAATAGAGTTGCGACTTCGATGTGGATAGCTTAGAGTAGCTACCAATGCGAAGTCAATTGTTCATCTAAATTCATTGCCATTTACTAGTTTACGTTAGTTGATACAAATAGTTTATGAAGTTAATTCCAAATATAACTCCAAAGGTCGTGTTATGGCTCGTTTATGACTTCAAACAAATAATTACAAGAGCTGTACTACCAGACTTTGGTAAAGATTCTTTGGTTCCCGCTTTATAGCATCATAGGGCGTTTTGGCGAGAGACGCCAGGGGTGCCCGTAAGGACCCCTGTCGAAATAGTTCAAATCGCGGTCCATCCATAGTTTACGCGAATTCTTAATACCGTTTGGAGACCCCCAGATAACCTCCTTTCAACCATCTCGGTCTACACTATATCTGGACCCTGAAATTACACCAAATAAACCACTACCTCTACATTAATCTGCTATTGAAGCTCCGCAACTTTCGAAATGATATCCTACCTATAATTCATACTAACTCACCATGGAGACTCTGGTCTCATCTCCCGCAAGCCCCTCGGCGAATGGCGTCGCAGGCAGCCATTTTTCAACCGTAGACCCTACTGTGGTTGTTGAGCATCTCGCAAGGCTCATTGAGGCCAACCTTGGAGCTACAAGGAGAGAACTGGAGAGTATCGGCAGCTTGTTGTCGAAGTCGAGATACCCGGAAACCGTCCAACGTTGCACTCGTTTCGCAACAGAATCGCAAGTTGCCCTCTACGTGCAAAAAGATATCGTCGGAACGGAAGAAGATGCCAAACAGTCGCCAGATGGCCAGGGTATGCTCCATTGTATTCTCGTAAATGGTGGGATAGGAACTGATATTGAAACAGGTGGCTTTGTTTACACCCTGACCGGCGACCCAACATTATCCCCCCTGACAATCACCTCTCTGATTGTCACAAAACGATCACCAGCAATAGATCCCTCGATACCAGTTGCGCTACAAATACATTCTATTGTGCTCCCTGGAGCGGCCGCGCAAACCACAACGACAGGTGGCTCTGGTCCAACCATCGAAGTCCTCTACAACCTCATCCATAATGGCCTCGGTCCGTTTTTCGATGCATATATCAAGAACCAAGCAGCGGCAAGTGGCAATAGCGGACGGACAGAAGTCGACAGCAAGACAGGCATACAGGCCACCAAAAAGAGGATCGCTGACTTGGATCTGAGTCTTCGTCATCTCCAAGAAAACGTGGAGATCCCCGAGCTGTCCCTTCCGCTCCACCCACTTGTACAAAATGCAGCAGATGAGGCCGCAGCTCGTGGAGCCAAGCCCACCGTGGACTATATTTCAGAGTCGATACTTCAAGACAGCACATTCTTGAATAGCTTGCAAACCACGGTTAACAATTGGATTAAGTCGATACAAACTATCACGAAGATGACCAGGGATGCCAAAACCGGAACGGCAAACCAAGAAATCGACTTCTGGCTGTCGAAAGAATCGGCGCTTGAGAGCATAGAAGCGCAATTGCGAAGTGATGGTGTCCAACTCACCCTGGAGATTCTCCGCCATGCGAAGCGATTCCAAGCAACCGTTAGTTTTACCGCAGATACTGGACTGAAAGAAGCTACGGAAATCGTCCAAAAATACAATCAACTCATGCGTGATTTCCCTTTGGACGAATTGAACTCAGCTACAGCGCTTTCGAAGGTAGTGGAGGCTATTGGACAGATTTTCAACCATCTCAACAAGAAGTTGAGGATCTGCCCCTATCCCGTACCACGAACGCTGTCCCTTGTCGAAGCTATTTCTGCGGACCTCGACACCAAGCTGCATTCCTTACTTCATGGCAGATCGCTGATGCATCTCGACTATAGAGACTTCAAGGTCTTGATGACAACAGCGGATAGCATTTTTGCTGCATGGGACGAGAGTATTAAAGAGTTCACGAATGTTGCAAGAGAAGTGACCAGGAGGCGAAACGACAAGTTCATTCCTATAAAGATCAACTCCAGGCATGCGGCGCTTCAGCAGCGACTTAAATACGTCAATACATTCAGAGACAACCACGAGCAATTGCAACGAACTATTGTTAATGTTTTAGGCCCCAAGAGCAATGGAGGCGGTGTCGATGCTGGCTCGGCTAATGGCGTGGTTCTCATCGAAGAAATGGGCGATGTCGATGCTGTTGAAGAGGTGCAGCAAGCATATGCCGCCTTGAAGAACGTCGATTTGTTGGACACTTCTCCAGAAGGCACACAATTCTGGGCGCAGCAGGAAACAGCCTACAACGAAAGAACCGCAAGAGTCGAGAACTCCATCATTGCAAGGCTGCGGGATCGTCTGGCTACCGCGAACAGCGCCAATGAAAAGTTCAGAGTGTTCTCCAAGTTCAATGCTCTCTTCGTACGACCGAAAATTCGTAGTGCCATTGCAGAATATCAGACCGTTCTGATCAATAATGTCAAAACTGATATTACTGCGCTCCACGAGCGTTTCAAGCAACAATACGGCCATTCCGAGGCCCATGCTATGGCACAGCTGCGCGACCTTCCTCCCGTGGCAGGTGCTATTATCTGGGCACGACAGATTGAGAGACAACTTGATGGCTATATGGAGAAGGTCGAAAACGTCTTGGGTCATGATTGGGCACTACATGCCGAAGGTCAGAAACTCCAGACAGAAAGCAACATGTTCAGAAAGAAGCTCGACACGCGACCTATTTTCGAAGCCTGGCTGCACGATGTTCAGCGGAGACAAATTAATATCACTGGCTTACTCTTCGCCATCAACAAGAATAGATCGGCTGGCAATGCTCTGGAGCTTGCTGTCAACTTTAATCCTCAAGTCATCGCTCTCTTCAAGGAGACTCGCAATCTGGTGTGGCAAGGCTACCAGGTACCCCACGCAATCAATAATATCTCGAAAGAGGCCAAGCGAGTTTATCCGTACGCCGTCAGTCTCATGGAAAGCGTCCGCACGCTTGCACAGACCAATCGCCAGATTTCAGAAATGTCAGACGTGTCAACTCTGCTCAGCGGATATCAGAACGATGTCCAAGCTCTCATTGCCAAAGGACTGCCGCTGAAATGGGAGTCTTTTATCCACTCATATGATGTTCATATCAAGCAAACGTACCTAGCGAACGGTACCATGGACCACAACAGGAACGAAAGCAAGCACGTTCAATTTGTTCGTGAGTTTGGAGTCACTGTATCTCTGCTCCAAAACAAGACAGAAGTTCTCGCTTCAATCAACACAACGGTGCAAAAGGCTCTCACTGATATTGAAACCTGTCCATACAATGAGACAACTTTCCAAGAAAGACTGGAAACTATTCAGATGGCTGTCGACCAGCTGAACTTGGAGAATTTCGTTAATCTGGACCACTGGGTTTATGGTATGAACCAGCGTATTGAGAATACTTTACTCGGACGACTCCATCAAGCAATAAAGGCCTGGATCGAGGCTTTCCAGGATGTTCAATCCGAAACTGTCGATAGTGATAGTAGGAGAAGACTTACAACTGGTCCAAACGATTCATCAATTTCCTCACTGCCAGTTATCCGCCAACTGGTCCATGAGATCACAATGCGAAACCAAGTTATTTATCTTGAACCTCCTCTTGAATATGCTCGAGCAAACTGGGTTTCGGAGCTGCACGGCTGGCTCGGTGTCGTCTGTAACCTACGAAAAATCAAAGCCTCTCGTTATCAAATGAGCATCGCCGCTTCTAGTGAGGCAGAGGCGCGATTTACAGACCTACCAAGGAATTGCGCCGATAGCTTACTTGAGGTGTACACCACCATCGAGAACCAGCTTCTTGAAATCAGCCGTTATGTTGATAAATGGCTGCAGTTCCAATCTCTTTGGGATCTCCAGTCAGAGCAAGTATACGAGATTCTGGGAGATCAATTATCAAAGTGGCTACAGCTTCTTCGAGAAATTCGCAAAACTAGATCAACCTTCGATACCACCGAGGTTAGCCGCTCATTTGGCCAAGTAACTATCGACTACGATCAAGTGCAAACCAAAGTCAACGCCAAGTACGATCAATGGCAGCACGAGATTTTGACTAAGTTTGCAGGACGTCTCGGCACCAGGGTTCGCGAAGTGCATTCGGAGATTGAGAAGGCACGCAAGGATCTGGAAGTTCAGTCTTTAGAAGCCAGCTCCACCGCACAGGCAGTCCAATTCATCACAATCGTCCAGGCATGTAAGAGGAAGGTGAAGACTTGGGGCCCTGAAATTGAGATATTCCGACAAGGTCACACGACCCTGGTTCGCGAACGATATCAGTTCCCGGCAGATTGGCGATCCAACGAGCAGGTCGACTCTGAGTGGGATGCCCTCAACGAATTACTCAACCGCAAGAGCAAGACTGTACAGGACCAGACAGATGCTCTCCGTGCTAAAATTGTGGCTGAGGATAGACTTGTGGGAGACAAGATCGCCGAAATCATCGTCCAATGGAACGAGGAGAAGCCCGTTTCGGGTACCATTGCGCCTGAGGTGGCCTCCTCCACATTGACTTCCTTCGAGACACGAATCACCAAGTTACATGAAGAGTCCCTCATGGTTTCGCGTGCAAAAGAAGCCTTGGATATTCCTGGTAGCTCCGATGCCGCCCTCGCTGCCATTTTGGAAGAAGTACAAGATTTCAAGGGTGTCTGGGCCGCCTTATCGACTATTTGGAAGAGCCTCAACGACCTCCGTGATACTCTTTGGAACAGCGTCCAGCCAAGAAAACTGCGCGCTTCAATCGATGGCCTCATTAAGATGACGAAGGATATGCCCAGCCGAATGCGTCAATATGCCGCCTTTGAACATATCCAGAATATCTTACGCAAGTTGCTGAAAGCCAACTCGCTCCTTGCTGAGATGAAATCCGAGGCTGTCCGTGACCGTCATTGGAACAAGATCTACAAGTCTCTTAGACCGGGGAAGCGTTATTCTCCTATCTCCATGACTCTTGGCGATGTTTGGGATCTCAACCTTGCGGCAAGCGAAGTAGTTATTCGGGACATCATTGCCCAGGCACAGGGAGAAATGGCACTTGAAGAATTTCTCAAGCAGGTTCGGGAGATCTGGACGAACTACTCTCTCGATCTTGTGGCCTACCAGAATAAGTGTAAACTGATTCGTGGCTGGGACGATCTCTTCGCCAAGTGCAGTGAGAACCTCAACTCGCTGCAAGCCATGAGGCACTCACCTTACTACAAAGAATTCGAAGAGGAAGCTGCTTCTTGGGAAGACAAGCTCAATCGAGTTCACGTTCTGTTTGATGTCTGGATTGATGTACAGCGCCAATGGGTTTACCTCGAGGGTGTATTCACCGGCAACGCTGACATCAAGCATCTTCTTCCTGTGGAATCAAACAGATTCCAAAATATCAACACTGAATTCTTTTCGGTCATGAAGAAGGTGTACAAGGTACCATTCGTTCTCGATGTCCTCAATATTCCAGAAGTTCAGAAGTCGCTAGAGCGCCTGGCGGATTTGTTGAACAAGATCCAAAAGGCTCTAGGAGAATACCTCGAAAGGGAGAGAGTGTCATTCCCGCGCTTTTACTTCGTTGGAGACGAAGATCTATTAGAGATTATCGGCAACAGCAATGATACACTCCGCATTGCAAAGCATTTCAAAAAGATGTTTGCCGGGTTATCTGGGCTTATAATGGATCAGGATGCAATCATTTCGGGCTTCACGTCAAGGGAGGGCGAGGAAGTTCGATTGAAGAAGGAAATATCTCTCGTCAAAACCCCAAAGATCAACGATTGGCTGGCACTCCTAGAGAGCAGCATGAAGAGCACTCTCGCCGAACTACTCGCAGAGGCGTACAGCGAGTTTCACGCCCTCTTTACTGCTGAAGATGTGGACTCCACTCTACTTAATGAGTACATCAAGAAGTTCCCAGCTCAAATTGTTGTCCTCGCTACTCAGGCTGTCTGGACAAATGCTGTAGAAGCCTCTCTTCAAGCTGGCGGTTCAAACCTTCAAAGCCTCTATGATCAAGAAGTGAAGGTCCTGCGACTGCTTGCCACTACCGTTCTTGGTGATCTCGACCCAATTGAGCGAAAGAAGTGCGAGCACCTTATCACGGAGTGTGTCCATCAACGTGATGTTATTGAGAAGCTCGTTAGACTCAACGCAACGACCCCAAGCCATTATATGTGGCTCTTGCAGATGCGCTACGTCTATCAGCCTGAGGGAGACTTCCTGCACCGTATTTCGATCAACATGGCAAATGCCAAGCTGAGCTACGGATTCGAGTACCTTGGAGTCGCAGAGAGACTTGTCAGAACACCTCTGACCGATCGTTGTTTCTTGACCTTGACGCAAGCTCTTTCCCAGAGACTTGGTGGATCGCCATACGGTCCTGCCGGTACTGGTAAGACCGAGTCCGTCAAAGCCCTCGGTGTCCAGCTGGGTAGATTCACACTTGTATTCTGCTGTGACGATACTTTCGACTTCCAGGCTATGGGACGAATTTTCCTTGGTATCTGTCAAGTTGGAGCCTGGGGTTGTTTCGATGAATTCAATCGCCTGGAGGAGCGAATCCTTTCAGCCGTTTCGCAGCAAGTCCAGAACATCCAACTGGGCCTCAAGCAAGGTGTTGAGGACGAGAAGTCGCAAATTGAGCTTGTCGGCCGCCAACTTCGAGTTAACGCCAACACCGGTATCTTCATCACGATGAACCCTGGTTACGCTGGTCGATCCAACCTGCCTGATAACTTGAAGAAACTTTTCCGCAGCGTGGCAATGTCGAAGCCGGATAAGGAGCTTATTGCCGAAGTCATGCTCTACTCTCAAGGTTTCAACCAAGCAAAGCAGCTCTCGAAGCAGACCGTACCATTCTTCGATCGCTGTGGAGCCAAGCTATCAAAACAAGCTCATTACGACTTTGGGCTTCGTGCACTTAAGAGTGTTCTTGTTAGCTCCGGTGGATTGAAGCGTGCCCGGTTGACAGTATCTGGTGGCGACCTTGGCCCTGAAGAGGAGGTTGAGCCCCAAATTATTGTTCAGAGCATTCGTGAGACCATTGCTCCAAAGTTGATCAAGAGCGATGTGGAAATCATGAGAGCGATTGAAGAGGAATCTTTCCCTGGAGTTCAATATATTCCAGCAGCCCTCGAAGAACTCAAGGCATCCATGCAAAGTATTGCTGCAGAGAGAAACCTTGTTGTCAATGACACTTGGATGACGAAAATCCTGCAACTATTCCAAATCCAGACAATCCACCACGGTGTTATGATGGTCGGTAACTCTGGTTCCGGAAAGACAGCAGCCTGGAAGGTTCTCCTTCAAGCTTTACAACAAGTTGAGGCCGTTGAAGGTGTCTGCCATGTTATTGACTCGAAGGTCATGTCTAAGGAGGCTTTGTACGGTAACCTCGATTCTACCACCCGAGAGTGGACTGACGGTCTGTTTACGAGCATTCTCCGCAAGATTGTCGACAACTTGAGAGGCGAAGAGACAAAGCGCCACTGGATTGTGTTCGATGGAGATGTCGACCCAGAGTGGGTTGAAAATCTTAACAGTGTTCTTGACGATAACAAGCTCTTAACTTTGCCGAACGGAGAGCGTCTCAACCTCCCATCAAACGTACGAATCATGTTCGAGGTTGAGACCCTCAAGTACGCTACACTAGCAACAGTCAGTCGTTGTGGTATGGTTTGGTTCAGTGAGGATACTGTCACTCCAACGATGATGGTCGATAACTATCTCGGAAAGCTTCGCAAGGTGGCATTGGAGGATCTCGACGAAGACTCCGTTGCTACAGGCCAAACCACAGCGAAGGCACTGTCCATTCAAGGGGAAGTCTCGGATTTGTTACAGTCCTATCTTAAGACAGAAGACTTCCTCCTTACTGCTCTCGATCATGCGGAGAATTTCAATCACATTATGGAGTTCACAGTCGCTCGCGTCTTGAACACCTTATTCTCGCTCCTCAACAAGACAGTTCGGGATATTGTGGAATACAATTCTCAGCATGTTGATTTCCCCTTGGATTCCGACCAGATCGAATCGTTTGTGTCGAAGAAGCTACTTCTTGCACTCGTATGGTCCTTGACGGGCGATTGCCCACTGGGTGACCGAAAAATCTTCGGTGATTATGTCGCAACTCTATCTACATTCGGTTCGCCACTTCTCGAGGGCAACTCGTCTTTGATCGATTTCGACGTAACCTTGCCCCAGGCGCAATGGGTTTCGTGGCAGAACCAGGTACCGACGATCGAGGTCAATACGCACTCGATTACCCAGACTGATGTTGTCATTCCAACCCTGGACACTGTACGCCACGAGGATGTCCTTTACTCGTGGCTGGCCGAACACAAGCCGCTACTTCTGTGTGGGCCACCTGGTTCCGGAAAGACGATGACATTATTCAGCGCCCTTCGAAAGCTACCCAACATGGAGGTCGTTGGACTGAATTTCTCGAGTGCAACCACGCCAGACCTGCTTATCAAAACCTTCGAACAGTATTGCGAGTATAAAAAGACGTTGAACGGTGTCATTTTATCCCCAACACAAATTGGTAGATGGCTTGTACTTTTCTGCGACGAGATCAACTTGCCGTCGCCTGACAAATACGGAACACAGCGTGCCATCTCCTTCCTGAGACAGCTTGTCGAGCAGAACGGTTTCTGGCGAACATCCGATAAGACATGGGTTACACTCGATAGGATCCAATTTGTGGGTGCCTGTAACCCTCCCACGGATGCTGGCCGTACCCCAATGGGCGCCAGATTCCTCAGACATGCCCCATTGATCATGGTTGATTATCCCGGCCAGCAATCACTTAAGCAGATTTACGGCACCTTCACCAGTGCTGTGCTGAAGATTGTTCCGTCGTTACGAGGATACTCCGAGGCACTTACCAATGCCATGGTTCAATTTTATACTGAATCCCAGTTGCGCTTCACGCCAAAGATCCAGCCCCACTACGTCTACAGTCCCCGTGAACTCACGAGGTGGGTTCGAGGTATTTACGAAGCCATTAGACCACTTGATACTCTTTCCGTGGAAGGGCTAGTACGTATCTGGGCGCACGAGGCGCTTCGACTCTTCCAGGACCGTCTGGTTTCCGAAGATGAACGCAAATGGACCGACGATGCTGTCCGCCGAAACGCGCTCGAGTTCTTCCCGATGATGGACGAAACCAAGGCTCTCGCTGGACCAATCCTGTATTCCAACTGGCTCTCAAAGAACTACGTTCCCGTCGATAGAGAACAGCTACGCGAGTTCGTAAAGGCTAGGCTGAAGACTTTCTGTGAGGAGGAAGTTGATGTACCCTTGATTCTTTTCAATGACGTCCTCGAGCACGTCTTACGTATTGATCGAGTATTCAGACAACCACAAGGTCATCTTATTTTGATTGGTGTCAGTGGCAGTGGCAAAACGACATTGTCCAGATTTGTTGCCTGGATGAATGGCCTGAAGGTTTTCCAAATCAAGGTCCATGGCAAGTACTCAGCTGAGGACTTCGACGACGATCTGCGCGATGTTCTTCGTCGCAGTGGATGCAAGGGCGAGAAGATTTGCTTCATTATGGACGAAGCTAACGTCCTTGATTCCGGATTCCTTGAGCGTATGAACACATTGCTTGCCAATGCCGAAGTTCCTGGTTTGTTTGAAGGCGATGAATTGGCATCCCTAATGACTGCCTGCAAGGAAGGTGCTCAACGCCAAGGTCTCCTACTCGACTCCCAGGAGGAACTCTACAAATGGTTCACGCAGCAGATCATCAAGAACCTTCACGTTGTGTTCACGATGAACCCGCCCGAAGATGGGCTTTCGTCCAAGGCAGCGACTAGTCCTGCCCTTTTCAATCGTTGTGTTCTGAACTGGTTTGGTGACTGGTCTGATCAAGCATTGTTCCAGGTTGGATCCGAATTAACCCATTCTGTCGACCTGGACCGTCCGAACTACACCCCGTCCGACAGTATCCCAGTCGCATATCGCGAGCTTTCTTTACCTGCCAGCCACCGGGATGCAGTTGTCAACGCCATGGTTTATATCCACTACTCTCTGCAGCGCTTCAACCTCAAGTTGCTCAAGCAACAGAGCAGAGTCACTTTCCTCACTCCCAGGCACTTCCTGGACTTCGTAGCTCAATACGTCAAGCTTTACAATGAGAAGCGCGAAGACTTAGAGGATCAGCAGCGTCATTTGAACGTTGGTCTAGAGAAACTGAGAGATACCGTGGATAAAGTTCGCGACCTTCGCATCAGCCTCGCAGAGAAAACTGGCCAACTTGAGCGTAAAGACGCAGAGGCAAACGAGAAGCTCCAACGTATGATTGCTGATCAACGTTTGGCAGAACAGCGCAAGACAACGTCTCTGGAGATCCAATCTGCTCTTGAGAAGCAGGAAGTGACAGTGGCTGAACGCCGAGAGCTTGTCCTGAACGACCTGGCAAATGCTGAGCCTGCTGTTATCGAGGCGCAAAAGAGCGTTAGCAATATCAAGAAGCAGCACCTGACAGAAGTACGTTCTATGTCCAACCCACCAAGGGGTGTTAAACTTGCTTTGGACTCTGTTTGCACTCTGCTTGGCCACCGCATCGACAGCTGGAAGACGGTTCAAGGTATCATTCGTCGTGATGATTTCATTGCCAGTATCGTCAATTATGACAATGAGAAGCAGATGACGAAGAACCTTCGAGTCAAGATGCGAAACGATTTCCTGTCCAAAGAAGACTTCACCTACGAAAAGGTTAGCCATGCCAGTAAAGCTTGCGGACCTCTTGTCCAGTGGGTTGAGGCTCAAGTCAACTATTCCGAGATTTTGGATCGTGTTGGTCCACTGAGGGAAGAGGTAGGCCTGCTAGAGGAGAAGGCTCTCGAGACGAAGGCGGAGGCACAGGCCGTCGAGAATACCATCACTGCACTGGAGCAAAGTATTGCACGTTACAAGACGGAATACGCAGCCCTTATTAGCGAGACACAGGCAATCAAGTCGGAGATGTCACGAGTTCAATTTAAGGTCGATCGCAGCGTTCGTCTTCTTGACAGCTTGTCGTCGGAGAGAACCAGATGGGAGGATGCAAGCAAATCGTTTGAAACCCAGATCAGCACCTTGGTCGGAGATGTTCTAGTTGCAGCTGCTTTCCTGGCATACAGTGGACTTTACGACCAGCAATTCCGCAAAAACATGATGGATGATTGGCTCGGCCAACTCCAGATGTCTGGCATCGATTTCAAGCAGCACAATCCGATTACTGAGTACCTGTCATCGGCCGATGAGAGACTAAGCTGGCAAGAAAACTCCCTGCCAGTTGATGATCTCTGCACCGAAAATGCCATCATATTGAAGCGCTTCAATCGTTATCCTCTTATCATCGATCCATCCGGTCGTGTCACAGAGTTCCTTCAAAAGGAGTGCAAGGATCGCAGGTTGACTGTTACCAGTTTCCTGGATGATTCGTTCACTAAGCAGCTTGAGAGTTCGCTCCGTTTCGGTAACCCCATCTTGATTCAAGATGCCGAGCATTTGGATCCAATCCTTAACCACGTCCTCAACAAGGAATACCAAAAGACTGGTGGACGTGTTCTCATCCAGCTCGGAAAACAAGAGATCGATTTCTCCCCAGCCTTCAAGATTTACCTCTCGACCAGAGATCCATCTGCCACATTTGCACCAGATGTATGCAGTCGCACAACTTTCGTCAATTTCACTGTCACCCAGAGCAGTCTCCAAACTCAATCATTGAACGAAGTCCTGAAGTCTGAGCGACCAGATGTGGATGAGCGAAGATCCAACCTGATCAAATTACAGGGCGAATTCAAGGTCCACCTTCGCCAATTGGAGAAGCGTCTTTTGCAAGCTCTTAACGAGTCCCGTGGCAATATTCTAGATGATGACAACGTCATTGAGACTCTCGAGACGTTGAAGAAGGAGGCGGCTGAAATCTCAAAGAAGATGAGCAACACCGAGGGGGTGATGGCAGAAGTCGACGCAATTACACTCCAGTACAACATCATTGCTCGTTCTTGCAGCGCTGTGTTTGCTGTTCTGGAACAGCTCCATTACCTCAACCACTTCTACCAATTTTCGTTGCAATACTTCTTGGACATTTTCAACAGCGTTCTCCACGACAACCCAAGGTTGGCCACCGAGACAGATCACAATGTTCGACGGGATATTATCATCGAAGATCTCTTCGTGACAACCTACCAACGAACTTCGCTCGGATTGTTACAGAAGGACCGAATTACATTTGCAATGCTGCTTGCTCAAGCCTCGCCATTTAAGATGGAAAAGAGCCTCATTGACTTAATTCTGGATGATGGCATTGATGGCACTGATCTGTCCACCGAGACGGGCCGCAAGGAGGAAGTATTTGCACGAGCAGCGCGTGTTCCTGCTCTCAAGGGGAAACTGGACAACATTCCTCCTGCAGATTTGGACCGCTTCCTGTGCGAAGAAATGGGAGAGAATTTCATTCCCAAGATCTGGGACGACAGTACCAGCGAGATTGACAAGGAGCTGTACTCATTACTAGTCGTTAAGATCTTCCGCCTCGATCGATTCGTTCCTTCCGCAGAGCGTTTCGTTACCGCGGTGTTTGGCTCAAGAATCTTCGACATGACTGAAGATCTAAGCCAGACTGTCGAACAGGTCTCAGCAAGCCGCCCTATTGCGCTCTGCTCCAGCCCTGGCTTCGATGCCAGTTACAAGGTCGATAGTCTCGTTGAGAGAGTCCAGGCTTCGTGCACGAACATTGCCATGGGTTCAAACGAGGGCTTATCAACTGCAGACAAGGCAATCAGCAACGCAGCCGCCACTGGAAACTGGGTGCTCATCAAGAACGTTCACTTGGCACCTACATGGCTTCAAAGTCTTGAGAAACGCATGGATTCTCTCAAGCCGCACCCAGACTTCAGACTCTTCCTGTCGATGGAATCGAGTCCGAAAATTCCTGTCAATTTGCTGAGAGCTTCTCGTGTCTTGATGTACGAGCAACCTGCTGGTGTGAGAGCGAATATGAAAGATTCTCTTTCGTCCGTTTCTACCAGGGCTATTAAGACACCCGTTGAGCGAACCCGCCTCTACCTTCTGCTCTCCTTCCTACATGCAGTTGTACAAGAGCGTCTGCGCTATGCGCCAAATCTTGGATGGAAGGGTTTCTGGGAGTTCAATGACAGCGATGTATGTATTACCCGATCCACCTTTACAAGTATCCTTTACTAACCTCATTTACAGTATGAATGCTCTGCTTATGTGATCGACACCTGGGTCGAGTCCGTTTCCGCCGGCCGGTCAAACGTTGCACCCCAAAATCTCCCATGGAATATGCTAAGGACATTGATTACTGAAACCTATGGTGGAAAGATTGATGACGAGGGAGATTTCGCACGCCTTACCCAGCTAGTTGAATCCATCATGACCCCCGCGGCTTACGAGATCGGACACAAGCTTGTGGAAAGCACACCAGGGCTCACAGTTGCCACCGATGGAAGCGATGGAAGCCTGGTTGTCCCCAGCGGAACCGGGTTGAAAGAATATATGGAGTGGGTGAATAAGCTACCTGAGAGAGAGCCGCCGACTTACCTCGGCCTGCCGGCGAACGCAGAGAAGCTCCTCCTTGTAGGCTTAGGAAGGAGCATGATTGGAAATCTCGGGAAGATCACCGAGGTTCTGGATGAGGGGGAGCAGCTGATGGCTGAGGCGGCCGTTGCGGCCTGAGGAAGAAGAGCAGGAGGAGGCTCATGTGTTGAAGATTACGGAAGATAATAGAGTTGACGTATGATGTTTCGTTTGTATGATTTTGGATCAGTTGTATATTTAGCTTATTTCAGCGCGCGTCGTCTTGCTTTGCAAGGATAGTGCTAGATTGTACGGGTACGGGAAGCGGTGGTCTGTCTTATACCCTTTTCTTATGTATATGTTTTCTTACATGGAGATACAGTAGAACCTCCAAATAAAAACCTTTTAATTATATGACTTTTTAGAATGATGTACCTCGTGAATATTCTTTGTGGGCCAAGCATCGAATTCCCTCTCCTATTAGCAATCACTGTGACCTCCACCACCAACCCCCTGCGCCCGCCGCAACTACAACCAATGTCCCGGCAATCCTCACCACCGCCCTCTTCACCATCTTCTCAATAGCCCTATTCGCATTCTTCTCAAACTCTCCTCCCCCCTTATTCCCCCAAGGAAAATCCTCCTCCGGCGCCTCCTTCCCCAAAAACTCACACAACGGCCCCCACCCATCCTGAACCTCCCAATCCAAATACTCCCTCCCCTCCCTCTCCAACTTCCCCTCCAACTTCTCATAATATCTCTCTGCCCACTCCTTTCCGTTCTTCTCAAACCCGCCTTCTCCTTTGCCCATAATCCCCATCCATAACACTGCACTCTTATACCACCAAAACAGCTCCGCGTCCCACCAACTCAAAGCCCATATCCCCCAACTCCCTAATATCATTTGCGCAGCCTCATTCAGACTCCGATGCCAGGCATCCATATCCCTCCTCCGATTCACCACCACCTTCGCCCCCGGATAAAAATCCAACAACTCCTCCGCAAATATCCCAGGCGGCATATCCATCACCCCATCACAATCCCCCAACAGCACATCCCAGTCAAACCCGCGACCTGCCGCAGAGTCGCCGCACGCTTTGGATTGTAAGAGCGGGACCCAGATGGCGCAGTCGTTGGGGCGCGTGGAGGGAAGGTCGAAGCCGTGCCAGATGTGGGTGTAGCCTAGGGTGTGCAGGGCGGTGCGGAGGGAGTCGGTGCCGGAGCGGGGGAGGCCGAGGGCGAGGATTTGCATGGGGGTGGTGGAGGGGCGGGGACGGGTGGGTGGGAGGGGGAGGGGGTAGAGGGTTTGGTAGAGGCGTTCTGTCATGGTCGTGGTTGTGAGGTAATTGTTGCGAGGATGGAGAAGTGGTGGAGGCGGCGAGTAAGCTTATAAGCTCTGTGTCACTTGGAGCTTTGGACAGTGAGCAGCTGGTATAAATATAGCCATAAAAGGTCGTATAGGAACGCTGAGTTGTATTTAATTAGACGTTGAACAGAACGGCAAAGGTGTTGCTTTAATATATATTATTACCATGTCGTCGAGGGCACCTACCAAGGTGGTAAGCTGGGATACAGTATATATAGATGGGATGACGGGATCCATGTCTTAGCGATGGATCAACCCTGATCGACCCCATTTATTACCGCATCATCGCGCATCGTAGTCGACCCAATCCAGCAATATACAAAGTGGTAAGATGACAGATAAGACAACTCTAAAAACAAGTTCCTGGTGTACATTAGTTGTTTCACAACATGCCTGCTCGTTGCTCAGGCTCAATCCGGTCGGGTTTTGTATGCGTCAAGGAGGCTCCCATATGAGAACTCCTTCAGTCTCAAGCAGGCTATTGCGTGGAGCTTTCACGTATTAACCCTTCTTACACTGGAGTGTTATGAATGCCATTGATTTCTAACGATGTGAATCCATCTAAACCTATCGATCTAACCGTGATCCGCTCTGCATCCTCGCCAGAACAGTAGCAACACGTCTATCTAACGATCATGTGCTCTCTATCCGGACCAGTGCCGATGTACTTGATCTTCAGGCCATGGCCCAAGAAAGTCTCAATGAACTCAATGTACTTCTGCGCATTCTCCGGCAGCTGCTCCCACTTCGTCGACCCGCTCGTCGACGACTTCCAGCCCGGCAGCGTCTCGTAAACAACCTCCACCTTCTCCAGGATATCCAGGCTCGCGGGGAAGGAGTCGAGCTTCTCTCCGTTGTACTTGTACGCCACAGCGACCTTGAGCTCGTCAAAGTCGTCGAGGACGTCGAGCTTGGTCAGGTTCAGCGACGTGTAGTCGTTGACCTGGTGGGAGTACGCGACTACCACAGCGTCGAACCATCCGGTGCGGCGCCTGCGGCCAGTGGTGACACCCCACTCGCGGCCCTCCTCCTGGAGCTTTACACCAACCTCGTTGAGTTGCTCGGTTGGGAAGGGTCCGCCGCCAACACGGGTAGTGTAGGCCTTCACGACACCAATGACATCCTTCAGCGATCTCCATCCAAGAGTCAGACCGGTCAGGATTCCTCCCAGGCCAGTGTTGGAGCTGGTGACGTAAGGGTAGGTTCCGTGGTCGATATCCAACATGATGGCGTTCGCGCCCTCGACGAGGATGCTTGTGTTGCTCGCCTTGGCGGACTGCAGGAATGGGACCTGGTCAATGACGAAGGGAGCGAGCTTCTGGCGGTACTCCTTGAAAGCCGCGATCTCGGCCTCTGGGTCGTACTCGAGCAGATCTCCGTAGCGCTTCTTGAAGCCGGCGGCTATGCGGCGGAGCTTGGTCTCGAAGAGCTCTTCGTCGAAGATCTCGCTGATGCGGATACCGCTGCGGGTCATCTTTGTGCTGTAGGTTGGCCCAATACCTGTCTGATGTTAGTGTTCATGTTTGGTATAGTAGCGGTGGTGATGGTGTACCCTTTCCGGTTGTGCCGATCTTCTCTCCACTGAGCTCCCTCTCCTCGAGCCCATCAACGCGCTGGTGCAAGTCCAAAACAACGTGCGCGCGGTCACTGATGAAGAGTCTATCATCAACAATGACGCCATGGGCCTTGAGAGCCTCAAGTTCTTGGAAAAATGCGGGGATGTGGACAACAGTTCCCGAACCGATGAGGTTCACACATTTTTGGTTGATGAGTCCGAGACCGCTCGGGATCATGTGGTAGTGTAACGTCTTTCCCTCGGCGACAATGGTCTATCGAAGGTTAAATTTCGTATCAAGTTATGTATTGGTAGAATTATCGTACATGGCCAGCATTGTTACCGCCCCTGTTGGTCAATTGTCAGTACGGCTTCATGATAAACGCACTTTTGAGATACTTACTGTGCGCGGGCACAGATTTGCGCCTTGCTAGATAAGATGTCCACCTTTCATATTTTAGCCCAGAATTCAAAAAAGAGAATAGAATAATGTACCAATTTGCCTTTGCCCTCTATCCCATAAAAGTCAGCATGGCCATCCGCAAACAATGGAACGGAGTTGTCGTGTGCATACCATCTCCCCACTTGAGTCACCCCTCTATCAGCCCTATACCACGCAAACAACGGCCAACGAAAACCGCAAAAGTTTCTGGGGCAGGAGTGCTTGCTTACCTGGGATCCGAGAACCACAGTGACATTAGCCATAGCTAATTGATCTTCGTTTTTTATGTAACGGGAGGTGGTTGTTACTTTCCGTGAAGTCGTCGTGCAATCCAAAGGTTCATCTGGTCGCCGATGGAGGGGCATATGTGACTGTGAGTGCGGACTTTTCCGGTTCCGGACCGAAACTTTCTTCTTAAATCACGTGCTTGGCTAGGCACACTGGGCACTGGGTGGAGATGTCTTGGGGCCAAGGAAACAGAGAAACTGGGAAAACAATTGCGTAATTTTCTTTTAACTTTTAGATTTTCTGTATTTAACCCGTTTTGGGAAGTTTACAGGAACTCACTGGTTATGATTATCCCGTGCATTGTTGAGACATGCATCTCACCTCCCAATTACGAGGACCGTACCCCACGAAATATAAAAGGGTTCAAGCCACCCCCGCATTACCACTGTTCAACATGCCCAGCCTTGCTAATCAGCCTTGTTTGATTTGATCTATCAATTTCATTAACAGAATATAGCTTTCATATGTAAGGATTATTATTTTAGGTCTTGAATAACACATTAGGTTGAAGTTCAATGATACAGTGGCATGCTTCGGTCACGTCTCGGGTGATACTATGAAATAACAGCAGATGAATTGGCGGAGATCGAAGTTGAATACAGAACGCAAAGGAGGCACAGTTTGGATTCAACTTCAGAGTCATAATGGCAACAATAACGATACAGTCTGCAAGAGTATTCCATTTCTCGACTATGGAACAGACAGAAGTCGAAGCCAAACGCCCAACAAACTCCACCATTGCCATCTTGGGCATCCCCATTCTTGCGCTGCAACCCCTGCAAAAGAAGTAAAGTAAAAAGGCCAGCAGATACACAAGAGAAAATCCGAGCAAAATATCAAAGAACAGCCTCTGATCACAATCAATAATATCCCCAACCGTCCAGCATTGCAAAGCACCCAGAACTCCATTCGCCACATGATTTTTGCCTCATGAATCCACAAACAACAGAGGGCATTAACATTTCAAAGATCCCACAGAGCTCAGAAAATATCTGCCATAGATTGCGGGAGGGTACTTCAGTCCTTCCTCTTCTTGCGGTTGGGCGCGTCGGACTGGAGGTATCCATTGCCGAATCCGTAAATGGGACGGCCGATTCTCTTGAGGGCGAACAGCACCTGACCAAAACGTTAGCTACGTCTACAGAAATAATCGAAGTAGGTCTCTTACATCTCCGACGGTGACGGTCTTTCTGTTAGCATGTTCCAGAAAAATGATGCAATCTTTTAGGATCTGGGGGGGGGGGGGGTTAGCAAATTTCAATCACGGGATAGAGGACGTGTACTGACGAGTTGTAAGTGCGCCTTCATAGCTTCGCGCGTGTCGTCGTATATCAAGGCTGAAATACGCTTGACACCTCCACGGCGGGCGAGACGTCTTTGATGGTGGTGTTAATTGTGCTTCTTTGGTAAACAATAATGGTTGCGGTTGCGTTGACAAGAGCAGATGTTGACAGGTGAGGTTGATATGAAGCTGATGATTTCCACCGATCTATTCCTGGACACCTCGGAAGTGAGATGTGAAGGATAAGATCGGTGGAAATCAAGAATCCATCATGGCTTTGAGATCATCATAACTCTTGAATAGATCCTTGCTAGAGGACAAAGAGATGAAGGTGAAAATGGCAGAATGGAAACGCAAAATATTGTTGTTCAAAGAACACACGATAGAAGAAAAGAGAAATAGTAAACAAGATATACATACTTGATATCCCCCTTCGCTATACACACATTAGCTCAAGGCCCCCCATTTCCACAGGATAATAACTTACTGATACCGTGAATACTATCACGAACAATTTTGCTGCACACAAACACAAGTCAGCCCCAGCTCATACCTTCCACCTTCATCACAACCCAGATCACTCCTTCCCTAATCACTCTTTCCCTCCCCATCAATCAAACATACCGATAACGCCTCGCCCCAACCCCACGAGTCCCACTGCTGTTCGGCACAGCAGACCCCTTCCCAGCGCCTCCAAATCGTGATTTACCACCAGCCCCTCCAAACGCACTGCCCTTGCCGCGTCCAGTCATGATGAGTACAGAGTACAGAGGTGTATCTATGAAAGAAAAGAAAGAATTCGGAAGGAAGGGTTACAGCAATTGGAAAAGGTGGGATGGTTGATGTTATAAGGAAGGTGGGGGTGGTGGGTGGGTGTTGTGAAAGGGTCCAATGGAAGGTTATGATGGTTCCGGAATGAGTTAAGCGTGTTTGGAGGAGGTGGTTGTTGTGACGGGTTTCAGCCTCAGGCAGGGCTTTGTTTATACAGCTCCCCCATGTCCAGCACCACTCTCTTTGATAACACCCATGAGTCGATCAATGTAATTCCACAAATGAGTTACAAAAAATATATATAATACATAAGCAAGTGTGCAACATCTTTACGTATACTTCAAGTCAATTCTAGACTCTATTAAGTGTGCTATCTAAGCCATACATGCAATTCAATTCCCATTATCTCCAATTTGCCCAACGAGTGTGCTTACCTCCAGTTTAACAAACGCCAAATCTCCGAAGCCAAAAAACGTCGGAACGGAAACGATATTTGAGTGTGATGTTATTCAAACTTTATTCCGTGATGAAGGTAGCCTCTGCAAAGAGCTTACCCGTCTCAATAATCTCCTCCTCGTCGCCGATCTTCAGCTTCAAGCTGGGGGCGGTGGTTGGGGAGTACTAAAAAGGTTATACATGTTAGTTTTCAAACGTCCTTGATAAAATCTGTAAGTGCAAGATTGGGACGCACCTGGTAAATATATGGCTTCGTGCCAGCGGTGTTGGCAACGATCGTCTTGACGAACCCTGGGACCTCGGCCATGACATCAATCCTATCAATCCTATCCCCAAGCGCCGTCTCCAGAACCGCCTCGACGGTCTTGCCATCCTTAGTCTTACCGCTCCACTCATACTTAACCGTAGCCGGCTCAGGCCAGTCGTTATCAGAGTCACTCTTGGTCGTAACATGAGTCGCCTTATTCGGCGAACTCGCCATGATAATCTCTCCATCCTTCACAATAGCGCCGATATTCACAATCGTCGACCCATACGACGCAGGCGTGGTATACTCCATCATGACCGCCGTAAACTTCTCCCCATGGAAGTCGACAAAGTTCCACTTCCCCGCCGCGTGATGCGGCTTCATGCCCTGCAGCGCATGCACAAACATTCCCTTTCCCTTAAAATCAATCGGCCCATCCTCCGTCACGATCGTGCCCTCAACCTTGTTCCGCGGCCAGAACACATGTCTCATCCTCCCCCACGGGTTCTCCAGGTCCGTGCCAAACAGCGTGGTTCCGTCTTTGCCGGCCTGGAAGCCCGGGGCGGTTTGGGTCATGGTGATGTTAACGATGGCGTTCTTGTTCGTCATCGATTTGATGGTGTAGGTCTTCCCGTCCGAGGATAACTCCATGGCGAGGTTCTCGGCGTAGTAGTTCACGCCGTCGTCGCTGAAGTCGACGTCGCTGAGCGGGTCGGAGGCCCAGAGGAAGGGCTTGGCGCCGCCGGGATAGAAGATCTTGGTGTTAAACTGGCTGGTTTGTCGGATACCACTATACGCACGAGCACAGTCAGTCAAGGTGCTCATCACCACAGGACAGGGCATAGAGTCGCAAATACGTACGCAACATTGCTGTGAATGACCTGCACGAACGCAATGTGTCCGCTATCAGCCGTCAGGTAGAAAACCTGCGTCTCAACGGACGTCGAGTCCATGTTCACCCATTTGAGGTCTTCGCGCGTGAGTTCGGTGTACGGAACTGTCGCAGCCTGTTCGGAAACCGAGCGGATGGCGGAGGGGCCATAGATGGGCTCTTGGGTACCAGCCACGTTGGCCAGCCTGTGTGGTGAAAAAGGCGGTGGTCAGATAATTGATCTCTCTCTTTAGCGGTGTGTGCGGGGAGCGGGGAGGGAGGGTGGTCATGACATACGCTTGTTTCGCCCAGTTCATCATCTTGACGAGATTTTCGGTGTGTGCTTGAGTAGGGTGTGTGTGTATTTTTTTTTATAGGGGGTGAGGGTGTTTGTTTTTTTTTCTTTCTCTTAGGTAGGGTGGTGGGTTGGGTTGGGGATAATAATGCTTTCTCTCCCTTTTTCGATAGCTGTTTGGGCGGCGTGCGTTTCCCCCCCACCTTCCGGGAGGTAGTTACTGCCGCTACGAGTCAAGTTAAGATACTTCTACTTGTACGTTGACGTTCGACAGGGTCGTAGCACGTGATATGAGAAGTGATACTGTACGCGTACGGGTTCTAGTTCATGTATGAGCTTTACAATATGTCTTTGAATCCAAAATCTAAGTAAAAATGGCCAGGCATGGAGGCAGATGCCAGCTTGCTTGTGTGCAGCGCTTGCGCAACATGACAGGAGAGAACCCTTGACCCCTCGCCATTATCTTCCAAAACGCCCAACGCACCAAAAAGCTACATCCATACCCCACGATACTATCTAACAAATCCGAGTTTATAGAAACAACAAGCTCACATTCCCATTTCAACCATTCCCTTCAATATCCTCTCTCCCTCAACCACTCCCCAATCCCATCCTATCCGCCGTATAGCCCTCCTCCATCCCATCCCCCCCCCCCAAAAGCCCAAAAGTCCTCAGACCCCTGTTGACACCCACACACCAACCCCAAACCGGCTAAGCGCGCTCCGGGAACTCTCCGCGCGCCGAATCTCGAAATAATTTGAAGCTCCTCGCTCGAGATCGAGATCCGATCCCTCCACTCCACCCAACCCCCAAAAACACACACAATCAACCATGTCCAAGGCACGCTCAGCAACTGATGTGGTGGTGAAGCTCATTGTGGGAGCGGGACAGGCGAGTCCGAGTCCGCCGGTTGGGCCGGCGCTGGGTAGTAAGGGTGTGAAGTCGATGGATTTTTGCAAGGTCAGTTCAATCGCTCAATCCGCACTCGTCCAGCTGGTCGATTCTCCCCGCCAGAGCTCTTCTACTTACACTTTCTCTACGCTAGGAATTCAACGCAAGAACAGCCCACATGACCATCGGCGTCCCCATCCCCGCCCGCGTCACCGTCCGCCCCGACCGCTCCTTCCACTTCGAGCTCCGCACGCCCACGACCTCATACCTCCTCCTCACCACGGCCGGCGCGCCGATCCGGAAATCGAAGCTCAAGGGTGCCATGAACCCGGGGAAGGAGAGCGTGGGGACGGTGACGCTGAAGCATGTTTATGAGATTGCGAAGATTAAGCAAACGGAGCTGAGGCTGAGTGGGTTGAGCATGGAGGGCATGTGTAGGACGGTTATTGCGCAGGCGAAGAGTATTGGGGTTACGGTTGTGCCGTGAGTGGGGGGAGGGTTAGTGAATACATTGGGGGAAAGGGGGAGGGAGAGGGGGGGATGTGTTTTGATAGGGGAGTGTTTTATTACCATTGCAAGGCGTTTGATGTTGGGCAGGGTGGCCGGATGGGATGGGGATTGTTGAGGATTGTACACTAGAGGGAGGTCTGGCCATAAGGGGCCTTGTGGGATATTGATATTGTGCCGATAGAAGAGTTGGAAAGGTTAGAAGGGAGGAAGGAGGCTCAATGACATCCCAATGTTCAACTTATTCAGTGTGCACGTGCTGCTGTTCTTTCAGGACAATCCGAAATGCGAATGCGAACGTGAACTCCAATGCCAGTACAGACATCTATACAAAGGCGTGTAAATGCATGAGCTCATATGCTGTATATCATACTACTGTAAGATGTGTTTGGCTGGCCAAATCGGATACCAAGCCCCTATGCTCGATCGTAATATAAACCAATAGCCTCACTCCAATTGCGATTATGTGATTGATTATCTAATTGATTACAAGAAAGAAGAAAGGTACAGCTCCATACAATGCTATTATAGCTGCCATAAGACGCGAACCCGTTCTGTGCCATCCCCCCCACGAACAAGCCTTCCCTTGTATCCCCATACGAACAAAATTGATGCGACTCTGGGCCCGCGATCCGGGAAGGGGTGGTGCTGGTACAACGCAGTATAAGTACATTTTGTGCCACGAGTATTGTAACGTCACTCAGAGAGAGCAGTCGAGTGTGTCCAAATGCCTCGTCTATATATCTAATATATCCATCTCGTTTGATATCACTTTTGTCTTAATTGTACGATGTATGTATGTCTGTCTCTTGTCTACAATTTATAGTGTGGAGTCCATGTGGTGGTCGCATCAAGCGGTCGCGGCCTTCTCGGCACAACTCTTCTTTTCTCCTTGTGA
>KV459358.1:0-148724 GCA_001662645.1 Pseudogymnoascus sp. 03VT05 | reverse complement strand
GGAAGAGGGCGACAATGGCGGAGGTGCTGGAGGATCCGTGGATTGGGGGGACGGTTATATGTAGACAGGATGCGGCGAGTGGGCATGTGATTAGTGCCACGGGGCATACGCATACGCTTGAGCCGCCGAGTGCGCCGGTTGCGCCTTCGAAGTGAGGGGTTGGGCGGTGCGGGAGGGGTATAACGAGGTGATGAGGGTTTGGATAGAGGGTGCGGTGGGGATATTAGAGGTTGTGTGGGTTTTGGATAGATGGATGGGCACTTGCGAACGTGTCGTTCGTTGTTTATAGATGGGATAATGGGAATAAATAGGGGATTAGGCTGGTTGGATATGGGTGTGGATATGGATGTGGATAGGGGACAAAATGTGGAGTATATTTCTGGGCAGCTTTTGCGAGGATAGCGAGGTTTTTTTCATATTTTTTCATATACTTACTTAGTGGGGGGGGGGGGGATTGGATGGAGGGGGGAATGGGGAAACGGATGGAAGGGGGGGGGATTTCGTGGATCTGGGGATGATGGATGATGTTGGAGTGTTTATAGCGAGCGTTGGGATGGGATGGGATGAGATGAGATGACATTTTTGTAAGGTGTTTGGTAGATACTATAGTAGATAAAGAATTACACGTTACATGAATAGATTCCCTTCGATGATGATAACCTGGTCTCATCATATTTAGTACAGCCGTAGTCAAGTATACCTAACATGGGAGCGGCATCTCGGTTCCAAGCCCAATTCTCACGCCAGTGTTCGCTGGTTACGCCGTCACGCAAGAAGACCTCAGTATGAGCGGAGATATCAAGGATTCAATGCCTAGCTATTATACCTCTTACATCCTTCTTATCCCCTCCCTCTCCCAAAAAAAAAAGTACAGCCCTCCTCCTCCACTCCCCCAACCCCTGTCCCCGTTCGCGCCTCATCGCATGCTAGTAGTTTTGGTACATGTATAAATATTCTACAATTCCCCCCCGATTCGTTCTTCGTGGTGTGGTGTCACTCATGATAGAGTGTTGGTGGTGGTTGAGTGAGTTTACTCGTTGATCTTGGCGAGGAGCTCGTAGTCGCGGAAGAGAGCGTATTCCTCCTCTCCGACCTTGACTGGGGAGCCACCGTACTGCGGGTTGTCAGCCTCCATTCCCCCAATTCACACAAGCGCCATCAAGCCATCCTCTCAACCAAGCTTCCCCTCCCTCTATCTCTCTCTTCTGCCCTCCCTTCATCTCCCCCATCCATCCACCCAAACGGAACGAGAATACCACATACCTGAGGAATCAAAACCTTGTCCCCTGCCTTAACACTAGGCTTCACATTCTTCCCCTCCTTATCCAACCCCCCCGGCCCAACAGCAAGCACACGCGCCTCATTGAGCTCCTTAACCGACGACTCGGGCAGGAAGATGCCGCCGGCGGTTTGGGTCTGGGCCTTGATGCGCTGGACGAGGACGCGGTCTAGGAGGGGGGCGAGGGATTTGATGGATTTGAGGGCTGTGGACTGGGAGGGGTTAGCTGAATTCACACGGAGGTTGATAATGCGCAAGATGGGATGGGAAGAGAAAGGGTGGGTAAGCAGCTCGTCAATGGAGGTGCGGATCGCGCCGGCTGACTCCTTTGCTGCGTGATTGAAGCGGGAGCGGGAGAGGAATTGAGAGAGAGAGAACATACCATATTTGCGGTTTAAGCTGGTGATGCTAGAAAGAACTGGAGTATATGTAATGGTTGCGTGGATTGATGAAGGATGAGTTTATTGTTTATTTGCGACGGTAATGCATGAGACTGACTTTCTCAAAACTTCGAAATGTTTCTGGGACCGAGCGTCGCGCGCTAGTGAAGGGAAGCTTCCCGAGCAAGCAACGTAGGCCGGAGGTTGGGCCGAAGGTGGCACGTGACGCCCCTGAGTTGGGTCAGGTGATTTGGGGGTTTATTTGTGTTATTTAGCGAGGCCTGTACCCCTAGCAAAATACAGACCAAAGTGCCCACACAAAAGTCATTGTAACAACTGAACGGAGTTCAGTTGCCAGTACAGGTATATATAGCAGTTCTCAATTAACATTTGGTGGTGGTGGTGAGAGGTTTGGGAAACAACTGCTTTATTTTCTATAAATTGGAGTTGTAAAACTTGCGAAGTCCAGGCTGTTGAGATACATATGAAGCTATGGAATTTCCTAGCGATCAGGGCCCCAGTTCCGCGCATTCAAGCAGTCTTCTGAGAATTCCACACTCAAAGTGAGAACGTAAATCCTTAAATCCTCATCGTCCATCAACTTCCACCATGCTGTGGCTATAGGCTCCTTCTCTACTAGAAGTATAAATTTGTAGAGTTGGATATGTTGCACCACCTGCAATTACCTCGCTTTTGGATTCTCATCCGCGAGACCTTCAACGCCACAAACACCAAAACCACTCTGGCATCCAGCACCACAGTGAGCATCAGTATCTCCACAGTGCCCATACATGGAGCAGCAGCGGCCCTTCAAATTTCTAATGCAGGTCTGCCCGATTTTAGCTCCACATTTGTTGTCAGTTAAAGTTTTCAGGCCCTTTGGTACAGTGTTGTAAGGCGCTGTGTCGTTGAAGGAGGCATTCGTGGGTCGTGTGACATTCGGATGGCCAGTTGCAGTATTCAATTTGAACAATAATGTGGTGGTTCTTGTTTGGTGTATTGTTTTTGTAGTTGTGGAATTCAGGCTCGTCGCGAGAGGTACGGTTTTGGTTATTGTATGAGTTACTGTTGTCGTAGCACATGGTTGATCAAAGGGCGGCATCAGGGGAATGTGATGGCCAACAGTGGTTCCAGCGACATCTGGGACTGGTCAGCCTAAATTCCTATCAAATAGTGCCACTTTCGACTTACCAGAAGCCATATCCCTACCATGAATGCCAACGGCAGGCGTCATTCCAACAGTACTGGCAGTGAGGGAGGCATCATGATCAACGCCCCTTTGGTATGCATATTTGCTGGGCAAGCCAGGAGGGACGGCATGGGCCAGAGAAGCCTGGATAGCCAAGGGCAGAATAACAGTGAATAGATACATTTCGATCCGTTGAGGTGCAGTAAGATTTGAGATGGAGGTTTGATGTGGTAGTATCGTACAATGCAAAGAGAAACTTGAAGATAGTTAAAAAAGAAGTGGTAAATCAGTTACCTTTTGAATGGCCCCTGACTCAAAGATCCGTGAATATATAAATATTGTTTGCTGTATTAACAACGGCAGACCTTGCTCAGTGAAAGTGACTATGAATTCTGTGCATCAGTGTCATCTTGAGTAGCTGGCGTTGCTGAATAGCAAGCTCTATATCAAGTCGATCCGAAGACATGCTGTGAGTGATCCAAAAGGTCTCAGCTTCAATGGAGTCTTCAGGACATCTCGGTATATAGATTTTGAAAACATATCGCCTAGTCAGCCTTGCTCAAAATGCTTTCATCACTGTGAATCTTTCTTCTCCGGGCACTCAAGAGGAAGAGGCATGTAGAAAGAGGTACGGGGTTAGCTTCGCCTCCTTTCCTGGCCTAGCTTAAGTAAGCAAACTCCAATGGCAGGTGCGACCTTCAGGCCGCACCTTCCAAGTGAAGTCAACATTCAGTTGCTTGTCGTCAATCCAAGCAAGCTGCCAGATATAAGTACTGTCTTTTATTTTCTTTCTGTTCATGTTCATGTTCATTTCTTCTCAGTGTTTTTCGTTTCTTTTCGAGTTACCGTTGGGATTGTGATGCCTCATATTCCCTTGTCATGGCTGGTAACCTTACTTCTCCTTTTCAAGGTCCCAATCCTATCTTCCCTCCCCGAGTAGCCACTACTCTATCTCGTGAACAATTTCTTTACAGTTTGGCAAGAACGCCCAGCCCTGCTCGCTTTCAAAGGCCCCGTTCCAATGGTCATATTATTTCTGGCGTTGATAATCCATTTCAAACTCGTGGGATCAGAGATGGAGTGATTGACTATCCTCACAATGCTCGAAGTGCCGGCGAATTAACCCCCATTGGCGGTCCAAACCCTGAGCCTCCTGGAAAAGACCTATTCGCCCAAATAGACCAGGACTTGGACGAAGCGAACAAGAGACGGAATTTGATATCAAACGAAGCAGTCACCAACTTCCACAGACAAGCTCCAGACGCCGAGACTATATCTACCTTACGTACTGCACAACAACCAACCCCAACTAGCGAAAGAAAGGCCATTGAGGACTCGGTCAATACGTCTGTTGCAACAGTTGGGCTTGGAGAATGCAATATCTCGTTTGATCTGGGCGATGAATCTGGGTACGAGAGGTAAGATGGTTTTCTAGCTTTCTGCCTCCATTTCTCGACGTCCTTGCTGAATCAAACAATCAGCAATGATTTGTCCGGGGAAGAGTCAGCCTCTCTTTATACCGATGCCAATATACCCCTGAGTGACAGCAGTGACTCCGGTCATGCAACAACTCAGTCAATCAGAGTGGGTTGCCTCGACTCAAACACATGTATTAGAAAGCCTTCACCAAGTCAGCAAGATGAATCATCAGTTATTGATGCGAGCCTCAGTGTGGAGGATGCAGATCGAATTTCACCAGGCCCTTTGAAGAAGAAGAAAAAGCTAAAGCGACCTACTCGTTCTGTTTTTAAAACATTGGCACAAAACCTTGCCTTGGAGGCTATTCAGGAGGAAATAACTGAAAATGCGGTCCCAGAACGAATGTGTCGTACTTTTGATCAGCTACAACTGACAGAAGAAAATTCAGTGCAAAAAAGCAATTCAGAGTGTAAGTAATGGACCCATACCCATCTAATGCCGTTTTTAGTACAAACCCGAAAGCTTGCCCAAGAAACACACAGCTACTTTTTGTCCAAACAGCATATTCATCATTCTAACATGCCTTACAATAGCTGGGAAATTTCTGTCCGATGATGACAGCTGCATAATAGAAAGCCAACTTATAGTCCCTGAGACGCCTCTGCTCAGCATACGCCAAAAGCGATTTCCAGAAAGCAGCCCGCAAAAGCCACGCAAAAAAGCAAAGAAGACTTATCCAAATACGAAGATGATGTCTTCTAGGATCCATTTCAAAGGTCTGTCGCTTATCAACGGTATCTCGGCACCACTGGATTGTCCCAAGCCGGTCCCAACCCGACTTGACTTTTGTGACGGTTTTGTAGGTGAAGAATCTCAACCCATCGGGCGAACAAAAGCGACATCTCGACAACGTCGATTGCCAAGGCCAGGTTTTTTGAGACGGTTAAAGGGGTACGCTTGTCAACTTCCACTGGTCCAATCAAGAACCTTTGGCCTCGAGTTCTCTTTGCAAGAAGAGAATAGAAATTTCAAAGGGGGAGTGGAAATTCTATTTGGACGGGAATATCTTGCAGACAGCTCAAGCCGTAACCAGAAAGGACAGCGAAACAGCACCAGCGACGCCAAAGAAGGCGCGCCTGTTCTTCGTCAACCAAATGCGTGGCACGCCAATTCAGCAGGCCAGATGTCTGATGCCAACATTGCTGGCAATAAGGCCTCATCGATTATAGAGGACGTCGATATGGAAGTGGATCATATCCTACAATTTGAGGAATCTGATTGTGATAGTAATTTCTCTGATTCGCCGCTGTTAGAAACCTCGCCGAAAGCCACAACATTTAAACGCCGCGTAACGTTTAATGAAGACGTGGAAGTCATTCGCCAACAACTCTCTATGGTTTCGGCACCACTTCCAACATCGACAGCAAGCTCGGACGATGAGTCCGACGAGGACCGCACGGATGAAGATGAAGATGAAGATGAAGATGGTACTCATAGTGAGGGGTCAGATAGCCACGCATCAGAAAGTGGTAGTGAGGCTGGCTCTAGCGCAGACGAACACTCCATCGAGCCATCCTCGTCGCGACATGACCGCAGGTCATTAAACGCTACACTGCCTTCCACTCCTATCCGGAGATGGATTTCAACAGAGGCCTCGGACTCTTCAAGTGGTGGTGAAGTTGAAATTGAGATGCTGGATGATGAGATGATTCGTGATGACACTGCCAGTATGGTCTCCAAAAGATACCAAGTATCAGATGCGGTGCATTTATGGGGGGATAACTATGGTGATGAAAGGCTAAATTTGAGTCCGACCTGCCCTTGGGCGCCGCGGCGACCAAATCTCGCCCGCCATAGCATTGAGGTCGACGGGGATGTTTTTGCAACTCCATCTTCCAGGGTGCCAAGGAAGAAAACCGTCAACAATATAAGACTTGGCCAAAGCCAAATGAGACTTAACCAAAGCCAAATGGATTGGAATTCAACACAGCCCGCCACTCATATGCCTCATTCTGAGAGATACCACAGGGAGCCTTCCATTGAACTTGGTAATGCTGATTGGCCGCCTCCCTCTTTTTACTCACAGTCCGTCACAGATTCGCAGCCCTCGAGGATGATGGATCTTGACCACGAGTCTAAGCGGTTCGTGGTGGCGGACGTTCCGAGCTACTTTTCCGCGGCGTCCCAGAATTTTAATCAGCCACTATACAGGCCAGCGGTGCCACCAATGAGGTCGAAATCAATGCCGCTGAGATTGCAGTATTTTGAGACAGGGCAGGATTGGAGCTACGATGGAAATATTTTTAGAAATTCGGTGCCTCAAAGAAAGGTCGCATCATTTATCGGAAGCCAGGATGAGAGGAACACAAGTTTGCGGGCGTTGACGAGACATATCAGTATCGGGTTTGGGACTCCAAACGAAAGGCGTAGGAAACCTTTGTTGCCGTCCAGGCCGCCATTGAAGCATATTTAAAGGTGGGATATTTGTGAATTTGCTGCAGGAATTTTGGAGCCATATGGCTAGATGATGGGTGGTATTGCAAATGTGCAATTGCTGTCTTGCTATTTTTTATCAAACGGATTGTTATCAGCTCAAAATTATGATAGTTCAAATTAGCTAGAATCACTATAGCTCTATAAATTATATATCTTGTCCTAAATTATTTACCTTTAATCTAAAGCCCTGCATAAAGAGTCAATTGTATATTTTAAAGTTATTATCAGGAAATTATAAAAATTAAATAGCTATAGAACTATATTTCGTAAACTTCGCTGACCCTTGATGACGAACGTGGATCTGCAAGGCTGACAGCGCGCTAAGAATAAACTTCTTGGCGGAGCACAATTGGCTTCCAGACGACATCCGTAACATCTCTCAGTAGAACCTGTCACGAAGATTCAGGGTTGGCGATCCAACCTTTCAAGTAAACATGGTTAGGTTAAAGAATAGATACCTCCTGGTGAACATTCTCTATCCCGAGGCCACCGCCTTACCATCGTCAAAAGTGCCCGACGTCGTCGCCTTCAACCAACCCACGACCGACGAGCTCACGCCGCAGCTTCTCATAAAAGCAATTCGAGAAGCAGTACTCGAACTATTTGGAGATTATGGCTCAGGGGCAATAGCAGGAAGTTTGATGGGTGAGATTGGCCTTGCAGTTGCACAGACTCATGCGCATTTCTAACGGCGAACAGTTAAATATTTATCGCCTGCCACTTCGACTTTTATTATACGAGTTACAAGGGCGCATTACAGAATTGCTTGGGCAGCCCTATCGATGATGAATACGGTCCCTGTCAAGGATGGCAAGAAGTGCGTATACCGTGTTGTCAGGGTCAGCGGCACAATCCGCAAGGCTGAAGAAGAAGCTATTCGTCGCGCACGAGAAATGATGCTCAGAGCGAAGCGGGAGCTTGGCGACCAGAGCGCAGCGGCGTTAGAGAGTATCCTTGGGAAGCCTAAGGATAATAGGCATGTAGCTGTCGACTCGGAAATTCTAATGCTCGATGCGAGTGACGACGACCCTGCAGACTACAGCAGCAATGATGACGGTTGATGGGCCATCATTTATTCTTTCTAACGACTTTAATCCCACTACCACCCGGAGGTAACGACATGTCGCCAAAGTCCTCGTCAACCTCCTCGCCTCCCATATGAGCCTCGAGCTTCTGGGCAGCCTCGGCCTTCGCCCTCTCAGCTTCATCCTGCGCTTCTTGCTCCTTCCTATCCCGCTCGTCAAACTCATCTTTCGCATCTACCCAGCGCTCCTGAACGTCTTTTATATCCATGGTCGTCAAGCCCTCGCGCATGGCAACTTGCCATACCGTATCATTTGCGCCCTCAGCCCCGCCAAAGACGTACCCGCCTGCCCGATCAATCATTTGTAGGAGGTGCATCATGCTACGCTTATCCTCCACCGCCAATGTCTCGTATCCGACCAACCCGAAGCTCTCGACAAGGTCGACGATTGCCGAGTTCAGACCGGCGAACTTGGAACCCTTCATTACGGATGACTCGGCTTCGAGGTGCGGGAGGAGGTAGCTCAGGTCTTGAACTTCGGTGTAAAAGTCGAGGTTGAACGGTAATGGGTCGTATGTGGAAAGCTTATCGATCTTGGTGAGGACATTGAGGTGTGGCAAATCCATCTGCAACATGGCGCGCAGGCTGAGGATGAGATTCGAGATATATAGTGACGGTAGTGTCAGGCAGTAGGAATCCGTAAGGTTCATAACAACCATCCTGTATCCCATCTTCTGTATGCGGAAGAATATATTTCGTAATGAAGAGTGATGTGTGAACAGCTCCGCCTGCCCTGGGCAGTCAAAAATTACATAGTCGTCCCCTAACCTCTTGAGGCCCTCCTCCAGCCACTCGACGTTGTGTTCTAATTCCTCCATCGCATAAAGTATACCGCCATTGGGGCCTAACTCATCGTCGCGCATTATATCTTCGAGACGGACTATTTCGCGAACGTCGAGGGCTGCTGTGTAGTTCGTGTGCTCGTTGGCGGGGTCGAGGTTAACGACTGAACATTTGCGCCCGATGGCAGACATGAACTGTTGCACTTTTTGCCGTAGTTAGCATTGGAAATACCAGAAGGCTCTGGTATTGACTTACTGCCATCACAGTATGTAGATTTGCCTGCACCAGCTGTGCCTACAACAAGCTATAGAAATGTTAATAATTGATCGTATCAGCCTTGCTTGACCTGAGGAAACCTACCTGTGCGAACGGCATGACGGGCTTCTATCAGGCGACCCCCTGGTTTGCTTGATTTTATTCTGGGTATTATTTAAAAGATCTGCGGTGACTCTAGAATATTGTATTGCAAATTTCAGATATGTTTGTATGCTTATGTTCTTGGTTTGAAATTGTTCTGAATCGTCATCCTGTGGTCTGGAGGGGTCTAAAGGCGGTAAGCGATAGTGCGGCAGAATCCAAATCTAAGCTCCATCTCCGTCGCAACCTTATCCAAACCAAACATTTATCAACACGCCCGCCGACAGAACAACACACCTCACACTACAACTACAATATGTCTTTAGGTAAAACTTCTCATGACCTTTGAGCCACATTATAAGTTCTGAGTAACATACAGCTAACATTATAACAGCAACTCAGTTCGAGATTACCACGCCTCCGGCAGATGTTATCTCCGCTGTCAAGTTTGCGCCCGACTCTCCCAACCGCCTACTCGTCTCATCCTGGGATAAATACCTCCATTTATACGAAGTTCAAGGCGGGGAAAATGCTTCTGGAACCTTGGTGAACAAATATGAGCATCGTGCTCCGGTGCTAGATACCTGTTTTGGCGCGGGCGATGATGAGGCCTTCACGGCAGGCATGGATTGGCAGGTGAAACGGTACGCAATCTACAATCTATTCTAGGAGATAATACATTCTAATGTTGGCTTTAGGATTGATTTAAGTACCGGCGAACAAACCGTCCTCAGCACCCACGAAGCACCCGCCAATCGCGTCGTATACAGCAAAGAGCACTCGCTTCTCATCTCCTCGTCATGGGACAGCTCCCTCCACTTCCACTTCCTCTCTGACCCCTCGAAAGGCCCCACAACAATTCCGCTGCCGGCAAAGCCATTCTCACTTTCACTATCTCCGACCCGCCTTGTTGTTGCCATGGCATCACGCCTAGTAAATATCTATGACTTGAAATCCACAGCATTACTCTCGTCACAAGCAGCCGATGGCAAGAGCGAAGTCGAGCCGTGGCAAAAGAGGGAGAGTTCTTTGAAATTCATGACAAGAGCAGTGGCTTGTATGCCAAACGACGCTGGTTACGCGACATCATCAATTGAGGGCCGTGTTGCTGTGGAATGGTTCGACCCGTCTGATTCGTCACAAGCTAGGAAATACGCTTTCAAGTGCCACCGCCAACCTGACTCCTCGGGCGATGGTTCGGATATTGTGTATCCCGTCAACGCACTGACGTTTAACCCTATCCACGGCACATTTGCCAGTGGTGGCGGAGACGGAGTTGTTGCGCTGTGGGATGCGGTTGCGAAGAGGAGGATCAGGCAATATCAGAAGTATGCTACAAGTGTAGCAGCACTGTCTTTTAGCACCGACGGCAAATACCTCGCTATTGGTGTATCTCCTGGCTTTGAGGACGGAAAGGACTTCAATCCGGATGGTCTCGTGAAGGTATTCATCAGAGAATTGGGTGAGAACGAGGCAAAGGGAAAGGGGCAAAAATAATAGATATTGCGTGGTAATGTAGAATTATCTGTCATATTAGCAAGGCGCAATGGATATTATGAGGATATTGCAAAGGCAATAATTATTAACGAGAGTTTGAAGCTGTTGATGTGAATATTTGGTCGTCCCACTGATCGTCGATAACAGGCGGACGGCGCCCCCCGCCAATCGTCACCGACACTTTGACCCCAACTTTCCCCACGTTTTTCCCACCACAACAAGCGTTCATAGTAATTAGCATCACAACCCCAACACGATGTCGCAAAACACGCTGAGAGCGGCAATTCTTATAGTCTCTACCACAGCTGTAGAGGACCCGTCTACTGATAAATCTTGTGATATTCTGAAAGATGTCTTTAAGCAAGAAGCGGGTGGTCAATGGGAGTGGGATGTTGTGGAGACCAAGATCGTCGGCGATGTAGTCGAGGACATACAGGAGGCTATCAAGCATTGGGCGGACCAGGATAATCCGGTCAATGTCATAATTACCACCGGAGGAACTGGCTTTGCTGTCGCAGACCTTACCCCTGAAGTATGTTGAAGATTAACGTGATCGGATGTTGGCTTATTTACGTGGCAGGCTGTCTCACCACTATTACATCGCCAGGCCCCAGGCCTCGTATATGGCATGCTCTCATCTTCGGCCGCCATAACACCATGTTTGTATTCCCAGATTTTAAAGTACTTTTATTCTAACACGTAGTACAGTTGCACTCATGTCACGCCCCGTTGCTGGCGTCCGCAACAAGAGCATCATTATCACCCTCCCAGGGTCGCCAAAGGGTGCCAAGGAGAATCTCCAGTGCATATTAAAGCTCTTACCCCATGCATGCTTGCAGGCAGCAGGAGCGGATTCCAGGTCTCTGCATGCTGGGGGCATCAAAAAGCTAGAATCGGAGGCTGGAATAAGCTCCAGCGGATCTCACGCTGACCATCACGGGCACAACCACGGCCACTCGCATACTCACGGACATGGCCACTCCCATAATCATGGCCATGGGCACGCAATGCCAGTTCGCCACACAAGAGAAACGGATAATCTTCAATCTAATGACCCGGCGGCCGGCCCGTCACGACGACACCGGTCATCACCCTATCCAACGCTTGAAGTTAGCCATGCCTTGGAACTAATTGGGGATGAAACCCCAGCTCCGCAAATAATATCAGCCAGAGTAGATGGATCGCTTATTGGCTTCGTTCTAGCTGAAGATGTCACCGCCACAGAGGCCGTGCCTGCGTTTAGAGCAAGCATCGTTGATGGCTATGCTGTCATTGCACCCGAAAGAGGAGAGAGTTCCGCTGGAGTGTTCCCTGTCGCATCTATCTCGCATGCTGCACCGGGGGAGATCAAGCCACTGTTAAAGGGACAAATAACTCGAATCACTACGGGTGCGCCTCTTCCTCCAGGGGCAACGTCTGTAATTATGGTTGAAGACACAGTCCTCAAATCGACTTCTGAAGATGGCACAGAAGAAAAGGAAGTTGAGATCTTGGCCACAGACGTCAAATATGGTGAGAATATCCGTGAGGTAGGCAGTGATATCCGATCAGGATCTGTCATTCTCCGTAAGGGTGACCAGATATCTGCCACAGGCGGCGAGCTGGGATTATTGGTTTCTGTTGGCAGAACAGAAGTCAAGATTTATCGCCGCCCTGTTGTTGGCGTTCTTTCTACAGGAGACGAAATAGTACAGCACGATCGCCCTGGGCCCCTTCGCCTGGGAGAAGTGAGGGATTGCAATCGCCCTACCATCATGGCTGCCGTCAGAGGCTGGGGCTTTGAAGCCCGAGACCTCGGAATTGCAAGTGATACACCCGGATCGCTCGAAGAAACTCTCCGCGCGGCCCTACGACAGGTCGACGTTATCGTTACCTCAGGCGGTGTCTCAATGGGCGAATTGGATCTGCTCAAGCCTACGATCGAGCGGCAGCTCGGTGGGACGATACATTTCGGGCGCGTAGCAATGAAACCGGGCAAGCCATCGACGTTTGCTACGGTGCCGGTAAAATCCAACGATGGTGCCACCGTCAAGAAGCTAGTCTTTTCCCTCCCCGGAAACCCGGCGAGTGCTGTCGTAGCACTTCACCTCTTCGTGCTTCCTAGCTTGCATTTCGCGAGTGGAGTGCAGCCAGCCGGCTTACCTTCGGTGCAAGTGCCGCTTGGGCATGAGATTCGGCTGGATAAGCAAAGGAAAGAATATCACCGTGCGGTGGTGAGTGTTGGGAGAAATGGGAAGCTTGTGGCAACAAGTACTGGGGCGCAAAGAAGCTCGATGGTTGGGAGCTTGAAGAGTGCAAATGCACTGCTATGTTTGCCAATTGGCGACAAAATTGGAAAAGGGGTGGAAGTGCAGGCTCTGCTGATGGGACCTATTTCACAACCGTAATTATAAGTTCGAGTTAATGTGAACCAACACAAACCAATCCTTTCATGATATACTAAGCCGCTGTCACACCACATTTATCCTAATGCATCCATCCTATTACGCCATTCCCCCGAGAACCCTCTCGACCTAGCTCATTTCCACATCCCCATCCCCATCCGTCCTCCCCTTCTTCTGCTTAGGCTCGCTCCCGAAACTCGTCCTGGCACCCTGACTCTCCATCTGCAACTGCCTCTCCGGATCCGCATCCTCGTCATCCGCATCCTCAGTACCGTCCACCTGCACCGACTCCCTCCGTCCATTCTGCGTCTCCGGAACCACGGCTTCAAACCCCTTAGCCGCCAACGTAGTCTGTCCAGCATCCAATCCCGGTTCCCCATTCTCCTTGCCCTCGCGCGCCTTCTTGGCCTTGACCTCCTTGAACGTTACTGTTCGGGGAACAACGTCGGACAGAAACTCGAGCGTGTCCATACGCGCAACAGCCGCGGCGAGGTCGCGGTACTGGATGTTCTTGCGGGGTTTGCGCTCCGAGCGGACGACGCTGTGGGCGGAGGTAGAGAGGTGCTGGATGAAGGATTCTGTGGCTAGGGCGATTAGGAAGGCGGCGGGGTTGGAGCAGGCGGCGATGTCGGGGTCGAGGGCTATGAGCCGCTTTACCCGCGAGACTGGGTAGAGTTAGAATGGGTTGGTTGGATTTGGACAGTGGCACTTACGGGGTAGTTGTGAGGTTCCGGTGGTATCACCCCTTGGCGGGATGGCGGATGATGGCATGGTGGGCGATTTGGGGGAAATAGAGAAGATGCAAAGGCGTCTGGATAGTATAAGCTGGGGAACAGCTTGTGTATGATTCTGATGAGGCGCATTAGCTATGTTCAACCAGAATAAGACAGCATTCAGATTGCTGACTCCCGCACTGTCATGTACATGGGGTCCGCCACACGGCCCCAGTAATCCCATATGAAAGTGGCAATCCCATGTGCAAAACGAAATAGAAAACGCCGGGTATCTCCAAAATGTCATAGAACGTGAAAATATCTCAACGCCCCTTCATAGAGGTTGACTGGAGATTGATACGTGCACCCCAGCCAGCAACGCCGGCACGCCTCGAGAGAATAAAATTTCATAACTTACAACACACGTAATCCCGCAGTATATCCAGTCTGTATAGGTGCCCCGTTGGTGTTGCTCTAGGACTCGTTCTCAATATACTGAAATTTCGAAGTCTGTCATGTCATGTGCTACTACATGCACATCGCGCTCAATCGGAAGACGCGTCGAGGCTACCGAAGTGGACAAAGTACGTGCAGGGCGGTTGCACTAGCGGCCGCAGTCACAGTGGACAAGCCAAGCTCCAGGCACAGCAGGCAAGATAGCAGTACGCGGCATATATTTCTCGACGGCACTCATGTCCATTTATTATTGCTCTTTCCTCATGGCTGTATAGGTCGTATCTATGACCAGTCGACAAGCATCATCCTCTTCAATGACCACTTTGCGTCCACGACGCCCGTCAGTCGCAAGTCGGATATCCATAGCTGTCTCCAATGCGACTGACCTGGGCGAGGGGGGCCCAGCTCCAACTGGAGCAGAACACCAGATAGATGAGGAAATAGAAGAGATAAAACGATATGAGGTGCGTTTGCCCCAGTCTGCCATATGAAACTAAAGCTGATAATGTCGAAGGATTTCACAACAATAGGTTCGTAGCTTTGTCTATTAATACACTCGACCCGCCCTGTGGTGCCGAACTGACGATCTACAGATTGGGTACAAGATGCTGCCCGAGAACAACTTAGACGCGAAGCGCGGCGGCGAGAAAATGCGAGGTTCTTTACAAGAGGCGGCAAGGCTGGCTGGAGATATCAGCTATGGGAGGCATACAATGCGGGCCAGGGCTGGATCGTCGTCACCTTGATAGGTGCGGCGATTGGCCTCAACGCGGCACTCCTGAACATCATCACAGAATGGTTGTCGGATATCAAACTTGGATATTGTACTACAGGGTTTTACCTGAACCAGAACTTTTGTTGCTGGGGAGAAGATAATGGGTGTCCCCAATGGCACAGATGGACTCCGATCGCCCCCGTCAACTACCTGATGTATATTCTGACAGCAGCGATATTTGCTTTCACATCAGCGACACTGGTCAAGTCTTTTGCGCCATACGCTGCCGGATCTGGGATCTCGGAGATTAAATGCATTATTGCTGGGTTCGTCATGAAGGGCTTCCTGGGCTGGTGGACTCTGCTCATCAAGTCGATCGGCCTACCTCTCGCTATCGCATCCGGCCTGTCAGTCGGAAAGGAGGGCCCGAGTGTACATTATGCTGTGTGCACTGGAAATGTTATTTCAAGATTATTCGACAAATACAAGCGCAATGCCTCCAAGACCCGAGAGATTCTGAGCGCATCCTCCGCTGCAGGTGTCGCAGTCGCCTTTGGCAGTCCTATAGGAGGCGTTTTATTCTCCTTGGAGGAGATGTCTCCGCATTTTCCACTGAAGACTATGTGGCGTACTTATTTCTGTTGCCTGGTAGCAACAGCAGTTCTGTCTGCCATGAACCCTTTTAGAACAGGCCAGCTCGTCATGTTTCAGGTCAGATATGATCGATCGTGGCATTTCTTCGAGGTGATATTCTATATCATCATCGGCATATTCGGCGGCTTATACGGAGCGTTTGTCATTAAATGGAATCTAAGGGCTCAGGCTTTCCGAAAGAAGTATCTTTCGAACCATGGGGTTCTTGAAGCGACGCTGTTGGCAGTAGGCACTGCCGTTATCTGTTTTCCAAGCATATTCCTGAGCATCGACATGACCGAGTCCATGGAAATCCTCTTCAAAGAATGCGAAGGAGGCGAGGATTACCATGGCCTCTGCGAGAGCAAACATAGGTGGTCAATGTTTTTCTCTCTGATTCTTGCCACTGCAATCCGCACCAGCCTGGTCATTATTTCCTACGGCTGCAAAGTGCCAGCCGGGATTTTTGTCCCCTCTATGGCTATCGGCGCCTCGTTCGGCCGCGCGGTTGGCATACTCGTCGAAGCCATCCATGATGCTTATCCTACGTCCGCATTTTTCTCTGCCTGTGACCCCGATCTTTCATGCATCACCCCAGGTACCTACGCCTTCCTTGGCTCGGCAGCGGCGCTTTCTGGTATCATGCATATCACCGTCTCGGTGGTGGTCATCATGTTCGAGCTCACCGGCGCTCTTACCTACATTCTGCCAACTATGATTGTTGTCGGCGTCACCAAGGCGGTTGGTGAATTGTTCGGAAAAGGCGGTATCGCCGACCAGATGATTTGGTTTAACGGCTTCCCATTCCTCGACAACAAAGAAGAGCACAACTTTGGTGTCCCAGTCTCACAGGTCATGACGTCTGACCCCGTAACCCTTCCAACGACCGGCTGCACCATGGCCGACATCGAGGCTGTCCTTGCCGACAGAGAATTCCAAGGCTTCCCTGTTGTCGAGGAGAAGCACGCAAAATTCCTTGTCGGGTACATTGGCCGCACCGAGTTGCGCTACGCCGTCGACCGCGTCAAGAAGAACCACGGGGTTCTCCCAACTGCTCGCTGCTACTTTGCAGCGCCTGCCTCCTCTGCCTCCCTCGCCCCTCCGACGCCTTCTACTCCTCTCACGCCGGCCGTGACGGTTGATGGCTCTAGTTCCTCCGTCGATTTTTCACGGTTTGTCGACCCAACGCCTGTCAGCGTGCACCCGCGCCTCCCGCTTGAGACGGTCATGGATATGTTCCGCAAGATTGGGCCGCGCGTGATCCTTATCGAGTACCGCGGGAAGGTATTGGGTCTTGTGACGGTGAAGGACTGTCTCAAGTACCAGTTCAAGGCCGAGGCGAGTGAAACCCCGAGGGTGGGCGATAGGGGCGTTGTGGAGGGTCAAGAAGAATGGCTGTGGGGCCTTATCTTGCGCGGGGCCGATTGGGCAAGTGGTAAATTGGCCACCATAAGTCGGGGGAGGATCCGATTGAATAGCGACGTGAGTAGAAGGGGGAGTGGACAGCGGCGAACGCGGATAATGGACGGCACCGAGGATGTTCCAGACGACGGGGTGGAATTGAACCGTATATGATGAACAAGATACGCGACAATGAAGTTGAATTTTTTAACCTCCTTTGATTACACGAAATACTAGCTACAGGCACCACGGAGGCCCTTAGGGGGTGCCAACGAAATTTATGTATGTATAATCTATAAGCCCAAGGTATCGAACGCCAGACACTATACAACCCAACCATACACAACTAGCCGACCTCCCTTGACTCATCAGGAGGCATCTGCAAGTCCAGAATATCCTCGTCATCCCTCCGCTTAGTGAGCATCGTGTCTTCGTTATCCGTCTCCAACTCAATATCATCAGCCAGCAAAGCCCGATCTTCACCGGCATCCGAATACGTGCCGCTCCCCTCCTCAGAAGTGCGATGCGCGTCCTCGCCAGCGGCGGAGACCTCCTTCTCCTCGCGGCGGCCGATGATGACGTTCCCTGCGACGAGCAGCGCGGCGCCGGCGAACCAGAGGGGCGGGAGGGATTCGGAGAAGATGACGAGGCCGAGGATGGCGGTTATCATGAAGTTTGCGGAGGTGTTGAGTATGGCGACTTGGGTGGTGGAGGGGGAGCGGGAGAGGGCTTTGGTAAAGAGCGTCCACATCTGGGGGTTTGTGTTAGAATGGAGAGGGTGGGGAGTGACATAGGGGGGCTTACGATGCCATTGAAAATTAGGTTTAGGGCGAAGAATATCTAGAGAGGGTATGTCAGCTGCTAGTTTCCGGGATTGATGCTCAAATGTCGTAGGGGACCCAGATAGCCAAAATTAATAACCTTGGTGGCTACAATTCGTCGTGCCTCTATAAATCACCGAGCAATTGAAGAAAACTTACCGCACGAATAGCATACTCAAATGCCTGTTCCCCCTTCTCCAAATTTATAAGCCCCGCAAGAAACGTCGCAAACGTCGTCGTCAATTCCGTCGTAGTCCTACAATCACCAATCCCTAAAATCAGTAATCGCATTCACCACACATACATACATTGGGGAGACAACGAACAGCTTAGCAAACACCCCATTGATAGCCGCACAAGCACCACTCGACAGCGCAAACGTAATCCACTGCGCCTTCTTACTCAAATCCGAGATAGCCATCTCCTCCCTCTCCTCCTCCTTCTTCCCCTTCTGCTGCTTAACCCGAGGCGTCGTCGGCGCGCTGTCCTCTGGTCCCGGCGACGGCGGAAACGTGAATTCGGGGAGCGGAGGCAGGTTGCGGGAGCGCAGAGATTGTCGGGGGTGCGGTGCTGTGGTGGAGGAGATGCTGGTTGCGCTCGAGGGAGATGCGGAGGCCATGGGATGGTGGTGAGGAACGTGGGTGGGTGGGGGAGCCCGGTGGTACTAACATACGTAGTACTGTTTCTGGCTTGCGGCGTTGGTGAGAGGCCCGGGGACTTAGCTGTGGGGGTCTATACGGGGCGGAGCCGGGAGGGTGCCGGTGTTGGCGGGTCGGCGGTTTAGCCGCATGTTTATAGTGCTCTCTACTACTCTACTTTGTGTATGTTCAGAGGTAAATACTGTCACGACAGGGTTGTTATGTTATCTCTGACTTTGGATTTTGATGGTTTGTGTATATTTTCTGTCTATGCGGTTACAGCCATATCTTGATATCTCAAATTACCAGCCGTTTCAGGTCAGGTTGACTCAGTCACATCATGTGACGTTTCCATCTCCGTGAGGAATCACTGAACGCCCTTCCTTTCCATATCCCATTTTAGACCAGTAACTCCTGCCGTAAATGGAGAATGATCTCCTCTTCGTAGTCTTAATCCATCCTACATATATGCAATTTCGTGTTCGTTCGCCATAGCCTTGAGGCGTATCTCAATCCTTCTTCGTCCCGCAACTCACGATCTTGACTTTGTCCGCATGAACACTCGTATTGTCCATCTTAAACGTCACGTCCTTGATCAAGAAGGTCCATACTTCGTCGCAGAAGCGGTAGGTGTCGAGGTGTCCCTATACCATCCTTCATCAGTACCATTGCCACTGTCGCTGCCACATCCTCCCAGCCATCCATACCTTGAACGTCATCCTCGCCTTCACCTTATCCTGCAGCACCTCCGTAATGCTTCGATCAAAGTGGCTTAGGATCTTCATCGCCAGCTGCGGCTCGATGCGGCGCTCTCCGATCAGCTCGTCGAGGGTATCCATCAGAGTCCTCCCGACACTACCGCGGCAAACGCATTAGCACTCCAAGTTCGGTGAAGCAAAGCTGCGGTGAAGAGCGTCACAGTACCTGCTACGGCGGTAGAGCTCGTAAAAGGGACTGGCGTTCGCTGCCATCGTGAAGTCTTTTCTGGTGACGATGACGGGACGTTGGTGGAAGAAGAGAAGAGTATGAGTCTCGATGAGGCGGGGTGAAGGCAACGGGGCGGTTAGTCAGCACAGAGCCTCACGCTACTAGTGTGGCCCAAAATCCGTACGGTCGCCTGTACCTGACAAGAGTGCAATTCGCGACGTCCAAGCTTGGGATACCTGTACAGTGAGTTCGATATCGAAGCTGAGCTTCACCAACTCGCCCCGCCGCCACTTTCTTTCATATTGTTTTTGCAAGCTCCAGGCATTGCAAAAATGAGTATCACATATGGCGTTGTTGGCTCTACGTCCACCCTCACGGTGATTGGACTTTGTGAGACTCAACCCCTCGACACCCTGAGGTCCAGGCAGCTAACCTATGCGGCTTAGATATGCTCCTTACTGGCGATGGAGAAGCATTCAATGTTCGCTCTTCTCCGGCTTACGACAGGCGACGTAGCTAACTTTCATATCCAGGTCGGACAGTTCCTTGAAGACGTCTCGCCCTACGCCTGGGCAGACCTGGGCATCGGGCTCTGCATTGGCCTCTCTGTCATCGGCGCCGCATGGTAACCACCCACCCTCCCCCCCATCTTTGCCTTCACACCCGCTAACTCCCATCTCACAGGGGCATCTTCATAACCGGCTCGTCCATCCTCGGTGGCGGCGTCAAGGCGCCGCGCATCCGCACCAAGAACCTCATCTCCATCATCTTCTGCGAAGTCGTCGCCATCTACGGCGTCATCATGTCCATCGTCTTCTCGGCCAAGATCAACGTCGTCGAGGGCGATGCCATCTACTCTGGGAGCAACTACTATACCGGCTACGCGCTGTTCTGGGGCGGTCTCACCGTCGGCATGTGCAACCTCATTTGTGGCGTGAGCGTCGGGATTAACGGTAGCGGTGCCGCGCTGGCTGATGCTGCGGATCCGAGTTTGTGAGTCTATCCCTGGGGGGCGTATACAGGGTTGGGTTTCTGGGACTGTTGCTAATATTGGGAACAGATTTGTTAAGATTCTCGTCATTGAGATCTTCAGTTCGGTGCTGGGACTGTTTGGGCTGATCATTGGATTATTGATCTCCCAACGCGCAGTGGAGTTCCAGTGAGGAGATGGAGGGGATGTAGGACATAAGTGGAGAGGCAGCATATCTGTGCGAACAGGACTGGAAGAGCGCGTGGGGGAGAGTGCATATTTGGACATCTTGGCGGCGAGGAAGGCGTTCGGTAGACAGCGATGTACAGTATAGTAACAGTAAAGTCCGTGGGGACAGCGAAGTGGGAACGAAGTGCTACATTTGGCACAGTTATTTTCATGCAATTAAGAGTTGTAACATTATCCCTCTTGCAAGAATCTAGCCAGGCACCGATGGAATATATAGTCATATTATGTCTCTTAGCATTGCGCGTCTCAGATCATAATTTACAGTCTAAAGACACTCTCAACGTACCCGGCCGACGCCATACTTTTCATGACCTCCTATAAACGCCCCAGATGCATACCCTCCAAAGGACTATCCAATCCCACCTCCCTACTCCTCCATCTCATCCTCCCCCTGTGCTCCCACCGGCACCCTCCCCTCATTAAGCTCCTTCTCCAACCTAATAATATCCTGCAAGCTCTTCGCGTTCCTAATCAGCTCCTCCACCTTCTTCCTCTCCTTATCCGTCAACTTAACCCTATAATTCTTGTTCGCCGCCGCCGCCGCCCCGTTCGCAGACGGCACATCAAACGTCCGCGACTTGATGCCCATAATCTTATTCGCGAGCTCCGAGGGCTCAGATGTCGTTCCAAAGAGCTCCACCGCTTGCTTGCGCTCCGCGTCCTTCACCTTGCGGTAGTCGAGGAAGCGGACGGCGCGGCAGCGGAAGAGGACCCAGAGTCTGTAGTGCTGTTTATCCCGTCAGTATCTATCCCCACATACTCCAGATACCTCCTAGAATGGTGAGGGCTCCCTACCTCTTTCCGTGTAACAGGGTTCTCAATCAGCACCAGGTGGGTGAGCTTGGGCAGTGTGCCGAGGGCGTCGAGATCAGCTAGCTCGGCGATGTTGTTCGATGTCAGGACGAGAGTGGTGAGATTCGGTATCGATTGCGCGACGGAGGGCTGGATCTGGGCGACGCGGTTGCGGGCGAGGAGGAGGGTGGAGAGGCGGGGGGAGAGGGGGAAGTTGCCTAGAAGCTGGATGTCGTTGTCTGTGAAGTCGATCGCATCTTGTGGCTAGCATTTGTCAGTCCATAGCTCTCTCTCATCATGCAGTAGTATGTGGCCTGTGGCCAAGTCCAATGAACGCCAATATGACGTATAATGCCACGAGGGGAGGGGAAATGGAGGACTCACGCCAGCAACACCCAGGTTCTCGATGCTCGGTATTTTGTGACCTGCAATCCCAGATATCGATATCAACTCTGCTCGCCTCAAAGTGTAGTATCAGTTCTTCTCAGGGACAACGCACCTCGCAGGTCGAGCTCTCGCTCTTTGAGGGGATTGAGATATGATAGGGAGGATTGGATGAGTTCGGTGGTGAGACGCATTGCTGCGGTTTGTCTGGACGTTTACCTATGTAAATTCAGTGTCGGTGGCATGCGAGTAGTCGGATCGTAACGGAAATTAGTGGTGGAGGGTGTGGGCGTGGGTGAATCGGTGGGGTTTGTGGTGTCTTGTGTGGTTTTCGGCAAGGCTGAAGGTTGGACCGCGCCTGATGATAGCTTCAAAACTATGAATTAACTTGCGCTAGTACTAATTAGGATGCATTAGGAGATTCTATAACAGATAACTTCAGTTTCACAATTCCATTTGTTCAGAGAGCATGTCTAATACTGTATAATAATATTTCACTAAATTTATCCTTGGTATCTATACAACCTCTGCGCCATTCAACTCTCCCCATGCGAATCTATAACTCCGTCTCCAGTACTCCAAAACACTCATTGAAAGACATATGTGCACCCAGATCTGTCCACAGAAACCGTCATCCCATACGGAGCCTCAATCAGTGCAACATCAGTAATCGCATCCAGGTGCGTCCTAAGCAACAACTGCTGATGCAACGACATCACCGTAGGCCGCGACGGCTTTTTGTCCTGGCCCTTACTATTGCTCGACGAGCTTCGAGATCCAACGCCTGCATTTTGCGCCGTGGGCTGCGGTCGAGGCAGCCTTTCAACATTAACAATCAGTCCAGTGGTGGGCCTTGATATCGTGTAAACAGGCTTAGGGTCATCAACCTCCTGCCCGCTAAGGATTTCGGAGTGCTTTGCATCTGCCATATCCCAGAACCGTAGTTTTCTATCCGCCCCACCCGCAATAATAAACCCATACTTCAACTCTGAGCCGTCTTCGTATGCATCCGTGCCTGTAGCCATAGCGCAGGCTCCCAGGGTAGACGCGTTACCTGTAGTGAGGTCATGCGTAGTTGCAAAGCGCTCCAGCATGCCCTCCGGCTTGTCGTCGTCGACCGGCCAAGGGTCATAGGATCTAGGGGGCCTATCCTCGCCGCCTCCTGAACGGTATACCTCCCTGCATTGAAACTTCTCCAAGTCCCATGCCGTTATCTCTCCATGGGCGTTCCCACCAGAGACACATACCCATTTACCTCTCCCCCTGTATGGGTGGAAGCATATGCGACTAATAGAGGTCGCGCCTGGCACTCCCCAACTTCGCACCAGAATCCTGAATCTTAGGTCCCATAAGTCAAGAACGCCATGAGAAGTACCGATTAAGATCCACTGTCGCTTTCTATCCACAAGGAAGCATGTCGGGGAACCGTGGTGTACGTTGTTCTCCAGCTCGTAGAGGATTGTCATTGTTCGCAGGTCTAGAGCAATGATGCGCGACTTATTGGTTGCTAACATCAATACTGAGCTCGTTTCGACGCGGAAGTGGTCGCACCAAACAACATACTCGTCCTTTGGTAGCTGGTAATCGCGGATGACCTTGAGCTTCCCATACCTAGCAGAGGCAACACCAGTCCGGTATACAAAATCGACCTTAACAACATTGACGCTCCCGTCAGTTGCACAGCTTGCAAAGCAGTGCGTGTTCTCTATGAAGCACAATGCTTTCACTTTAGCCCCCGCAGCATGCTTATGAGTCTGCCGTGACCGATGTGCGATGTTCCTTTCGAGTCTGCCAGTATCCCACAACTTAACTGCCCCGTCATCGCCTGCGGTGAGGAAGAACATGTGGTCTGGCGCCACAGCAACTCGGTTAATAGCTCCGGCATGCTCGGAGAACTGCGCTACAAGTATGCCGACAGGCTTCCATGGCTTTTCAACCGATTGTACATTGCTTCTTTGGACGGGTTTGCGTCGGCTAACAGGCGTGACCATTGGTCCGAATTCAAGCACGTTGTCTGGGTAATTCTCAACATACATGGCGTCAAGCATCTGAAGGATGCTAGGGTCGTTCCCAGAATATGTGTGCGCCGCGCGATACTTGATATCCTTCTTCTTGGCCTCCTCAGTCTTCTGCATGAGATCATGATCGGTTGCCAGGTGGCTAGTTCCCTTAAATGGGCCTTCAACTCTGCCAAACGCATTTGTTGATGTAGTGCTTGTTTTAGGGAAGGACTTGGCTGTATCGTTTCGGCCGAGGAGAGACATAGCACCACTTGACGGCTGTTGTCGGCCGCCACGTCTAGTGCTTGTAGTCGACACAGAATCATCATCACTTGCTCTGCCACTACTACGGGGCTCACTTGACTGGTCAGAAGCTGGCCTTTGCCTTTGGTTTGCAGCAGAAATTTGTCTCGCATTCTTCGTAGCATTGCCCGGTGGTGATCTCGCAGGAGATGGTTCTTTCGATCCTTTATCAGACGCAGACAGTGTCGAGTTGTGTTCTTCCAAGCGAGCTTGGTGGTTGCTATATCCCTTCTGTCTGCTTCGAGACGACGTATCATCTATCGTCAGCGATGCATCGAGTAACGCATCAGCGATTGTGTGGGTCGTCTTGTCAGTATCTACTGAAGGTGATTTGCCACTTCCAGGAGCTTCTTCAAATCCTTCGTCAAACATAACGGTTTGAGGTGTGATACCAAACTTCCGCAGATTTATTACCTCATTCAAATACTCAGGATGCTTAACCGGCTCCTTCGTCTTTAAATGAGACGTTTTCCAAATATACTCCTGCAGGGCGACCAGCTTAAACTCGTCTTCTGCTAGCATTCCCTGGGTTCGTAGTCGTACAATCCAATGCTCATCTTCTTCATTTTTAGTGACCTTCGCCAGAGCATTTTGCGTCGTATCTTTGGCCGAGAATGACGGAATAGTATGATTCGAAGATCCAAATGAGAATGTCTTCTGCTTGGGGGCAGATTTCCAAAACAAGCCCCTGTCAACCTTTAATGCCCAATTACTCGCCAGGTCAAGTACAGGTCTAGGAAGCGGCTTCTTCAAGGCATCAAGAAGCCTCAACTCCGAGAAGTCTCTAATGTCGCTCTTCAGGTACGGCCTTATTAATGGCAGCACTATGCACTGCCTATCCGCCATTGACAAGAAGCTAGTTGACGATGATATGAACATAGCCGCTGCCTCACGAATCCAAATATTCGGATGCATAGTGAAGCGGCCCACAACATCGACTAGCTCCCACGTCTTCGACCGTTGGAATAGACCGAGTTCAGCCATATGGCCAAGCGACCGCAGGACTTTCTCGACGACAAACTCTTCGGGGTCGGTTAAGGCCTGCACCATCAATGGCAAGATGAACTCCTCTAGTGTCACGCCACCAAGGAACGTTGCAACACCGACGATAGTCTCAAAGAAGGCGCACTTCAACTCCCAATCCCGTCCGTTGAGGTATGTGTTCAAATGGCTTAGAATAATATCATTCGAGTCCGCAGTTCCAAAGAACATGCACAGCTCTGGGACCGAACCCAGAAATGCCTGGCGCACCGACGAGTCGCCATCCGTAATGAGCGCCTTGGTGTGCCTTTCAAATATCTCTATCAGCTCCGCGCGGGCACTATCAAAGAGTCCATAAAGCACCGGGGCGTTCCCATCTGCTTCCGGATCAATCGTAGGCAGCGAGCCGTCAGCTTTCAGCGTTGCCACCATATCGAGAAAGCGGGAAGCGGCCGTTGCAAGGCTGCCCAGACATGCCGCGTACGTTGCTCTAACGATCGGGCTCGGGTTTGTCTTCGTGTTCGCGAGAAACGGGGCCATACGATCCAGGATGTATTCCTGGAAGACATGGGCGTTCACTGGCGAGATCACCTTGACCATCGTCATAAGCTGGGTGAGTGTGCGAATTGCACTAACTTTGACAATGTCAGACTTGTCATTCAACAGCGAAACCATGTATGGGAGAACCCGGTCTAGTTTGGCTTCGTCTGTTAGGCGTTCAGCGAAGGCAAGGAGAAGATCGCACGCCCGGGATCGTGTAGCAGCTCGTGCTGTGTTCCGTACTGATGAAACAACGACTGTCAAGAATATCAGAGTCCCATCATCCTCAGGCCGGCTTCCAGAGCTCGAGATCTGGTGATCGTTGTTTGGGATGCTTAAATGCACAGGGAGAAGCTGAAGCCTAAACTGTGACGCATTGAGTCGTTTTTCCTCTCCTTCTGATTTGGAGTTCTGGTAGCCCAGGAAGTACGATATCTTGTCAAAATCGTAATAGATTCGGTCAATCCGGTCATCAGCTTCACCAAGATTTACTGAGGATCCCGTGATAGGTGCTCGCCCTGATGTCGGGTCGGTAATCACGCCCATATACTGATGCAAAAAGCCGTAGAAGTACTCCGGGAAGGCCTTGTTTCTCCAGAAATTCAGGTATTCTTCCGCGGAATATCTCGCCTCGGGCTCGAGCTGGATCATGTGGGCTACCAGATCACGAATGTCTTTATTTGCGATGCCGTTAATTCGAGTTAGGGGGTCATATTCGCCCTTCTTGTATTGGTAAAGCTGGCTCAAGTTGAAGATTGGCGTTTCCAGGAAGAGTTCCGCGATCACGCAACCAGCGCTGAAGACGTCCATGGCCCAGGTTATGCTTGCCTTTGGATCGGCCTCGTGACCTGGGCTTAGAAACCTCTCGGGCGCGAGATAGCAGGTTCTCCTACCCGCAGTATCGAAGAAGTAGGAGAAATCGGCCGGATTATCCTCCGGAAGTGTCGTAGGTTTGAACGAGGATGAGAAATCGGACAGGTATAGCCAGTTCCACGATGTAACGAGGGTATTCTCGGTCTTGATGTCGCCATGGAAGACATCTCTCGCATGGCAGTCGCGCAGGGCACATAGCAGCTGGAACGCCAGCCATTTCTTCTCTATATCCTCCAGGAACGGCCTCGTGCTCATGCGATCATATAATGAGCTGTACAGGTACTGCCGAACCAGGTATCCATTATTCTCCGTCTCTATAATCCGTTCGTAGCCAAGGGCATTCGGTATATCTGCCAGTGCCGCTCGTTCCTCTATAGCCCCGGTCAGTAATACTCCCATAAACTCGTACAAGCTGCCCAAAAAACATACCGATGATCCTCTTCCTATACTTGTCCAACTTCATCACATACGGCTTAACGACAACCTTAACCAGCACCACGCCATCTTCATGGCGCGCCCGTATACTCTTCATAAACCGTGCCGACCCCATGGATTTCTCATACGTCAGGTCCGAAAGCTCAGGCACATCTATGCCGCCCGGCCCCGCCGAGAGCGCCTGCAGCGAGAAGCCCTGTCCCATGGCGGCGGTGGTGTACCCGTCACGGGCGAACGGTTATGAACATGAGATAGTGGCCTTTGCCCTTCGGTGGCAGATGGTGGAGTAGCGATGTTTAGGGTGAAGGCATCTGTTATCGTGAGTGTGTCGGAGGTGCATGTGTGGGGGTGGTTCGGTGGTTCCTGGAAGGCTGGCCTGGAGCTCGTAGCTCTCCCGATTTGGTTACGCGAATCGTGACGTTGCGTCAGGCTACAGGCGAGGCTGAGGGTGTTTGGGGATGAGATATGTGGTTCACGCACAACAAAGCATAATTTTAATTTTGTGATAGGGATATGAAGTGGTCATGTTTCTTCTCTATAAATCAAAATCGTTTCGCAAATTCTCGGCCCATCCTTTGGTTTCTCATAGATCCCAAATTCGTGTTTGGCCCATTTTGTGGGGTAAGGCTGAGAGATGTAAGAGTGTGGAGTGGTAAGTGGGCACTCTCACGCGAACACATATAAAATCGAAAGCTTTGCTACTGGCTTGCATACAGAAATGATATCGTCTTCAATCTATTCCTATTTTAGACCATGACTTAAAAAGCTACTGCCTCGTCTTTCTGTCTGATCTCTGCCTCATCTTCATTCTTCAGCACTTTATCAATCTTCGCGCCTCGGCTGGGTTCATTGCTGTGCATTTGAGCCTATGGTTTTTTAATTAGCCATCGTCCTTTATCTCTTACCAGTATCTTAATTGGAGAGCTCGTGTGTAGCTTAGACACGCTGCTCTACCTCAAGTGGTGGAGATTGCGAATCTTGGAAAATGGAGGGATCGACAATCATCTTACCGGCAGCGTTGGATCTTTCTTCAACATCTCCGTCTCCTTCTCTTCCTCTCGCTTATGAGGAAATTCCCTTCTCTGCTGCGACGTCTGTGGTTGTCTCTGGTCAGATTACAGTCTATTTTTGATGCGCATGTGAAGTTCTAACCTTATGCTCGTGCTCTGCAGCCTTCTTGCTCGTGTGCCCAGTATCCTTCATTTCTTCGATATCTGTCTCCCCGTTAGCAAGACCGGAATCACTGGGACGCTCAAGAAGTCGCCTAGATGGGAGGAATCTCTTACCACGGTGTCGCTGTTCAATATCCGTTGGCGGGCCTCTCTGGTCGCCCGCTTCGTACACCGATGGGTTGCCAACGTGGGATAGTCTAGTCATTTTGGTAGTTGTTATATTATTATTCAGTAGATTTTAGATGATAATAATAAGTTGAAGATTGGATTTACAGACATTTGGGGGATATTGATACCAGTTAATGTGGCGAAACTAATATCTCGATCAAGACGTCATAGAATGTTGATGACCTCAACCATCGTTAACATATAAAAAGTTTGATGGTTAAGGTACAAATTTACTAGCTTTTACTATGTAATGCTGATAGGTCCTTGGTTGTATTTTGGTGAATGAAAGTGTGGATTAATTATATTAGTGATAAGTTACGTAAATATTTTATCATATTCCCCAATACCTCATATTTTGAAATATTAAAATGTGAACATTAACTGCCTCCAATCATTGGATATTACAATAAAAAAAAATAGCTATAACCCCATGCACCCAGTATACTCCCCTTTGATACATATCATACGGATTGTAATGGCTCTTTCGTTGTTGTAGGTTATCAAGAACCTCTCATGGAAATGACTCGATGTCACGTGCCATATCCATAATGGTAGCAGCCATAACAGTGCACAATACAAACCCTATCTACAAAATGTACAGTAGATTTACATCAAAACCCGGATTTTGTGCCTACCGACATTCCCTATCTCACTGGCGCTGGCCGTCGATCGTGGCACGCTGTAGGGATTAATGATATCATCCGATTATCTGTATCAATGATACATTGGCGCCACCGGGAACGGCGTCTGTCATTGGCAGTTCGATTCTTCGATGAACCGTCGACCATCTATTCTGGGCGTTGGCGGATTTGTGTTCATCCCGGGGAAATATTTATGTCACCCAAACGCCGTGAACTACAAACCACTCGAGAAATTTGTCGGTGAAATTCTTGGATGAATAGAAGTCCTCTCCCAAGCGGATGCATCGATCGTCCTCCGCGTAGAACACATCGATTTTGTACATAAAATGAGGTTTCTCGTCCGCCTGCTGGAGCTGCGGCTCCCGGCCATAGGATTGGCACCACCCTTGGAAACTGTGAGGGCGGAACTTCATGGAATGTATAGACCTGTTAACAAAAGCTACATAGAGAGTTACAAATAAATACGCATTTCACAATATTTCATTTCGTACCTATAGGAAGAGATATCCATTGTAATTGCTACAAAAACTACTCACTTTAATCCACCAGCAACAACCAAACTCTGTCCAGTGCAATAACCGGTCTTAGCAAACATCTCAACTACATTTGCTACCTCATCTGGCTGCCCAAATCTTCCTAATGGGATCGTCTCAACTACACCTGGCACCGCCTCAGGATTCGGGATCATGCCTGTTGCTCCAATCATGGCAGGTGCCACATCGTTAACTGAGATGTTGTACTGTGCTAGTCGGCTTGATAGGTTCTTCATCATGCCCATGAGGCCACCTTTGCTTGCTGCGTAGTCTAAGAAGAAAAGGATGTTAATGTATGATGAGGGAAGATGTGTGACGAAAGAACATACGGCAACCGTTGATTCCACCACCATATGCTGCTATTGAGGAGACGAAGATAATGCGACCCCACTTTTGGGCTTTCATGCCTTCCACGACGCCCTTCACGAGGAGGAAGGAAGCACGGAGGTTGACGTTCATTGTGTACTCAAATTCCTCTAGTGGTATTTCACTGTAGAATCTTTAGTTACCACTCTTATGCGTTGACGTGTATCTTGTTTTCTCACGAGATATCTACGATTCTCTTTCCGTACCCAGCATTGCTGACTAGGACATCGACTGGAGCTTTGTGTTGCTCTTGGATCTCTTTGAACATGTTTGCAATATCTTCCACAGATCCCATATCGGCCTTATGAATCGTTATTCGCAAACCCTTGCTTATCTCATCGAGGCTTGCTACGAGGGCATCAATCTTGTCTTTAGACGTAGAGTAAGTCAACGCAAGGTTGACGCCACAAGATGCTAACTTCCTTGCGCAAGCTTCACCAATACTGCAAGGAAAACTGTCAGCGTCACTAGTAATATATCTTAGAGCTCATAGCAATTGCTTACCCCCCAGATGCTCCAGTGACTAAAGCCAGTCGACCCTCGATTTTGTTATCCGCCATATTTACTTAAGTTAGCTGCTTGAAATGCCTGACTAGTTATAAAGAAAATAACTTTGCGGCAACTAAATCAGCGAACTTCGTGTAAATTTTTAGATTGCAATTATCTTAAGATATTAAAGATACAGAACAGGAATATTTCATATTAACCCCGCACAACTAACAACTAATCCCGGTGTTCACTCGACGTACCCACTCTAACGATGGGAATGGAGGCTAACGGCTATTACGGAATCCCGCGTGCACGGCCAATCCTCCAACACCCACCTAGTTATCTGATAAGGTCTTGATAACGTCCTCCGTTCCCTAGCTATCTGTTTTACTGAAGATATTATCTATTATAACGGACGTAGGAAGGTAGAAAAAGAGTCGGAGGGTGCAAAGTGTAGTTAGTTTTCTCCTGTTTGGATATCTTCCACGCGCATTGCGGGGGTGGCGCTGTACCCCGGGGTTTCTCGTCTGGACTGTCCGCGTTGCTTAGGACCACGATACACCGTCGGGCCTTGTTGGACACCGCCGGACAGCTACGAGCGCTTCTATCATCTCTGTCTCTTGCACCAACAGAGGAATGCCGTCCTATCAGCCATTCCAATGCCTAGTCTGTCTTGTCCGCTTTACCCGACATGAGAACCTCAAGCGACATGCTGCGCTTCATACTCGCTCCTAGGGCGAGTTCCCTTTCCTGTGAATTTTGCCGGGCTTCCTTCTCACGTCCCGATCTACGCTATCGCCATATGAAGAGAAAACACCTGGAGCACGAACAGAGACGGACTACTAGGCCACATCGCGACCCACCGGCGCTCAGACAAGGCAGTGAAGGATGGAGCGCTCAAGCAGGGAGCTCTCAAGCAGGGAGCCCTCAAGCAGAGAGCCAAGATGGCTTACTCCGTCAGCGTTCCGGAAACGAAGGTGAACTGGAGATAAGTAGCAGGATTTGGCACACGGCATTGCGGTATGGGCAACATCAGTTCGATTATGACAACTACGCAGAAAGCACAAATCTTGCAACTAACGCACCTAATAGCACTGGAGATAAAGGCCAACTTAGCACAGATCCACTGACGCACCAACTGTCGATGAGTGAGTCGACTTGCAGTTGTCAAATCGAACAGGATACAGCAGACCTGGAACGGAACCTGCTACTAGAAACATCCTTTCTGTAACGGGGTGGTGCCGACCGCCGTTACAGTGCGTAGTATATATAGCGTGTTGCGCGTATTCCAGGCGAGCTGGAATACTGTAGTCTTTTTGGCTCAGTGAGGTGTAGCGCGAGCGCAACCGTACATCGTTACACTTTCTCAAACCGGCCCACCACGTAGACACCCAACTACATCCGCAGGCCACCTCACCGTCTGCTTCGTTCGACACAAACTTGGCCAGCTTCAATGTCAACCAAGACATCTATGAGGGCGTGTTATCAAATAACCTACCCCGGCTCCAGGACAATTGGTATCCGTCTGCCCAGCAGATTACACGGGGCTGTAACCTCTTCTTTACGCACGTCTCAAACCTTGTCCCTTTTCTTCACCAACCAACATTTGATGTAACTCACGCTGCTCCTCACTTGGTCCTCAGCATTCTCTGCGTTGCCTATCAGCACGGCGAGGATCCAGAATGTGGTGATCAAGTAGGATCAGGCGTGATCCTGTCTATACGCTGCTTCCACCGAGCTCGTGCTCTTATCACCTCTAACAAAGAGAGGAAGCGTAGAAAGGAACATATAAGGATGAGTTATAGACGTAGTAAATAATTACCATTCTATAAAGCAGCTACTAAAGCATGATAGAAGAAATCGTTTTTCTCGGCAGCCGTTCGCTGGAAAGAGGCCAACAAGTCGTCTCGACGCTTCGAAATGAGTGCGCCGATTCCATCGGGCCGCGCGACAAGGGGTGCGCCCTAAAGGAGTGCCCCAATTGCTTCAACACCGTTGAGACCATCCAGGTTGACATCGCTAGCGACTTGTCCATTGAGAAAGCTTTCGAGACCGTCAAGGCCAGCGTCGGGCGCATCGACGTCCTCATCAACAACGCCGGTGCGCAATACTGAACCCTCTCCCAATTCCGTGCACACCTCGCTGACATTGCCCAGGCGTTATCAAGGACCTCGACTGCGTCCGCGGCAAAGCCTCGCTACGTGAGAGCTTCACCGGCTCTTATGATGTCAACGTGGCCGGTACGCACGTAATGACGTGGACGTTCATGCCGCTGCTCTTGCAGTCCTGCGACCCACGGCTCATCTTTGTCACCGGACTCGATACCTTCGAGGAGTCCGCGAGGGAGGATTTACTGTTGCGGCCGCTGGAGCGCGGCTGGCCGAAGAAGGTGGAGGAGCTCGAGACGGTCGGGTACCGCTGCACCAAAACCGCGCTCAATATGTTGATGCTGGATTATCACCACAAGCTGCAAATTGATGGCGTCAAGGTATGGTGCGTCGGCCCCGGGTTCCTAGCGACGGATGTGGGTGAGGGGGCCAACCATCCGAGCATTGGGGGACGCTTGCTGAAGAGCGTAGTGGAAGGAAAGAGGGATGGGGATACGGGGAGGTTCATTGTGAAAGACGGGATGGCAATTACTACTCTATATAATACCAGAACATCTTAAGCGAGAATTGTCAATTTAGCGGTGATAAGGAGTGCCCACCACGTGACCGTAATCTTTGTCGCCGCGTGACTGTACTTCGCTCGCAACCACGTGCAGTCACGTGTGCCCGCCTGCCAGCCCGTTGCAGGTCCGTTGCAAGTTGCAAGCCTGTTATAAGCCCCTTTGCGATGCCAAACGCCAACCCTATTCGTAACCCAATAGACTGCACTATATTTGTACACCCTGTAACACCCGGTAATTATCTTACAGCTGTAGTTATATGGTTTGTAAATTTGTAGTACCTAGGTTTGTAGTAGGAGTTATCATAATAGGAGTTATAATAACCCGAAGAGCCCCTAGAACCTAGAAAGCCCCTAGATAAGGAAACTAGGTTTGTAGTAGGAGTTATCATAATAGGAGTTATAATAACCTAAAGAGCCCCTAGAACCTAGAAAGCCCCTAGATAAGGAAATTCACTCTTCACTTTCTTATGATAAGGTAGTTGTAACACTCTTTGTAACCCTTTGTTGTTTCCTACGCATTTAGTTCCCTCTACTAGGTTCTTATAGCTTACTATATAAGTTGTACGCTTTACCTATAGCTTTACCTATAGTTTTACCTACAGCTTACCTCCTAGATTTCTACATGGTTACCTATAGCTTTACCTATAGTTTTACCTATAGCTTTACCTATAGCTTTACCTATAGTTTTACCTATAGCTTACCTCCTAGATTTCTACATGGCTAACGCTATTAATTTGTCGCCCTATGTAGCCTATACCCACTGCTAGTAGTTGTATTCTACACTATAGGTAGTAACACATGAAGTAGTAAATACTGCGTATAAATATGTATTTGGTCTACATAGTATACCTATACTATGTTGACTAAATGACGACGGACAGGCGTCCTTCCTCTACGGCCTCGCAACACCGACGCCCCGCCACTACCCCGAAACCCCAACTTCCCCGCACACTAGCAGTGGAGGAGACTAGATAGTTGTGGGGCGCAGGAGGTTGAGGAACGGCCCATTCTATAAATACTGTAAAAAAAACCTTCTTTTATAGATTTAAAAATGTGTTTTCGTAAGGGTATTTTAATATGCGGTTTTCCACACACTTATCAACACCGACTGTACTCTTACATACCTCGCTGCAAACTGCGGTGGATGCGGAGGTGCGGAATCGTCAAATTCTCAAGGATTCTACTCCGTAGAAGTTATTCGCCGCGAGTCTCAAGAAGGACGTTATGATGCCGAGACTTTATACTAACTGGGGTCTGATGGGTCTAGCGCTAGGTTGCGACCACGTCGTTGCTCTCCTTACACTATCAACATTATTACAGAGTAGAAAACAACACGAGAAGAGCAGATTTACCCTAAGCAGTTAGTCATTCCCTCTCTCAAAAGAATGCTAGAGCTAACAAAACATTCGCAATGTAGTTGCTACCCACCAAAATGGAAGGAATCCCAGCTTACGACCGCGATGTTCTCGTTCGCTGCCTCACGCGTCACTACGAGACGCTCGTGCGTATGGGATATATGGAAGATTCGAATATTCAACGCCCACCACGTGGAGGCTGGGGCGACCAGATTGACGCTAAATCCCTTCGTATCATGGGCCGAAACGAGACGGTTATTGACCTCTTACGACACCTTCCATACCTCCAGAAAGACTACCTGATCATGCCCGACACCGAGCCAATACAATATCTTGGTATGATGTGGGATGATACTCTTGCCGACAAGATGGCAGTGGATAAATCCCTGTCACAATTCTATCCCCCCCTCATGCCGTTTGACGAGGAATCAGAACCCGGAATGGTTTGCTTGACCCACGGCCGTGGCTCAACTGACTGGTTGATTGATACTAAAAAAGGCTACGTGTACCCCTGCGGCACCCATTGGGAGGTGTAGAGAACTCAAGAGGACCCACCATGGCTATGGTACAATCCTGTTGCTATCGAGAAATTCTTTGACGAAATCCATCGTAAATTTCTTTCTATCGACCTAATTCCTTTGCCCGGCGTTACTCATCAGCGAAAGCGGGGAGATCAGGACATGTTGGAACATGAAATATTCGAGGACGGCGAAGAACAAATTAGGGTAAGTTATAATGTGTTGCAGAGGAAGCAAATTACTGATCACATTTGTTCTAGCCTGTTAAACGAATCTTCCAAGATCACGGATGGCCCAACTTTGAGACATTTTCAAAGGAAGAATGTATTAAGGCCGCGAACATAGCCCGCCTGCAAGTCGTCGAGAAGTGGACTTTTCGGTGGGCTGAAGACGACATAATAAAGGCAGAAGCATGTGGTGACATGAAAGAAAAGGAGGAGGCTAAACTAAGACTAAAGAAGGCGCGGATTGAATATGCCCGCGAGTGGGAATGAAGATTCTGTGTTTTTATTGTTTGGATCCTTAAACGTTTACCTCTATTTTTCACTGTCTCACATCCCCTCCTTGGGTTTTCACGAAGTAGTAGGAGGAAGACAGTCACGATTCTTAGTACATTTCGGGCCAACTCTCAAGTACAAATCCTATAGGCGATACCGCAATAACAACACAACTTATATACTCCTACCACTTCATACACGACTCATCTAAGACGTTGCTATGCAATAAGAGTATTCCGGCCAAATCTGCGTCCCGCAATCCTCGCCAGCCGTCTGAGAATAGGATTCAAGGAGTAATGTAAATTCAACTCTATACCATTGTCGTCCGCAATCTGCTAGCAACTATCTCCTGTATTCGCCTCATAGAACTTCATATAGCTGGTAGGGATTCCTGCTTGTGTATTTGTCGGCTTTGTAGCGTCACGGACGTTGGCGTGGGTGCTTTGGATGTGGTCGAACCAGACACGCCAGTGTAATAATAGTAATCCGAATCTGGCCAGATTTCTGTGCCACAGTTTTCGCCAGCAGCACCGAGAATGGGATTCCATGTGTAAAACAAGGAGAGTTCGATACCTGCATTAGCAGCCATATCATAGCAACCTATGCCGGTTTCTGCCATCGCCCATTTGTTGCAGTTTTGCCGCAATCCCCTCCCTTGTTGCTGTGGGCTTGGGATTTGATGTGCTCGTTAGGGGTTTAGATGTGGTCGAGCTAGCTACACTTGTTGTGGTTGGGAGGTCTTTGCTAGTAGCAACACAATAGGCGTATTCTAGCCAAATCATCGTGCCGCAGTTCTCTCTATGCCCTCTAAGAACAGGGTTGAGCTTAAACAACCGAGCCTGCGTGACCTGTCCGTCATTAGAGATCTTCTAGCATGAAGCAGCGGTCGAATTAGCTACCACATATCGAATGCAGTGAGCGGCAATGCCTTCCACTAAGAAATCACAAGCTCTGAGAATGTTTAGATTCCACATGCTTAATTGTGCTAGGCTGATTGGATTCGTTTCATTCGATGCGGATTTCGCAACCGACTCGCTGTGGGTATATGGTCAGTCTAAGTATTCGTAGGGTCCTTGGAGGAGTTTATACCAGGTAGCACTTTCGCCGACTTGCAGGAGCCTACACGATTTTGGCACGTATACTAAACTGTCCAAATAGCATTCTTCGCTGCTAGACGCCACCATCAAACTCCCTGTCGCAACGTTTCATTCTAGGGCGAGATAGTCACCCAAACGCTGTGAACTACGATCATGCAATCCGGCAGCATGAGTAGGCTAATCTATGCTCTCTGCCGTGACAGCACCCGTTGTTACATACAACGGCGTCACGCTAACGTTTACATTAATGCATAAATAACATTAGCAAATCATTAGAGCGGCCGCTGTCTCATAATCTCGCGTCAAACTAGAGCAAGGACGATCAAAGCACGGTATATAGGGGATCTTAATCAGCATTTCAAAGGGTCTTCTGGTGGAGTACGGGTACTCCTCTGTCTGTGTTCGGTGGTGCGTGTACTTTAGCGCCGGATTCGGATGGAGATGCAACAGTTTTGAAGGCGGGAAACCAAAACATCAGATCCTCACAAGGGACGACGGCTTTGGTTGTGTGCAACCACCAGCAACGACTGCCGAACTTATGAAAGCCAGTCAACAGAGGAGGACAGCAGGGGACATACGAAACAACTGGGGCATACAAAAACAACTGTGTCGCGCCCAGGCCACACGGCGCCGGCGCGAAACCAGTGGATACGGCCACAAAAAAAGGACGGCAAGGGAAGGGAGGGAGTGTCCGTGTTGAGTAACTCGAGTCCCTGGATTGGATTGGATTTCAATTGAGAGGCGGCCCGGATTGAACTGGCATCTCCCTTGTATCTCCTTTCGGAAACCGTGCCGTATGGTAGAGAAGCACGAACGAATACTATGGGATACGACTTTGTACCCAGAGTAGTAAGCTTAAGTCTTGACGCCCTCTAACCGCATGCGGTAGTTCAAACAGCCTCTCCCCAGCGATAGTGCAGGATGGGGAAATGAGCTCTTGCTGAAGCGATATGAGCTCTCCACACCGGGCCGCAGCGCAACCAATTGAAGTGGGATTTTTCCACTCTTTTCCCACGCTTTCTCATCAGTCTAGCCCGCAAATATAGAAACAGGACAGGACGATATCTGGGCAGAGCTCCAATCATGGATATGACAGTTTCAGCCATGAGGTCTTGCTCCACAAACCCTGGGTGCAGCAGTAGTACTAAATACTATAGAAATAGAGCAAATAGACCGCAGTAGTATTTACATTTACTGGAGTATGGAATCTTAGTATAGTACAGTGCAGGAAGCTATCGATACACAGACAGAGTGGTACCTGAATGTTGTTCTAGCTGCGATGTGCGCCGTGCCGCCCCTCCAGAATTATTTTCCCTTCCCCAGCCCCCCTTGTATATCCCACTCTAGAGACTCTAGAGGCACCTTTCCCACTCGTACTTCGTACGCCCCTCTGTTTGTTTCCCCCTCCCAACCCCAGCAGCAAAACATTCGCTCCAGTGCTACTTCTTTGCACTTGCTTTGCACTATTGCGCCGAACGCCGAAACCTTCGCTCCTTCCTGACCCTTTTATCCTATACCAATAGCGCTCTATACTTCAGCGCAGTGCAGTGGCCCCTCCTTCTTACCCCTACAAGTTCCAGCTCTGTGGCATCGATCCTCCATCGTTCCTGCCCCAATCGACTGAGCCCACCCCCCCCTTGGAACCTATTACAGGCCCATCGCGAACTGTTACTACGGCCAACTCGTAGCCTCAGATGCATTGACGCAGCTTTCGCTCTTGCTCTCTTACAACTTTCTTCGCCGTCACCTTCAAGTCACTCGTTTTTCCCTTTTTTTCGGTCGCTTTCTCTTCATCTCCTGGCTCATCCACTTGGATTGCCCAGGGCTGTTGAGAACTATACGCGCCTGCCGCCCATTTCGACAATTGCGGACAGTGGGGGAGCGCGGAGTTGAATGACGGTTGGAAAACACGAACGCTGAAGGTAGAAAGGGAGGGAGAGGGTCAAACCGGTCATCGCACCGCGCGAATTCGAATTCGAAACTACAATAAAGAAGACGATGGCAGCTCGCGAGTCCCAGGCGGTGGAAGGGACGCGATGCCCAGCAACGGGGAATCGTAAACAGTCGTACAAACGAGGAGGGCCGAGTACCCGACGATTGACCAAGTCGGTCGTGCTGCTCTCGATACTCGCCACGGTGCCTACGGCTCTCGCTCAGGATGGGTGCATTTCGCTCTCAGGCTCAAAGGCCTGCCCGGCCTTTAATCTTTCATCGGTATCAGTCACTGGTGGTGTGGCAGACTTATTGTATGTACTATTTCCGCGTGGACGATTGTCCACGAATCTGCCGACCCAGCTAACCTCGTTATTCTCCAGCCCATTCTTAAAGACAGTTACAGACACCGCTTCTTTCGACCAGAAATTACTTTCGTATGTTAAAACATCTTATGTACAGCAGAAGTAAGTTTGGTCCTCATTCCAGCCTCTTGTCCCGCAATGTCTTACCCGAAGTATAGATATCAAACTCTCCTGGGATGCTCTAATATCGACCTCACCAATACAACTGAGCTTTACGCACGCTTTACCACTTCAGTTATATGTAATGCGATAATACAGAACTCCAAAGACAACTGCAAACTCACCGCAGACCAGTTGGAGCCACTGTGTGCTGATGCATGCGTAAGTGACAACCCCGAATGTTTAATCAACACTACTTATACTGACCAATTCCCCAGAGTCAACAAGCCTTAAGTGAAGGAAGGATCATTAATGATGCTAACCTGTGTACAACCTCTGGGTTTGATCCTAACCAGCAGGTGAAACAGATCCGCGCAGATTTCATCACCTGTTCATTGCCGGCAAATTCGCTGAACAGTGGAAAGTGCATTACTGGCATTGACAACGAGCCAAATAACTGCGGTTTCGGAACAAGCACAGTTGGATTGTGCGGGTATTGTGGAGCCGGTGGCCAGAATTCGACAGATACCTGCTGCTATAACTCTCAGGCGGAATCCGTGTGTGTTGGCGTTGTCCTGCCCAGCATCACGAAGTCAATTACTCTGCCATCTTCATCTGCGGGATCATCATCGACAGCTTCAACAACACCAACAACACCCCCGGCAGCCAATTCCTCGGGTGGTTCCAAGAAGATCTCAGGAGGTGCTATTGCGGGTATCGTCATTGGCGTAATTGCTGGTATCGCTCTCATTGTCGGCCTCGTCCTGTTTTGCCTGAGACGCAAGCGTGGTGGAAGCCAGAACGGTAGCGTCTTCAACCAGCCCAGCCCGCCTCGTAAGGGTGCCAGTATGGTCCAGGCTCCAGGCTCCGGCCGCTCTGGTCCTCAACCACCTGCAGGCTTTGAAGTACTTCCAGGTGGCCGCATTGCTCGCATGTCAGCCTTGGAAGGTGGTCACTCGGAATCTCCCACTCGGGGCAGTTCTATTGTTGGTGGTAGCGCTGCTGGTGCGGCTGCAGGGTATGCTCGTGGCAGAAGACACGGTGGATCCTCGTCCAGCGAGTATGGCGAGAGCCCACATTCCGACCAACGCAGAGGAGTTCTTCGCCCCCCACCTGCTGGACGCCGAAACGGGTCGCTCTCGAGCGGCTCAGCTCTTGGAGAGGATCCTACTTCTCCTATCTCCGGCAGTGGAAATGAGCTGTCCTCGCCGCATGGCATTGCAAGCCAGCAGTCGGAGCAGCTCGCATATTTCAAGGACTATTACTCCCAAGATGAGATTCACCCGGGTGACAAGGTGTCGACCCTGTGGGCGTACCAGCCCCGCGCAGGAGATGAGTTCATGCTCGAGAGAGGAGACATGCTCAAGGTTGTTGGAATTTGGGATGATGGTTGGGCGACTGGTGTGATCGTGGATGAGAGGGCTGAAGAGTGGGATGCGCAGAGGAATGCTCAACGCGACAGCGGTGTTTCGAATACTGGGCGTGTGGACCCAGCGCCGCCTGTCAACGGCGAAATCAAGGCATTCCCACTTGTCTGCGTCTGCCTGCCAGAGCACTGGAAGAAGACGATTGAGGGAGACGGATCGACTGAGACAAACTCAAGTGCTGCAGCACACCCGTAAATCTTTCCTTGCGACTCTTTTTGCTCAGTTTTGCTCAGACCACGGCACGGCTTTATGACGGCGTTTATTCTGTTTGACACGGCGTTTGTTATTGTGCACCACCACCCACTCTTGCTTTCAGGCTTTTCCGACCCGACAATTATCATTTCGATCTCAAGTCCTCGACCGACACCCTCCCAGATAAAATTACCCAATTCTTTCTCCAAGTTGAAAATACAGACGCTACACGACAAGTTCGAGGCGCGAAACAACCATTCACCTCACATTCGACCGCGCAATTTCTGTCACCCCCAACCTGGCATTTACGTCACGGCTTTATTCGACTTTCTACTTCACACCCCCTTAATGCTTAAAAACCACGGCTATTTACCGATCCAAAGCCGTCTGGTCTCCCATTACTCATTCTAGACTCTTTAAGCAGCAAGCAACCACTTCTTCTTTCAACAAACACACCATTACCCCATCCCATCGGAGGCTAGCCTTGATTAAAAAGACACTACAAATTTATAAACAGATAAAGGGGCGACCACGACCTTGACGACTCGACCCCGTTTCTGTTTTTTTTTACGCAAGATCAGCGATCGCATTCCTTATACCCATTTTCATTTTCATTTTTTTTTTGTTTATTTGTCGGGGAGAGCGGGGAGGGGCGGAGAGCAGCTTTGAACGAGTTGCGAGAGAGAAGGGGGAGGGGCTATTATGCCTGTTTATACCGCAGTGGCGCGTTGGTGTGAAGCACTGGCGTGGCTGTTTTTGTGGGATGTGAGAGGGGTGTGGTGTGGTGGTAATTGAGGCTGGAATGGGTGTATACATAGAACATAGCAAATATATATCCTTTACTCGATGATGGTGTGTGGCTTATGCTGGCAGTGGCTGGCCCATAAGTGAACCTACTTCCTTCTATTGTGTACAACTAGAAGCTGAGGCTTGTCAGATCTAAACACCAGTCGTCCAATACTGCATGAACGGAGTTCATGAGTTCAAAGTGTGTAGAGAAACCAAATGCTTGTCTATTTATAACCAACCAGGTGTCTGTCTACCTCTACCCTCTAAATGGCCCAAGATCCAAGAGAAGTAACCTCTATACCCCCAATCCGCCGTCTAAATCCAGTTTTCGGTCATCATCATTCGCCCACCACTTCTCACTCACCCACCACTCATCCGCCATCCGCTCATCGACTCTACCTCTTGCGCCTCATCTACCATTTAAATAAGATATGGGGCAGTTATGAGATATGAGGATGAGATGCGAGATATGAGATAGGCATTTAAGCCTTCAGCGCAGCAGTGAACGCCTCAACGCCCTCGGCGGAAACTTGCTTCACGCTCTTGGCGCCGGAGACGATGCTCTGGACTTGGGTGAGGATGGTGGTCCAGTCTTCGAATTCGTAGAAGGGGACGTGTTGCTTGACGCAGTAGGCTACTAGTTCTTGGGGTGCGTTAGAATGTTTTCTCTTGTGCTGTGGTGGTGTTGGGTCGGGGGGATTGGGGAGGATTGGGTTGTAGGATTGCGGTGGTGTGGTGGGGGAGGGGAGACATACCATGGCCCTTCTTGGCGAAGAGGAGATCAGTCTCCTTGGCGGCCGAGAGATCGGAGACCCCGTCACCGGCGTAGAACATGGTTGGTCTCTGGTCGGCAGGGAGGGCGGCGTAGGGACGGATGGTGCTGCTCTTGTCGTGACCAAAGCCGCTGATGGAGAGGTAATTAGTTTTTGTTTCTTCCAGATCTGGTTGAGGAATGTTGAGGGATGGTGGGGGAAGGGAGTTGATGGGGTTAGGGGACACTCACGTCTCGTCATGGAACACAATCTCCCATCCCTTCTCCTCATTGATGCTCTTCCCCGGGCGAGCACCAACGTCGTTGCTCACAATCTGCATCCAGCTGCTACCATCATCAAGCAGCTTATCCAGCAGCGCGCGGATAATGGGTGTCATACCCCCACTGAGGATAACAATGGGAACATTATTCGCCTTCGCCCAATCGTAGAACGCGCGAAAGCCCGGATCAAGCTCAATTGTCTCAAGCAAGATATTAGTGCACTGATCGAACGGCGTCGGGACCGAATCCAGCATCTGCTTGAACGCAGAGCGGAAGGTGATCTCGTTTGCGAGGACCTGGCGGTTGAGGCCGAGGCGGGTGGGCTGTCCGAATCCGAGGTTGTCGGTCATGTAGTCGTTGGAGTCGCGAGAGGTGATGGTCCCGTCGAAGTCGGTGAAGAAGATATGTTTAGGCGAGGTCGCCATGGCGGGGAGTTGCGCGGGGGTGGTGGAGCCCATGGTGGCGGTTTGGTGATGCGATGGCGGGGTATTGGGGGATTGAAGTTATGGTATGGTATACAGCCCTTTATCTGTGAGAGAGTGTTAGAGAAGGTTGTTTGTGGAATTGGGGGGATAGGGTACTTACAGCTGTTTATATAGGTCGAGGGGGAAAAAATTGAATATATAAATAAGTTGGGAAGGGGGACGGGACAGATGATGAAGATTGAAATATTTGATATATAGTCGCGGGTAGGTGCAGCGGTCGGCGGCCAGTAGCCAGCACGATAACGATCGGCGGGGGTGCCGTGATTCCAAGGGTCCTACCACTTACGGAGGCGGTGAAGGGATTGTGTTGTGGTGGTTGGTGGTGGTTGGTGGTGGTTGTTGCTGGTTGGACGGGAAAGGTACACAGAGGTACCCGTACCATACTAGATCGCTGTACAAGGTACTTCAGCGGCTATTCCATTGGTCTCTCCGTCCGATATTCGATTTCAATGTCTCGAAAGCGGGTGTTTGCTTCCCTATTCTTCTGACTTATAGTATCTTTTTCCTTAACAACACCTCACATTCCACACCTCATCTCTCACTCCTCACCTCTCATCTCGCCCTTCAATCCCTCAATCCCTCTCCCGGGCTACGCCTGGATATGCGACAACCACTGCTGAGACATGCAGCGCGCTCCATATTTATACAATCAGCACCGGCCTCAGCTGGCCGACATGCAGCCACGCCGACCATCCAGAGCCCAAGGCAAGCCCTGACTTGCATACAACGGCACTACCTCTCCCAACAACGACGGCACTTTGCCGATGAGAAGAGAAGCACGCCCTCCATCTCCTCCTCCAGCGAACCGATCAACCTAGGCGCCCCACCCACCGCATCTCAACAATCTGAACCCCCCTCCTCTCCCTCCTCAGCCGACACACCCACGGCTACAGACCTAAAGCAAGGAGCCGCATCTTCCTCCCCGGCCCCCCCTCCGGATAGCCTCACCCCCAACAATGGCGAGCTCCCCTCCGCCACCGAGCGCCGCCGCTCCCACATCTCCAAGCGCCTCACAAACATAATGGACAACCTACAAGGCAACATCTTCCTCGCCTCCCAGCACCTCAACGACCTAACCGGCTACTCCGGCATCGAGGCCCTAAAACGCACCATCACAGTTCACGAACAGCACCTCGAGGCCTCGCAGGAGGAAGTCCGCGTCTCGCGCCAGAACTACAAGCAGCTCGTTGCGGACCGCGCTGCTAGCCAGCGCGAGGTCACTACGTTGTTGGCGAGGAAGGATACGTGGACGCCGATTGACTTAGAGCGCTTCACGAGCTTGTATAGGAGTGATCATGGGAATGAACATGCGGTGACGGAGGCAGCGCAGAGGTTGGCGGATGCGGAGAGGACGTCAGAGCAGGCGGGGTCGAGACTCAATGCTGCTATTTTGGCGAGGTATCATGAGGAGCAGATTTGGTCTGATAAGATCAGGCGCATGAGTACGTGGGGAACTTGGGGGTTGATGGGGGTCAATGTGTTGTTGTTCCTGGTGTTCCAGTTTGGGTTTGAGCCGTGGAGGAGGGAGAGGCTGACGAAGGGGTTTGAAGACAAGGTGCTTGCGGCGCTGGAGAGGGAGAGGGAAGTCTTGAGAATTGAAGATGGAGAGGCTGGCTCTGGTGCCGGCGGCGTAGAAGCCGTGGAGGCAAAAGAGCAGAGCCTCGAGGTGGAGTCGATAGGGGTAACTACCCCTGAGCTGGCCGCTGGGATTATAGAGACGACAGGAAGCCCCGAGGCTGCCCCGTTAGAGGCAGAAGGTAAGACGCCCGAATTTTCGCTGCAGTGGCGCCAGCCAAATACCTGGAAGGAAGGTGTGGTTTCGCCCTGTGTAGCGCGAGTCCAAAATCTCTTCAGCGAGGAGAAGGTCTCGCTGCGGAAACAGGATGTCACGCTTGTAGCATTAGAGGGCCTGGCGACTGGTGCTGCTGTTGCGGGACTGGCCGTCATGTACATACTCCGCCCGAACTAGATGTAGATACTGTATATTACAATATATGAAGAATATGAATTCCATGCCGTTCTGCATATGTTGTGTTTACCCGTCGAGGCGGTGTGACCTGGGATCGGAAGTATGTGAGATGAGGTGTCACGGACAGAATTAGCAATGGGGCGCGTGGTACTTGGGGAGTAGCTATCTCGTGGCTACCAAATTCAACTGTATTATTTATATGCAGTTTTCGTCGGGTAGCAAAGGCCGATATCCAATATGAAACTGTGCAGTAACGAAGAGTAAAAGAGCAAACTGAAATCCCAGCTCGCACCCATCATGACCCTCCTGCCTATAGTGGCAAAAGAAAAGCTATGTAAAAACGACCAATCGCATAAATGCTCGCCCTGGGTATAAAGAAAAAAACGCAGTCGTCCGCGCTGAGCAGCCCCTTGCTTCCCAATATGCGAGGACAAACATATCCAAGATATGTGCACACTTCCATTCACCCATTTCATTCCAATTCATCGCGCTCCGTATATACCAACTCCCCTGAGCAACTGTGCCCCATTCATCCAGTCGTGTTTACTTCCCAATCTCGTTATACAACCACGCCTTCCTCAGCTTAGCTGGTAGCATCAAGAATATCGACGCGCTGTCTTCGTTGCGAACCACGTTTATGGCGGCGACTTGCTCCTTCATGGTAAGTTTGTCGACGAACTCGGCGAGCACAATCTTCACTGCCTGCTTGACTTTACTAAGAGGCGTCTCCGCTTGTGGTATCGGTATCTCTGCTGTTCTAGCGGGGGTTGTTATTGTAGTTGTTTCCTGGACTTCACTGAACATTCGTGCCAGCGGGGCAGTCAGTTCGGGCGACTGAGCCATGGAACGGACGGATTCTCTCCTGTTTGAAGTATCTACAACTATGGTGGGTGGTGGCGTGCCAAACATGTCATCCGGCAGGTTCGTTATCATCTTCCGTCGCCGTGGCGGTGGTATGGGGTCAATGGGACTTTGCTTTCGGCTGGGATGTGAGGCCGGTTCATTTGACGCTCCTGATATCGAAGGGCTGCGTTCCGGCAAGCCCCTAGAAGGACTGCCGCTCTGTCGCCAAACTTGTTCGCGGAAGAAATCAACATCCCTCCTCCCGTTCTTGAGAGTCTGTGGGGCATCGTTGGCGCTAGCGCTTAGTCTCGTAGGTATTCCACTGGCAGCCTTGGTTTTTGGAATCTCGAGCTTGATAGTTTTAACTCTGCGATGACCCCCTGGAGTGAACTTGTATGACTGATCTTCGTTGGTTGCTCTGCGTTTTCCAAGGCTTCCGGATGTTAGCGGGGGAGTGGAGGGGGCGGACAGACCATAATAATCTGTATCCGTGTCCATTGCCTCATCATCTTCGTCGAGGTGTTGTTGACCCTGACCTCGGGTTGTAAGACGATCTGTGGGAGTCGAAGCCAGTGAAGTCTGCTCGTTTTCAGGTGAGTTGCTTGCGCGGCGTCCAGGATCAGAGATCTGTTGGATGGATGATGTGTCGGAGCCGTACTCTTCTCCGATCAAATCCACAATCTCCGGGGCGATTAGGCCTCCTTCTCCAGCGGCTAGGTCCTCGATAGGCAAGACATCTTCTTCAGGATGGGCTGATGACGGTGTCCCCAGTGCGGGGTGCCGACCGGAGTGGTAAATATTATTACCCGCGTAATTGTATGGCAGAAGGTCTGTGTGCTGAAATGGAAGTTCGGGCATTTTGTGGCGAATCTCCTGAGCAAGGCGGTCCCAAAATGACCCTTTGGTAAAGCGCCCACAGTATACTGTAGGCATTTGATAAAACCTCAGTGTTGCGACCATGAACGAGCTCCTAAGGTCCTTCCCTTTCACCGTCTTTATGAAATCTAGGACTATCAGCTGCAAACTTATGGCTTTGACCTCCCAGTCCCCGTCTGCATCCGCATGAGGCTCTCGGGGTAAGGTTTTGCGAAAAGGCTTTTCTAGGTGGTAATATATCGGGTTCTTTTGGGGTTGCCTCGGGACTGGCTCCTTCAACTTTGGATTGTACCAAAACGCGACGTGGAGCATTACCATCTTTGCAACGGCTTCATACTCTCTGATTTCTTCCACTAGCTTTGGAAAAATCCATCTTGGGTACCATAGATTCTTCTTCAAGGTCTTGTATGCCTCTGAGTACTCCGTGAATGGAAGGTGGGAGAGAAATCCTTCTTTGCGACTGCTGACTCTGTCAGCTTCGCCCCCATCCCAAAAAAGTTTGCAAAGATTGACTTGATATTCGTATCCGGGTTTTATCAGACCACCGCACACTAGGATCAAATGGAAGTCATTCACAGAAACGCGTGATGCCGACTCCTTGAACACCTTCTCCACCCAATCTGAGCCACCTTCCAGGTGAAAATCCCAGTACTATGTTTCTGTCAGCAGTGGTACTATCAAGCGGCTTATGCAGTTGGAACCTACGCCTTCCAGCCTGTATTTCTTCAAGTCAGTCAGTATCTCGATGTCAAAACCCTCAGACGCTGGTCCGTGTCGTAGCTTTGTTGCCTAACTCTTATAACGAGGATCTGACCATATCGTGCCGAAATCATGGACGTTGATCCTAGCAACAACTTCTGTGCTCCACTTTGTCCGTAGAACGTCAGCAATGGCATCTTGTATCTTTTTAGGTAGCTTATATGTGATGTGTTCGCCATGTTGGACGAGATAACTCCACGCCTCTGCATCCGTCGGGCGGCAACCTTCAGTTGGGCGGTAAACATCAAGATCCAATTGAAGCTCCATTTGAAATCTCTTAAACCTCGTTAGAGGCTGACCCGACTGTATTACATCAGTTGAGAAAATCCAGGTATATAGAAACAACGTACTGATAGTAGAAGGATGTTAGAAAAGTTGCGCTTAATGTTAACCCCCGTTCATTTTTTGAGATTGGTCACGTGATGCTCGATGGTCAACCTCGCATTTTGTAAAACGAAACTCCCATCTCAAGGGGGGGGACCACGTTTATATAGATAAACTGGAGTAAATTTTGTAGCTAGGCCCGCAGCAAGGATGTAGTCATCTGTGCAGTAAGTCTGTAGGAATTATTACAGTAATTCTGTCGTAACTATATTGTAACTAACTTCTGTAGTAACATTGTTGTAACATTGTTGTAACTTTTGCAGTAACACCGTAGTAGCTTTCGTAGTAACATCGTCGTAACTTTTATAGTAACTTTTGTAATCACATTATTACTTCTAGATAACTTTTAATAACTTTTGTAGTAACATGTCTCTATTACATTTATCACGCCTACATTACATTCCATTACACCTAAAACTTTGGTATAATGGTTTAAAAACATATAGTTACGGTGGTCTCTTCATGAGAGACCAGCGTAACTACCAGCCCTTTCCCCTCTAGAAATTGGGAAAAGGGGCGGTGCTAATGGGGAGATGTAGTTGAGGCTAGGCCATGCACTTATCAAGCTACTCCAATTTCTCAGAAGAAGAAAGACCAAGCACACAATGAGAATTCAGGAAACATCATCGCAAAAGAGGGTATGTGGTATTATTAGAGGCGAAACAATGCCGATTATACATCAAAATCATCATCATTCCCCGCCCCGCTAACTGATTGATCCTCCTTTAAAAGAGATCGGGAATCTTTATTTACGTTCTCATTCTTTCTCCCCCAATTATCCCCCTTCCCAAAAATAGCATCCCGCCGTTGGCTTACTGATCTCCCCACTGTGCGCATCATATGTCCGCGCATTCCGTCCCCCTTGGCCCCATGGACATGGCGTCTGCTTTTTCTTGGTTTCTCCAATCTTGGGCCCGAACACGGCGCCATCGGGTGGATGTGCGGTGTGTGCGGTAGATTGGATGTGATGTTGTCATTCCGAAATGTTGAAGAAATTTTGGCTGCTTGGGTTTCTTATACGAAATCGGCGCTGTACGAGAAGCCACGGAACTCTTCTTGCATTTCTTGGGTAAGGACTAAATAAGGGGGGATCGTTAGTTATCATTCCAAGCACGTAGACAAGACAACAAGACTTACCAGACTGAACCGGGGTTAACACAGGCGTAACACTAGTAAACTCCGAATCGAAGTTACTCGTATCAGTCGCACTGCTAATCTGCGGCAAGAACGGCGGCTGGATCCTCTTGTTATAAACGTCATCCCAGTTAATCTTCTGGAAGAAGGGCTGGTTCATGATCTCCTGTGCATCCGTTGGACCGCTACCGAGACGGGCTTCGGGCTCGCGGGTCAGGAGCTTCTGGAGGATGGAGACGGAGTCGCGGGGCATGTGGATGGGGTAGAGAGGCTCGTCGGCCAGAATGGCGTCGTAGATCTCTTCTTCGTCTTCGCCGCGGAAGGGGGACTGTTGGAGGAGCATTTGGTAGATTAGGACGCCGAATGCCCACCAGTCGACGGCGCGGCCGTATTTCTTGTCGAGTAAGATCTGATAGGGGTTAGCATCATTATAAACTTAGTCGGAAAGGAATTTACTAACCTCGGGTGCCATGAATTCAGGAGTTCCGCAGAATGTGCTCGTCGTGGACTGGTACCACATGTCCTCCTTACAAAGACCGTAATCTGCAATCTTGATATGTCCATCCATAGTAAGGAGAATATTGTCCAGCTTCAAATCACGATAGATGACACCATTTTCGTGGAAGTATTTCAGCGCCAAGCAGACCTCAGCAGCATAGAACTGGGCACGCTTGGTACCGAACTGCCCACGCTGAATATGAAGCATTAGATCGCCACCGCTAATATATTCCATGACGAAGTACACTCTCGTCTCCGTCTGGAAACAAGCGTGAAGGCTGAGCAAGAAGGGGTGGCGTTCCTTATTGGCAATCAGGAAAACCCTCTTCTCCGAGCGCGTGCTCTCAACTTCATCGTTCTCGATGATGAACTCCTTCTTCAAGACCTTAATGGCATACAGCCTCTTGCTCGCCTTGGTCTCCGCAAGCATGACTTTACCGAAGTTACCCTTACCAAGCACAGCCAAGAAGTTGAAGTGGTCGAGGCCAATGCGGCCACCTGCGCCTTGTTCGGTGGCGGATGGCGTCACAATAGGCTTGCGAGTAGCAATTGCCCCCGCTGGCGGTGCCTGTGGCTTTATCATTTGAGCTTCGGCTCCAGGAGGCATCCCGGTCACGGGGATAGCGCCATATTGTGGAATGACCGGAGCGCCTTGCTGGTGCTGCTGCTGCAACGGTGGTTGGAGGGCTGGTGGGTAAGCACCAACACCGCCGACATTCGCATAATCCGCAGGATTATAGGTGGATTGCTGGGCCGGGCGCTCTTGATAACCTGGTTTACCTTGTCCGCCATATCCTCCAGATGCCCTGTTGTAATCACCCGAGGTATCGTATGCACCTTGTCGCTGGCCAGATATGGCCGCGGTTGCAGCTATAGATGCTGCTGTAGCAGCCCCGCTCATGCGGTCACCTCCCTGGCGCTGCTGCTGGACTTGTGAGGGGTATGCAGCCTTTGCCGCATTGATAGACTCTTGAGAGGTACCAGATGCACCTTCGTAGGTTGGTGACTGTTGTGGTAATCTGTCGCCTGGCCCGTAAGATGATCGCTGCTCTAGCGTTGGGGCTTGGGACGAAACGGGAGACTTCGCAGTTACAGGACGCAAGGTCTTCCCGGCGAGGTTGGATTGATGGCCAGACTTGCCCTTCTGGTCCTGCTTGGCCTTTTCGAGTCGTATTCCTTCCAGGAGCAAATTGGCAACTGCCATGGACATACCACAGAAATCCGGGACCAGATGGACACAATGAGCGTGAGCTGTGAGATTGCATTCTGCGAATTCGTTAGTAATGAGCCTGGATTCTCTAGAGAGAAAGAAGACTTACCGCTGCACTTTCTACTATTCTTCTTGCCAAATGGTAGCATATAACCACAGTGGCAACACCAATTGGCGCCAACATTGGAAAACTTCTCGAAACGATGAGGAATCCGATGATTGATCTTCTCCTCATCCGGATCAGTCTCCGCATTGGATTTACTGATGCACTTCGTAACCACGCTAGAGTAACATTTCGTGTGGCAGGTGTACTTGCAGTCCTCGCACTGCATACCGGCAGAGTACTTCAGGAAGTCGCCGCACAGCGCACATCTCATGATATTGTAAAACTGCTGAGACACGAACTTGTGACCGAACATCTCGTGGACCAATTCCTTACGCTGGCGAATAGCTCCCTTACGGTTAAGACCGACATCGAATGGTCGCCTGTCCTTGGTCTGCTTGACAAAGCTGAGCGACAGTTGGATCTGACCCGAAGGCTCCAATGCGAACCAAGCATCGATGGGTTGCGGTGGTAGGGAAGGGTTGGGCGCGGGCGCCATGCCGCCGCCGTTAAACCCAGGCTGCATTCCAGGGCTGGTAGGTCCTCCAAACTGGGGCGACTGTTGATTCTGAGCCGGGGCAGCGCTGCCTGATCCCATTCTATCCGCAGAGACCCAGCCGGAGCTGTTGATTTCGGCCTCGATCTTCTTTCGTCTCATCTCTTCTGCAATATCGGATATCCTGATCCATAAGAGGCCAACGGGAAGAGCCTGCTCTCCGGTTTTGTCATATACTGTTAGTTCAATCTCGTTTGCCTTTTCGACATTCAGGTTATGAGTTTCTCCATCCCATCGATCGGTTCTCGACGTCTTTGTTCGGGCAACAACATTATCTTCGACCTTGACGGCAACAAAAGTTTCCGGTCCGCGAGAAAACCTCGAGGTGGCGGCATGGTCAACATCCTTCACAGCAGTAACTCGTATCGATAATTGACCAGTAAGAGGCTTGCGCAGATTGGGGGTGTTGATGCTATCATCTAGTCGTTGTTAGCCGGAATGTTGGTCATATCATACTTGTCCACATACCATCTGGCGCATCAGCACTGCTTTGCATGTCAATGTGGAGATCTTCGTATCTCTTCTTTGCCTGCCTCAACAGCATAATCTTTTGAGTACTATCCTTGTGACGGGCCGCGGCATCCGCTCTACTCTTCTTATCGCCTTCCATCGAGTATAGCTGTACCATCTTCTCAATACCCTTGAGATACTGCTGCTCAACATCGAGCTTGAATGCTAATTGCGACAACATGAGCTGAATGCGGGGTCCGAGATAAGGAGTATCGTATTTGATGAGATCTAGCAAATATCAGCTCAACGATCATCTGAAAATCAATCCTAGAATACAAACCTAGCTTCGAATAGTTTGCGCGCGCTTTTGGGATCGCAGATCCTGGGGCGGGGGGTGCGTAAGGATGTCTCGGTGGCATCATCCCCGGTGGGTTTTCGCTCTTAAACATCGTACTGTAGTCGCCAGACCCATAGCCACTCTGATCCGTTCCACCCTGCTCGATATAATTTCCTCTCGAATCCTTCGGTGGCGGCGTCGGCGGAGCATCTCTATCGTTCCTGGGACCCCCACCTTGAGGCCCGCCTCCCTCCTGACCCAGGCGCATATTATCCATATTCTGACCCACGGTGCGGATCTGCAATTCCCGCATCTTCTCCTCGAAGAATTGGATATTCCGACGGCCCTCTCGCATCTGCGTGTCGAGTTTCGAGCGCACTTGCTCGTTCTGTGTCTGCTGACGCATTGCATTGGCGGCGTTGATAAGAGCCTTCTCGCGCTCGATCTTCTTGTAGACGGCGCTGAGCGCCTCTTCGTCGGTATTCATGGCTGCGGAGGACTCGAGCGTCGTCGAGGGCGCGGTCGGGTTGTGGTGTTGTTGGGGCGTTCGGAAAGGTCCCTCTGGTGTGGGGTTAATGGGAGGAGGCGCCCGTTTGACGTCGGTCGAACTTGTCGATAAGCCCCGGTTGCTAATCGGGTGCCGAAGCTTGAAAGCAAGCTTTAATTATTCGCACTCTCGTGTATCTCCGAGTGAAAATGTTTGTTCTCTGAAAGCCCGGATATAAGGGCACAGAGTCCTTTCGAGGGTTGGCGGAGATAAAGGGTTTTCCCTTAATATGGTAAGAAATAGTGGTGGTGGTGGTTAATAGGCACCCTACACGTGAGTTTTGACGACCTATTGCGGGGGTCAATGAGTGATTTTGTTCAGCCAGATTTCGTGTGAATGCCGCAAGAACTTTTTTTTCGCACTTCACACGGGACCAAGGTTTTTCCCAAAAGCAAATAAACTGATACAAAGGTATTAAAGATTTCTTTTTGAAATTCTTTCTATTCGACGATAAACAGGGCTGAGCGACCTGCTTTTGACAGCGATTGCGGAAGGTCAACAACACAACAACATGTTGGTGGGGAACATGGCGTCTCATTCGCTCGCCTGTGTCGTTGCCCCCCCAGTGGATTTCCCCCGATACATCGTCATCAGAAACAATCTAAAGCCTATATGCAGGTAAGATACGGAGGATTTAATGTTGAGCGCCTCGTATTGTCTATAGGGCTGGTGGGTTAATTAGTCTAAATACTGCCAAGTTTGCCTTGGTTAATACGAGCGAGAACCCGGCATTCACATGGGACTCAACGATTTGCACCCCACACCGTTTTTGAATATGTTTAAAAATCTTTATATATACAAGTTACTAACTAGCTAGCCTATGCAGTGTACTGCTTCTGCAGCATCTTAGCAATAGTCTGGAGCTGGATGTTGGAAGTTCCCTCGTAGATAGCTCCAATCTTGCTATCACGGAAGAACTTCTCAGCTGGGCCCTCACGAACGAATCCCATCCCACCCATCCACTCAACCGCAAGACCGCTAACACGGCCAGCCACCTGCGAAGCGTACAGCTTCGCCATCGCAGCATCCTGGACAAAGTCCTCGCCGGCCTCCTTCTTCCTGGCAGCGTTGTAAACCAATGCGCGAGCAGCGGCAATCTCAGTCCACGACTGGCCCATCTGGTGCTGCATGCCCTGGAACTCTCCGACGAGCTGTCCGAACTGCTTCCTGTCGTTGTAGACGTATCTAGCGGCGTTCTCGAAGGCTCCAAGGGCCAAACCGGTCATCTGGGCGGCGATACCAATGCGGCCCTCGTTGAGAAGGCTGATGGCGTACTTGTAACCCTGTCCCTCTTGGCCGAGGAGGTTCTCAGCTGGGATCTCGACATCGTCAAAGTTCAACACACATGTGCTGCTAGCTCTGATACCGAGCTTCTTCTCCTTCTTGGCGACAGAGAAGCCCTTCATGTTCTTCTCGACAATGAATGCAGTGATGCCCTTGTATCCCTTGCTTAGGTCCAAGTTCGCGAAGACGATGAAGAAGTCCGCCTCCATAGAGTTGGTGATCCACATCTTAGAACCCGAAATCGTATATCCCGAAGCAGTCTTCGTAGCCTTAGTAGCCAGCGCGAACGCATCCGACCCCGAGACCGGCTCCGACAAACAGAAAGAGCCGACCGTGCCCGTAGCCAGCTTAGGCAAGAACTTCTCCTTCAGCTCCTTGCTCGCATACTTGATAACCGCAGTATTAACCAAGGTATTGTGCACATCCACCATAACGCTGACACTCGGGTCCACGCGCGCAAGCTCCTCAATAGCAACAATCGCCGCCGTGAAGTTCATGCCCGCACCGCCGTATTCCTCGGGGATCTCAATGCCCATCAACCCTTGCTCGAAGAGCTGCTCGACTACAGCGGGGTCCATGGTCTCGGCCTCGTCCATGTCGCGGACCTTGGGCCCGATAACGTCGGCGGCGAATTTGGAGACGGCTTCTTGCATGGAGGCCTCGATGTCGGACATGTGCGTAATGGGCGTCGGTGGGATGTCGGTGATGTCGATGGCTTCATTTCGTTTGGGCTGGGTGGTGGACAGGGTCCTCGTCCTATGGTATTAATTAGCATGGGCTATAATAAAATAACTCTGTAAGTACTGGAAATATCTTACGCCTGTGCAACTCTGGCCGCCGCCGGAGTCCTAACCATCGGCCTCGCAACCACCGCCGCTCTGGCCGCCGCCGGTCTCAAAACCCTTGCTATCGAAGCCATTCTGGTAGATAAGGACCAAAGAAGTCACACTGGTATATATTGGAGAAAGAGGCAACAATAGCAGGAATTGGAGAAAGGAGGAGAAAGAAAAGTTGGAGAGAGCTACAGGGCACTTATCCCTGCTTGGAGAATTATCAGAGTCTTAGGAAGGGAACGGGATTGTGCAGCTTCACGTGTAAGAGGGACAGAGACGCTGTTTATTGGGTCATTGGGGAACCATCATCGGTCCCGCGCTTGACTACTACGGGACTCTTTGCCTCGGTCTTGGAGGATGGGCCGCCGCGGTAAAACGCGGCACCGGAGCTTTGAACTTTCTCGTTCTTCCCCGATATGGCCGGCGCTCCCCTCTCAGCATACTCGAGTAAGTAAAGTAAACCCCCCAAAGTGCCCTCTTAGATCTGACACGGTAAGTCCGAGGCAGGCCGTTTGCAACCTACCCGCCACTAACCGTGCTTACCTCAGCAGCCCTCCCACTCCCCCGAACCTGTGACCGAACCTGTGACCGAACCTGTGACCGACCCCCCTGTAACGCGCCGCCGAAATGTTCATCCGCATCACGTGACATTGAATTGCCAAATCCGCGCTAAATCCAAAAGGCGTTCGTAGTATACGACCAAAAGTCCTAGAGCCTCAAGAGAGGCCCTTAGACGCAACCCCCCCCATCCACACAATGCGCGCCACGATACTGCGACGCTTTCTCACGCCGGCTGTATGGAGGCCGGTGGTGCCAATGGCTGGGCCTAGAGCTGCTATGCCGTTGATTTCGAAGATTCCCGCGGCGAGAGCGTTCAGCAGTACGCCGTCTGTTCTTACGACTTTGAACCAAGTTGCCAAGGTACGCCTCTCCGCCTCAATTACCACCTTATCTATGATCTTGACTGACGAAATATGATAGAGATGCCGCAAACCCCAACGCGCACGCAAACAAACCTCCCCCGCCCTCTCCACAGTCTGCGCCCCCGAGCTCAAAGGCGTCTGTCTCAAAGTCGGCATCACGAAGCCGAAGAAGCCCAACTCAGCAGAGCGGAAGACGGCGAGGGTTCGGTTGAGCACGGGGAGAGTGGTCAATTGCTATATTCAGGGGGAGGGACATAATGTGCAGCAGCATTCTGTGGTGATGGTTAGGGGGGGACGGTCGCAGGATTGTCCCGGTGTGAGGTATCATTTGATTAGGGGGGCGATGGATTTGGTGAGTTCCTATTCCGGGGGAGAGGGGGGAGGGGAGGGGCTTGGGATGGGGGGATGATGGGGACGAGATGGAAGTAAAACTAACGTTGTGACAGGGTGGTGTTCCAAGCAGAGCTACTAGCCGTTCGAAGTACGGGACGAAGAAGCCCAAGAAGACTGCGGAATAAGGAGATGCAGGTCGTACGACAAGGGGCGGTGGAAGCTGGATGTGCAAATAAACTGTATCCAATACATTGTAGGCGTTAGAGAGAGGGAAATGTACCACTATCAAATTTAAAACTCCTGCATGGCCAAAATCTAAGTAAAATGGAAAGACTTGTACAAGTAAAAACCAAAGTAAAAACGAAAATAATTGTATGAATAGTTATAAAATCAAGGAAAATATTTTTTGTCTGAATCCGAACTGATAATTTGTGCCCCAAATTCAAAATCCAATGCGTTCGACATCTCGAATGCCCCTTTATCTATACAAGAGTTTCTGCTGCTGGCCCCTTAAACCATTTAACCCATCCAAAAACGCCAGGTCGTTCCTACATCTCCCATCTCCGCCCTACTCTCCGGTTTGAGAATCTATGAATTACATTGCAGACGACGCATTTAAGTGAAGGCGTCGCTGACTTAATCCATTTCCTTCTCGTAGCCCTCTGGCTTTGCGATTCCGTTAACTTCGAAGAATTTAGATGTGCCTGCAGGATGGTTAGTATATGTATTTGGATATGTGAAGGGGATGTGAAGACTTACAAGAATATCCCTTCCAGTCAAAGTTGTCCTTGGGGTTGCAGTGACACTTAAGATCCAATCTCGTCTGCTCTCCAGTGGGGCAGTGGGTGAACGGCACATGGTAGTATGCGATATCGTTGAAGAAATGGATTTCTTCCTTCTTGAGCATGAGAGCAGCTGCAATGGAGTGAACCGGCGCATCACCCCATCTCTCGTAGAAAAAACCTCCATCCTGATCCAAGGTGTTGAAGTAATCGGTATAAGCCTTGGATCTCAACCAGTTAAGGTTGCCGATCTCAAAGTTGGACCACATGTGGCAGTTGTTATAGGTCTCTCCTCCATCCTCACTGAGATACCCCATGGAGTTACCCTCCACGATGTGCTCAGGGTGGTTCTTCATGAACTTCTTGACGCTAGTCCAGAGCGTTGGGATCGTCTCGACGTACTCGTACAAGCTGAGAACAAAGGAGTATTTCTTGCCATTGTCAGCCATGAACTTGAAGGCATCGTAGTTGATGTCGCAGAAGAGCTCAATGCTTGGCTCCACGCGCCAGTACCACTCGTAGTTCAGCATAAGCGGCTGCTGGAAGAAGAAGCCCGACTCGAAGCGGCACATGTGCCTGTAGCTGATCGAGTCGCCGTAGATGATCTTGCGCTCCGCCATGTCTTCGCGGACCTTGCGGGCCTTGTCCTGATCAATGTGGTCAGGGAACGACCAGTGTTCCTTTGCAATCTCTCCATAGTGTGCGGTACCCGAAACCAGGGCGGTGGTAAGCTTCTTGAACTCCTCGTTGAAGGGAGCGTCGTTCAGGAAAACCCAGTCGTAGTGGAACTTTCTGTTGAAGCGGTCCTCGACTTGGCGGATGGAGCGTGCAATCTCCCAGAGGTCACTGTTGCGCGCGAGTGTAACGAACGTAGCGTTCATTCGCGGCTCAGTGCTCGATGCGGGAGGAAGGCCATTCTGCGGATTTGGAGTCGTAGGTTCCGAAGTGGCTGCCTCTACAGGTCTATTGCCATTATCAGAGTGGGAGTTTGCCCAGTCCTTTCCTTGACGTAGAATTTCTTGTGCGGTTGGAAGGCGCTGTGTTGCGTTTGACGATGACGAGATGAAGTAGATAACTGCTAGGCCCTAGACAATCTGTTAGTTACAGCATAAATGCAGCGCACCAGCTCTGGGGTAACACACAAAGAAAGCGAACAGAATGTATCTGAAGTATCTCGCATGGCCGGCAGCCATCTTGAAGATGCTCTTAGAATTAGGAGGCCGAGGGGGGCCAGTGTATGGTGGTGGTAATTCCGATTTCTCCTGCACGGGCACGTCCGTCATCGAGGAAGTGCTTTTGACCAGGAGTGGATGAATCGCCAATCGCCAATCGCCAATCGCCAATCGCCAACGCTTGTTCCTGAGACTGCCGAGACTGCCGCAAAGGAGAGCGACAGAAATGATTCCTCAAGAGTTTGAACAGGTTAAAGGGGAAGAGTCGAAGTGTAATGGCGACGAAATGGTTTACGAGGACAAGCCACAGGAGAGTAGCAGCGCAACATGGGCTAGGCTAGTCGTCTAGTGAGGCAAGGTACTTTGACCAAATACGAGGCGTGTACGTGGCCCAGACGTACTCCAATTAGAACATTGCGGAAACTTCACCAAAACAATAAAATCAGGTGGCTTTGAGTATTGTAGATACAATTTATATACATTATATATGTTCAATTGTTTCAATTGCACATTAAATTCATAGAGTATTCCGCGAACGGCGTTCTCCTGCCAATATTGCCAATGTGCACGTGACTATGTACCCTCAACCCCCTCACGCCCCCAAAAGATCAACGTGAAGTGACGACTACTCTACTATCTACATACTACAGTATTTGTTAGAGCACTTTCCTAGCGTCAGTGCCGATAGTACGTACCTGAACAACGTGGGGCAGATTTTGTACTAAACGAACGACGACCATCAATCAACCCTTCTGGAAACGTACACGTCGTAAACTACTGTATACCACAGCTTCCAAGACACCAGCTTCAAGACACCAGCTTCAAGACAATCACTGCAGCACGATACCTGGTATCTGGCCGCATTGAGACTGATCTACACAGTATGTTGTTTTCTTCCCGTCAGGTCACGTTTAGGGCGGCCAGCTGCAGCCGACGCGCCTTTTCGATCTGGAGCTAATCACAAGAATTCTCAGACCCTCAACTACCTCCCCCACCAAGAAATCATACCGGAAGTAGCACATACAGGCCCACCAACGGATGGTAGCTAGCAACGACAGGATCGAATAAGCATGTCATTCTTTGGCTTTGACTCGGCCCTTCCAAGGCACCGCGATCAGGGCGCGAAAGCTCCTCCGGGCTTTGGACAAACACCCGATCCTTTTGCAGGCCTGTCGTACGCGGGTGCCGACGACGACGACGACGACGACGCGTATGTGAATTGCTATTACGAGTACTTTGCTTCATGGGCTGACATTAAACTTGCACAGACTTGACTTCGAAGACACCTACGATGGCCTTGGGGACCAGCTAGATGAGACCGACGATGTCTTCAACGACGATACCTTCGGTGGCGAAGATACCACGGCCAAGAAAGCGGTTGGAAAAGACTTCGACTTTTTCGGCCAGACAGCGAAGGTGTCAAACGCGATCAGTGAGGAGCAGATGCGCTTCACTCGCCAGCAGCCTGCCTCCAGACATACAGCTGCCGTGACAGCTGCGCAGACATCCCACACCTACACTCAACCAGCAAGAAGCGGCTACGAGAAATACAAGGACCTCGACTATGTTCCCGATCTACAGGCTGATGCCGACCTTTGGGGGACCAGCTCGAAGACAGTACCTGCTGCACAAGCTGCTTTGCCTTCGCAACCACCAGCTGCATCGGCTGCTCGGAAAATGATGAGCGTGGAAGAGGTCGAAGCCGCAATGCGAGCGCAAGCCAAGAAACCGACCACTGCACCTGCTCCGCAGCCACAACAGCAGCCGCAACACCCTGATGCGCAGTTCGCACAAGCCCAGTTCCAGCACCAGCAACAATGTCAGCAGTACCCGGAGCCTCAGCAGTTTCCTCAACATGTTCAGCAATTCCCTCAACATGCCGGCCAGCAAATGCAAGGGCCACCACGCCCTATGAATGGTCAGTACTATGAGCCTCAGGAGAGACAACCCCAGCAAATTCATGCACACCAGCCTGTCCAGATCCTGCATAGAACCCAGGCCCCATCGCCGCAGGGAATCACCGCTACTTCGCAGGCGCAAGCCCCGCCGATTCAGATTCTCCAAAACCCGAACCGCCTGTCCGGCGAACAACAGCGACAAGCTCAAGCTCAATCAGCTGGACGGCCAGGAACTGGCCCGAGCCCAGGACCACCTACCGGCCCCGGCCATCGTCACAACAACTCTGGTATCATTACGCATCCCCATCAATTATCTCACCTTAACGAGGAGGAGCGCGCGGCGTACTTAATGGAGGACGCGAAACGTGCGAAGCGCAACCACAAGATTTTCCTTTTGTCCAAGGACAATGGTCTCATGACTCCACAGGACAAGAATTTCATCACCAGAATCCAATTGCAACAGCTCGTCACTGCCACTGGCAACCCCAACGAACAAGGCACCGACAACTCCCTATCTGAAGATTTCTATTACCAGGTTCACAACCAAATCCGTGGAGGACCCAGGCAGCACCCGAACCAGCCCCTGACCAACTTTGCTCAAACTTACCTCTTCCAGACCGGTGGCAGACACGGTGGTATGAGGAGGCAGGCGCGTAGCGGAGACAACCACATGCAGCGCATGGAGCAGCAGGTCCAGCGCGCCGTTGAGGCAGCAAAGAACAAGCCTAAGAACAAGCAGCTCGTAATCGAGGGAAGCTTGGGCAAGATTTCGTTCAGCAACTCCAAGACACCAAAGCCGTTGCTCAACATCAAGCGTAACGAGAACGAGCATCGCCAAAAGGTGGTTAGCAGCAGTGACCGAAAGACTGTCTTGCGCGATATTGAAAACGTGTACAACACCTTGATGCAAATGGAGGATCACGATCGCCATCTTCCTCCACCATTGACTGAGGATGTCGATCCCGCACTCGTTGGCCTCCACATGGACTGGCAGGAGAAGACGCAGAAGCTCAACAACAAGCTCTGGCAGGACCTGAAGGTTCACGAGCCAATTGGCGCAACCGCTACCCATCCTTTTATCGCATTTTTATCTTTCAGCAAAGGCAAGAAGGCCATCCCACGAGTCTTCAGACACATCACGCAGCAACAGCGCACTACGATTTTAACCATGATTGTTGTACATTTGGATCAGCTGGATGTTGTTCGCCAGGCCTTGCTTGCGCCGGGCGAGACGCAACTCACTTCGCAGATTCGGGAGAATATCGAGCTCTTCTCTCTGGCGGTTATGCCGAGTCTGTTTGGATTCTTGAACGAGGCTGGCTTGGATATTGTTGATGCTCTGCTTGCCTTGATTATGGCTAAGACTAACATCGAGATTGATGCTCGTACTCGCATTGGTGTTAGCATGTTGACTATGCTTCTCAGTCGCGCTGAGCTTATTAAGCAGGCCACCACTGTCGACGACCAAGAGTGGAACCACTGGTATGTGCCAAATCCACTTTATTTATAGGAACCCCTGCTAACTCACATAGGCTCTCTACCTACAACTCTTTCTTCGACGTTATCGAACCCACCCTCCCATACATCTTCCCCGGAACCGTGAACACCGGCGAGGACGTGTACGTGTGGCAGTTCCTGGCAGCTATGGGTGTCGGAGCCAGCCCAGAGCAACAACAGCGCCTCGTCATGGCCGTCAAGGACCGCGTTATGGAGACCGTCAATCTCGCCAAGACGCTCCCACCCGCCATGTCTAGCCAACGCCTGGCCAACGTCAACCTTTTCATGCGCTCAATCGGGCTCGATGTTGACCTGCTCGTCTAATCGATGTCAACAACAAGGAAGGAGTTATATTTATCAACGGCTTCGCTTCCATAGAGGGGTACTGCACACTTCTAATGGCTGTAGTGGAACCAGTAATCAGCCACACGGCTCTTTATTACTGAGTGTGATACCACTGGGCTGGGCAACTGGCGCCTCTTATCTACTTTCATGCATCTGCGAATTTTCAAAGTTGTTTTTGTTGTTTCTTCTTTTTCCACGATTTATTTTTGCTAGCGGCATTACAAAGCTCCATATCGTTTTCTCATACAAAATGTGCGGGCCACACAGGACGGGATTTGTTTCTTGAAAAAAAGGGGTCGTGGGGGTTTTTGGGGGGGGGTTTAAGAAAGTATTTATTCTTACAACCTTCTTTTCTATATAGGTCAGGCAGGGCTTGGATGATTACTTGGGTGAGCGAGTCGCATCTGATGAACAATCTGATTGAAAAAAAAGAGGGGGTTTCGAGAGAAAGAAAAAAATCACTTGTAAAGGGAAGACGAAACGGAAGTGGCTGGCTGGCCTTTTGTTCATTTTTCTTTACCGACGAAGTTCTTATGGCTCAGCTTGCACAAAAAAGGCAACTAAAAAATGACGTTTACGGCTGCTGCTGGTATATAGATATATTTAGGGATTTGTTGTGCACATGGAGAGGACTCTATATGAACATACAACGCTTTGTTGTCCGTAAAGGGGGTTGGGTTTTGTCTTGCGCTTACCCCCGGGCGGATATCATTAGAAAGACTCAAATACATCAATCGATAACACAAAAAAAGAGAAGAAGCAAATTTTTAAAATTTGAGATTTCTCGTTATGGCATTATGGACTACCGTCGTTTTATGTGCCATTAAATCCTGTTATGTATCCTACATCTCCACCCACCGTCCGTTTGTACTCTAGTTTATGATACAAGCCTCCCACCCCCCCCCCCCCCCCACCCCCCCCGCCCCCCCCCACCACACCCCCCCCAACCACCCCCCCACACCCCCCCCCCCCCCCCCACCCAACCCCCCCCCCCCCCCCCCCCCCCCCCCCCCCAACCCCCCCATACAGCACAAAAAATCTCCAAAAAAAAAAGTATCATTAACAAGTCCAAATGCCCACCACCCCGTCCCTCCTACCCTCAGTAAGGTATCCATCCTTAATCCTCACCCTCTCCACAATACTCGCCGCCTTGCCCGCCTCTCCTGCCCCAGTGGGGCCCGCGCCACAGTCCCAGTGTCGGCCGTCTACCTTGTCGTATACTTTAACTACGTCTTCGCCGGCGGCGGAGACGATGCGGCGGGTATCGAACATCATGCTTGTGATGGGGTGGTCGTAGGCGTAGGCGTCGAAGATGGATCCTGTGCGGAGGTCCCAGATCTATCATACCCGTTAACATACGACCTCCTTTTGACTGCAACCCCCCCCCCCCAAAACAGGGAAATGTAAGGAATGAAAGGTGCAACTTACGCGAATACTCCTATCCAAACTCCCCGTAACCAAATGCACATCATCAAACTGCAAACTCGTCACCGGCCCCGTATGCCCCACCAAACTCCTATGCACCTGTCCACTCCTCAAATCCCAAAGCCTCACCATCCCATCCGCCGTGCCACACGCGAGCGCCGCATCAAAAACCTGCAGCGCCCCCACGAAATCCGCCTTCTCGTCCGATGTCCTACCACCCGTCTGGCGCCACGTTCCTTCGCTCGATCCCATCGTCGCGGACGCTTGCGCGGCGGCCCACATTACGTCGAGGGTCTGTACGCAGCGGCCCTTTTCGAGGTCCCATTGTCGCAGTGTTTTGTCGGCGGAGCCGGAGATTAGGGTGTCGCCTTTGAAATAGAGGGCGGTTACTTCGTCGACGTGGGCTTCGAGGGTGAAGAGGGGGCAGTCGGCCATAGTACCCGCTGGTGGAGCAGTAGGAGCAGCTATGGGGATATCGAAGGCGGGCTCGTCTTCGTCGTCCTCGACGTCGAAGTCTGAGTCTTTGTTAATGCGGTTATCGAGTTGTGGCTCGTATTGAGCTCGACTGAGATCCCAGAGGCGCACGGTGGCGTCCATAGAGCCGGTGGCGGCGATGTTATCCTCAACCTGGATAGCGCGAACGGACGCGGTGTGGCCCTCGAGGAAACCCATGCAGCGGCCTGCATTGAGGTCCCAGACGCGGACTGTGTCGTCGAGGGCGGCGGTGACCATGGTGCCGAAGGGGACGTCGAAGTCGAGGGCTGTGATGTTATCGTTGTGTGCTTGGAGTTCTCGGATTTTGGATCCGGGTTCGAAGTGTTCGTGGAGGATGGGCATGGATTTCCTGCGGATGGTCTTGTGGCGCTTGGGCTTTGCTTTTGAGGGCGTGGAGTCTGCGGGGGGGAGCTTCTCGTATATGGATTGCGACATGAATGATGAGTCTGCTTCGAGCCTGTCTGGGTTGCCTTCTTGGTCATCTGCCTCGCTCTTTGTGGGGGTCATTTGCTCTTGTTCGCCGGCAATATCTAACAGTTCCTGGGCATCTTCAATGCGATTTTCAACGTCCAAAATGTCGTGCTCTAACAATGCTTCGTCCTGCTCTAAACCCGCTAGTCTGTCTAATACTATCCTCCGCATGCTGGTGAGATTCGCAATTTTGTTGTCTATCTCCCTTATCTCGCAGCTGGCCATGTTCTTGCGAACACCTAGCATCTCGAACCGGTGATTCAGCGAATGCCTCTCCTTCTTCAGCTTGTGCATTGAAGCGGGCCCATCCGAAGCCTCCGAAGCATTATCATCGATTAGCTTCCTGCCACGGGACACCCTATGCCTGTGCTTCTTCTCCGTGGCTTCTGGAATCGTCGCTTGAAAGCCCTGGAATAGGGAGTATGAGTTTTCGTCCTCGGGAATATTCGCAAGCAGCTCGTCGGATAGATGCGTCAAGGCCCTGTTCTGGATCTCGGTCTTAGAAAGGCTCGAGCGCACCATATCCGTCGGACTCGTCTTCGCAAAGGAGAAGACGCTGCGCTGCAGGCTCGGCTGGCGCAACTGCTTGTGCAAGTCGGCCATGGCGGTTTGATAGTGGCCGGAGGAGGAGTCAGTCAAGGGTCCCATCATGTGGCTCGCTGTCGTTGTGACTTTGCGCCCAAAGGCTTCGAGCCCTCGCGTCTACGCATATGTTAGAATCGCACTTATATCGAGTTATTCCAACGAACATACCGAGATTAGAGCGGATTCATCATCGGCCGGCCCTGCTCTGAAGAAGTCCGAAGGGCCACCGCTATCCCGGCTGTTGGGGCGAGCCATTGGTTTCTGCTCCCAGGCCTGCCTGGGTCGCGCAGCGCTTCAGGTGCAGCAATTCAAACTCGGGCTTTGAAAGCTGGGAGTTACGTAGCAAGGATTTGTTGACATTGGTATCTATCCACGTGCCTTGTTATGACAGAGGGAGACCTTGGTCGGGCCGTCGATAATGCGCATTGCGGAATTTGCCGGACGCCATGTAACCGGGGGTAGCTTGTGATGTACAGTAAGTAGTAAAAGTACGCCAGTAACGCCCAAGCCCAAGTACTCGGCAGCTGTCCGACAGCGGGGTTCAGTTCAGTCATAGTGATTTTGCCGATATTACTCTGTACATCGTGAGCTTACTATCCCATTCGAAGTTGATATTTGGACTGCGCTTCTTTCTTTCTGCGTTACCCTCTCTTCTCTTTTCACGGTACATATATAGATTGTATTCATCCGTCCCACCACATAGAAAAATGGACGCCGCCATTGATCTCTCCGATGTTTCAAAGGCCCTGGACTTGGCTAACATCCGCTTCCAACTGATGTACGCCACATACGCCCCCTTTGATGACCAAAGCTAACCAATAATCACAGCCGTCTAGAAGATACGATCATCTTTCATTTAATCGAGCGCGTCCAGTTTCCCCTAAACAATACCATCTACGTCCCTGGCGCCGTCAAGATCCCCGACTGCGATCTGAGCTTACTCGACTGGACTCTCCGCGAGCAAGAGCGCCTGCAGTCTCGCATCCGACGATTCCAGTCGCCAGATGAATACCCATACTTCCCCGATGCTCTCGAGGAGCCAATTCTTCCACCACTCCACTACCCAAAGATCCTCCACCCCAATGATGTCAACGTCAACGACAAGATAAAGGACAGCTACATCAATCACTGTCTCCCTGCGGCATGTATAGACTTTGGAAGAGACGAGCGCGGCGAGGCACAAGAAAACTACGGATCATCGGCTACCTGTGACATTGCGTGCCTGCAATCGCTGTCGCGCAGGATACACTTCGGGAAGTTCGTGGCAGAATCCAAGTTCAGGACTGAGACGGGGAAATTCACAGCGTTGATCAAAGCGGGGGACAGAGAAGGAATCGATAAGGCTATCACGAACAGTGCCGTGGAGCGCCAGGTGCTGGCACGATTGGCGTTGAAGGCGAAGACATACGGCACGGATCCCAGCCTGGGATCCCCGGGCCAGCCAGGCCAGGGCAAGATCGATATCGATGCTGTAGTCAGCATCTACGAGAAGTTCGTCATCCCCTTGACGAAGATCGTCGAGGTGGAGTACTTGATGCAGAGGTTAGAGGGCCCGGATACAATTGAGAGCTAGATGGCAGATTCAAAATAGAAAATAAGAGATCGATCATGATTTATTGCTGCAGTCCTATGTACTCGCCCACAGCCTTGACCGCACCATCGAACTTGGCAGCTTCGATTAGAATAGCGTGCCCTTGGGGCCTGATCCCCAGCTCCTGGAAGGCTCTCTTGCTGTCTGCTTTAGAGTCGCCCTCGTCCTTTGTGTAGTCCCAACCTCCGTGCGCCGCAGCGTGGCGCTGGAGAACCTCATCTTCGGGGTGGAAGTAGAAGGTCTCCTTTCCGACCTGCTTCTTCTTCTTTTGCCTTGGTGCATCCTCCTGATCCAGCGTGGACTGGACCTCTAAATATGTCTTGGAGAGAACTAAGTAGTGCGTAAATTCGTACGGCTCCTTGTCCTCGACAGCTGCCTCAATCTCGTCCACAATCATAGAGTACATCGGAGGTGCGATTTCCGAAGGGACGTTGATTAGGCGTTCAGTGAGGATTAAGCCGACTTGGTTTGAAGGGGAGGACAGAACACTGCCCAGAGCTTCTAAACCAGTACCCGACTTTGATTTCTCAATCAGGTACTCAGTGAGAGCCTTAATCGCTGGGTGCTCCCTGTGTTCGTGCATGTTGAGGATAGTGAGGAAGGCGTATGGGTCCGTCTCCTTGCCATCGACCTTCACAGTCGATCCGATCGTGGGTTGAGAAAGGATCAAATCAGCGAGGGCAGACAGGTCGAAGAGCTGGGAATCAACATCCAATAATTGGCGCATCAAGCTCTTAAGGCCATGGAAATCGACCTCAGGCGCCATGTTGAACCATTCGAACTCGACATTTATCATATCCACATCCTGAGAACTTGTTAATAAAATGCACACATGGATACACGCACTAATGGCGGGGTATGGAAGGGAACATACATCCTCGCTGCCGCTGTCCTCGCCGTTGTCCACTCCCGTCATCGACACCTCCGGGGCGGCTTCCGCATCTCTGACTCGCTTTCTGACCATGATGTGCACCTTTGTCGAGCTTGTGCTTGTCTGGGTTGGAGGTGCAAAAGTATGATGATGCTCCCCTCGAAAGGTCCGCCACACCGCCTGCAACCTCTAAATTTCTGCCCGCGCTAATCCGAATCAGCTTATCGCGATAACGGCGGTGTTTATAGATGGAGTTGGTATCATTTTGAGACGGATGTTTATTATATTATGATTCTGTTACTATCAATAACGAGTTAATCCCAAGCCAGTTATTGCCATGCAAACATTGTATTATTTGAGTTAGACACGCTGTTCCAGTTTGGCTGCGAGTTGTAGGAGATAATTGGGAGTTTCTACCTCGTGATTTGGCTAAGCTCTTCTATGGAGGGCTATTATATTATACAGTACTTTAAGGCAGTTATAATGCAGTTGGGGGCAGAATCATGTGATCAACTTGACAGTAATTGTTCGTTGTATTGTTTATTGTATCTAACATTGTTATATTGTAAAGAGTTCAGACGGACTCGTTCTTCAATAGCCCCACCACTCCCTTAGCGTCACATGTCACAGGGGACTAGCCAGGGCGGTCAGCCAAATTGGGGGACTGGGAGGTTATTGACGAGGTTGGGCTCAATGAACGACAATAGTAGCCTTCTATTATAGACCGCCGATTAACAAAGAGCCCTCGAGGACAATACCTCGGGCAACGCGAATGGTCGCGAACGACCTATTGTCTTCGTCAATGAAGAAACGCTTAACACAACCCCGCTGCATAGTATAAAGCTTCCTTCGCCCTCGAACTTTCCATACAACAATTTCCAAACCCGGCGACACTTTCATCGACACCTTTGTTCCGCAGCAATCAAATCCCACAAAGGACCCCCACAAAGAATACACGGCTCTCAAATACAACACGCATCAGAAGAATAAAAAATCATATCGAGATGGACCAACTACTGCACCTACGAGACTCGATCCTGGGATATATCACCCCATCGAAGTATCGCCGCCGCACCGCGTTCCCGGTCACTCCTTCACCAACTCCAAACCATACCACCAAAAACCCCAAACTGAACACCGAACCCCGCGGTGGAAAGAATGGAGCAGTCCTAGGAGGTCGGGTTTCCAAGAAATACCTCTCACCAAGCGACACCACGAGGCAGCGTCAAAAATCCAAGTCTGGAGGAAGTCAATCCTCATACAACGATGCCGGCGGCGGCTCAACTGAGCCAGATGAGGCTACAACTCGCACCCCGCGCACCACTTCAGTCGGTGGTCAAACTCCAGCATCACCAACACCGAAGATCGTCGAATCCATCGAAATCGACGATACTGAAACCATTTCGCTGGAGGACAAGGTCGGCCAGTTCTTGGAATATCAGCAAGCGGCGCTTGAGGCAGGCACTGGCGGCGGAGATGATTGGCACGAGGATGAACATGCTTTGTTTGAGGAGCTGAGAATGCGTGGCTTGCAGCCTCTGCTTCCGGCACACTGGAGATCAGACTTCCGCACCGTCCCACCAGCGCTCTTTTCGTATGATCCTGAGGAAACTTTCATCAACTCTGCCTCCGGCCATGATTTCAGAGGTATGTCAACTTCCCCATCCCATTCGTACATGTCAAACTAACAGCTCCCAGGCTCAACCGCGTTGCTCTCTCTCGTCACCCTCGGCAGCCGCGTCCGCAGCATGATAGCCGGCTCCCGCACCCGCGAAGAGGTCATCAAGAAGGAGATTGAGAATTACATCAAATGGGCCGAATTCGACGGCGGCTACCAGAACAAAGATTACATCCCCATCATCGCTATTGTCGCCAGCACGCCCGGTCAGGATATCGACTCCATCTCCAAAGCCATGACGGACAGTCTCGAGTTACTTGCCACGGAGCACCGCGAGGATCTCCTTCTCGAGGGCTCGGACGGTGGTACCCCTGGTCGTGCGCCGACGCTGTATGCTCGCACACCACCTCTTCTGTATGGGATTGTCATCGCTGGGGCAAAGGTTATATTCATCACCTTTGATGCGGCCAAGGATGACTCCAAGCCGCGCACCATTGCACACTTCGACTTCGATCAGGCTACTATGGATGTTTGGAATGGGTTCGCGGTGGCCATCCTGGTCGTCTCCGTCAGGAATTACATGATGACGATCCGAGAGCACTTCGAGGATGACGCTATGGAAATCAGCGACCCGGATGCTTGAGATGTTTACGAGATACCGCTTGCGCTTCTTTGTTCATGCTTTTATATACTGTCGGGGGTGCATTGGTTGGTGGGAGTTTTTGTCTGGCTTTCGGGCCTGGGGCGGTAAATAGCGTCTGGCGTTTTGCTTGTATTGAATGTGGCAAATACCCTAGCTTGGCGACGTTTAATTATATGGTCATAGATTGATGTTATTATGAAAATACACAATCTCTTTCTAGTCAATCTTGGAAGAGTTTGAAAATGGCACTGCAACAGGTTCTCAGTTCGTTGTGATGCTCACTGGTGAAATTACTCAAATACCAACGGTAGTCTTGTGTAGCTTGCGACAAATAATACAGTATATTGCAATAGACTCTACGCAAACTATAAACATACTTCCGTAATTCCAAAAGCCATAAAGTGAAAAGTTTGGTGGACGTTTGGTTCGCTTCAATCCAGGCACCCGGGTGGTTCACTATTCTGCCCACCACTATCTTATCAGTCCCTATCGGAGAAACGCCAACGGATAAACTACGGCTTGACAGTTCACAAAACTTTCGCGGGGAAAAGAAGACAAAACAATTCCCAACACAAGAAACGACCCCTCATTACAAAAGTACACGCTCAAATTAGAATTTTAATACGCCTACATTTTCCTTTTCCCAAGTGACTAGAATACACATACACACATCACCAAAATGGGCCGCCCAAAGCGCAACCTCCAAGCCGCCGCCGACGAAACCTCAACACCCCCCCCCGCTCTCACCCCGACCCAGTCCATCGCCCGCGTCGTCAAAGCCGCAGGCAACAACCTGTACCTCTGCGCCCTCCCCAACACCAAGGAGCTGCTCTTCGAGCTGCCCTCGCGCTTCCGCAACACGATCTGGATCAAGCGCGGCGGGTACGTGCTGGTGGATACCAAGGACGCGGAGGTGCGGGAGAACAAGCTGGGAGGGGAGATTCTGAATGTCGTGCGTGATGAGAGGGAGTGGAGGAAGGAGGCGTATTGGTGAGTTACCCTGCTGCGACGGGGTGGTAATGATAGGACTAATGGACTGCGGGCAGGCCGAAGGAGTTCGTGAGGGTGGATGCGTATGCGGATTCGGATGACGAGGAGTCGAATGTGGGGAAAATGCCGCCGTCGAGCGATGAGGAGGATGATGAGGAGTAAAGCCCCGGTAGTGGATGATGGACTACTTCACGTCGTCGCGCACCTCGGGTTGGATCTCAGCGTACTCCTCGCACCCAGTGCCCCACCATACGCCGGCGACAGTGAGGGTCAGGACGCCGACGACGACCTGGGAGCTGAGGTCTGTGCTGGGGTATACGTTCCAAGCCCATTCCTGCGCGGCCCAGAGGGCGTATTGCAGGATGGGGTGCATGCCGCTTCGCCAGAGGAGGAAGGGCGCCGACCAGGCGAGGTAGGCGTAGAACTGGTAGTGGAGCGAGCGAGCGAACAGAATCCCAATGACATTTGCAGTCAGAATCGTTGTGAGCACATACTGTGGTGTTACGCGCTGAGAGACTAGGTTTTGTACGTTGCCTAGCGGCTCTTGGAGACGGAGCGTTCGTGTTATCATTGTTTCGATGGGACGACCTGCTGTTTTGAGCCAGCGTGTTATGGCGAAGATGGCTAGAACATTTATATGCCCTAGGAGTAGGGCGGTTGAGAACCCTTTGCTGAGGAAGATTTCTTCGCCGATGAATCGCCAGTTTACCGTCCACTTGAAGAGAAAGACCCTGGAGAACTCGAAGGCTCTCCCGTAATACCCTCTCACGTTCTCCAAGGCAAATGGGGCTGAGAAGAGGACCTGGAGTTGAGCCATTATAGTAGCCTGCTGTATCCCTGTCCATACCCCGTTTGTAAGGAGAAACACGATTCCAAGTGCTGGGAGAACAAGGAGCAAGCTCATCTTAACCCCGAGGCCGAGACTGTAAATTATCGTGCCGGTGGTGTATGATCTCCTTTGATAGGCGTAAATGGCCATCCACAAAAATAGCACCGCGAAGCAGTCGTTAAAGCACCTCAGTATATAGATGCTGTGTAATCGTTTCGACAGGACCAGCATAGGGAATATATAAGGCGGCGCCTTTTTTTCATGTCAGAAATGCTTCAAATGGCGAGATCTCATCCAATTTTGATGTGTGATCTGGTAAGGTGAGGCCCACCTTAGCTCTCCTGTAGCATGCCATTACCCCTCCCAGAGTGAGTAAATACAAAGCTGCAAATATACCCTGGGCAAGCTTTATGTCCCTCCCTTTATCCGTAAGCCAGTATAGTCCCGAGTAAATATAGACATGCACGGCTGGGTAGACCAGGGGCCCCGTTCCACCCGCAATCTTGACATAGTCGTGTTCGCCGGATAGGAACTGGGCAACTTGCTGCATGTAGGCCTCCCAGTCGATCTCGGTATCTATTCCTCCATAAGTTAGCATCGGTACAAATAAATCTTGCGTGAGAGCGAGGGCAGTTACTTACAAGGCACCTTCCAGATTATCACGAAGCATAGCGCCGCGTCGACCAGAAGCAGGATTGGCGACTGCCAGCGACTATGCGCCGGGTTAGTAGCTAGATCTATGGCGCAGCCATAGAGCTGCGCAATAGTGACCATGGTAGCCTCGAGGAGTTGCGAAAGCGCGTCCAATGCAACTTTGTCTTCGACAGATTGTCCCGCGCATTGCGAAGCTCGAGGTTGGACCCCTGCCCGCAACCGCGATGTTCCGCCCCGTCTCAGCATGCAGGGTGGGGTTTAGCACTCAATTAACTGGGACGTATGCCCGAATTTACTCCGAGGACATACAACCATCGCCATAAGTCTCGAAATTTAGACCCTTCTACCACCGCGGAAACAAGACCTTCAATCACAACAACAACAATGTCGACCCCAACTCCACTCCTCAGCGCCCTGCGCCTTGCCTCCCGCCGAACCGCGATCTCTCTCCGTCCCCTCCTCCCAACAGCGCAGCGCCGCGCACTCGCGTCCGTTACGCCGCAACACAACTTTCCCATCCGCGCCCCGGCGGCCCCAGTGCCAATCCCCAGCTACACACACCGCCCCTTCGCGTCCTCCTCCGGCCGCTCGCCCGCCGACGAGATTGCAGAGCGCCTGCAAGAGATGTATTCCGAGGCGAAGGACGAATTCGAGATCGCGTGTGAGAGCACCGAGGCGAATGCTACGTATGCACAAGATGATCGCGATGTGACGAGGGAGGAGCTGGAGAAGCTGAAGAAAGCGTGGGCGAAAGCGATTGAGGGGGAGGGGGAGGTGCAGCAGGAGTTGAAGGGGAGGGCGTTTGGGCAGAGGATTAAGGAGTTGGAGAATGCGGTGATTGCGCTGGAAGAGAGGGCGATAGAGGAGTCATAAAGTCAGAAATCTTGACAAGAGCTGGCGTGGGCTATGGAATGGCTGTATCATGTTTTGATAGTGGCTTTGGAGCATTGGCATCATACTCAAATGATAGGCTGGCGCTGGGAAATGTACAATATTGCAATATTGGACGTTATAGATGGGCATAAACATGTTCAATGTCATTGATCTGGCATTTCAGGCGCAATCATCTATAGAAGAAACCTCACAGGAAGACAGGCGCTCATCCGCAAAAAAATATAATTCATACAACATCGTAAAAACACCAACTCCATGCAAGTACAAAACCCCGTCGTCACCGACAATAAACTAAATCCCCCACTATGTCCAGCTTATTAGGCGTTGGCAGCATTGCAGGCCTTCTCCTGGTCCTCACACTGCTGAACTCCTCCGGAGATGGCACCGCTGTTAGCGGCATCTGCGCAGGCGTTGTGCTGGACTGAGCAGGAGCGCTGGAGAGCTCCGCCTTGGTTCACGAATGTGGAGCCGTTGACGGAGAAGGGCTTGGTGCCGGTACCCTGGATGACGGCCGGTGCGGCGCCACCAAGGTTTCCGGAGAAAGCCTGGATGTTGGTGCCGGTGGCAGCAGTGGTAGCATCGGCGTTGGCGTTTGCATCAGCGCTGGCAGTGGCATCGGCGTTAGCATTGTCAGTCGATGCCTGTGCAGGTGCAGCAGCGGCCACTGATCCGCCAGTGACCGCCGCATTGAAGGCGTCTGCGGAAGCCTGTCCAGTTAAAGCAGCAGCTGCCTGTTCTCCGGCATTGCAGGCAGCGACAGCATGGGCGCCAGCCTTACAAGAGCTTTCAAGCTGGGAGCAGATGAACTGAGCAATGATGCCAATCTTTTGGGCCGAGCCGTGGTTGAAGTCGCCTAGGTTTGCCGGGATGAAGGCAGCGGTGTCGCGTCCCTCGAGGCCATCCGCGAACAAGATGGTCGGATCCGCGCAGGAGCCGAATGCACTCTGGCGCTGGAAGAGGGATGGGATGCTATCGCGCTTGGCGTTGCCGGCGGCATTGCAAGCTTGCTGTTGCTCCTGGCACTGGGCGGTGCCTCCTGAGAGCGCGCCGGAGTTGACAGCGTTGAAGCAGGCATTGTTCTGAATATCACACGAACGCTGGAATGCTGCGCCGATGTTGACGAAGGTGTTACCGTTGACAGTGAATGGACGGTCACCCGCGGACTCGCTGATCGCTGGTGCTGCGCCTCCAAGAGAACCAGTGAAGGTTTGGATATTTGTGCCTTGTAAAGTTAGGTCAATTCTATAAGCAGGTTGGATCTTGTCACTTACCAACAGCAGCTCCCGTTGCAGCGTCCGCTACTGGAGCCTGAGTGGCCCCAGCTGCATTAACGGCGATGGTGGAAGTGACTTGAGCTGGGCAGTCTGCAGCCTGGGTAGCCGCGGCAGCAACAACCGTGACGGTAGAAGTGACTTGAGCAGCGCAGGTCGACCCTGCAGCAACATCAGTGGCAGCGGCAGCGTTTCCACCAGCGGCTACTCCTGCTACTGCGGCGTTGATCTCGTCGATTGTAGCGTCCTCGACAAGAAGATTCTGGCTGAAAATGCAACCCTCGACATCATCGACGGTATCACAGGTATTTCCAGCTCCGGTTGGGTCGCCAATCTGTCAATGTTAGCGGCAGTTTTGGAAACAACACTGAATTACTTACGGTTCCTGGAGCGAACGTGCCGGATTGAAGAGCAACCGTTGGGTCGCCGCCAATGGAGGCGATCTGCCTGGCAAGTTCCAATGTAATGGCCTTGTTTTTGGCAGCAGCTCCAGTCGCAGCCGGATCCTGATGCTGGCTAAGAGCAGCAATCTCAGGGTTGACGGCTTTGATGGCAGTGCACAGCACGCTCTCAAGACCAACACTTCCGGTGTTGCGCTCGAGGGCAGCGAAAACAAGAGCATCAGTCTGTCCGACGACATCGCCAGCGGCCTTTGCGTTTGTGAATGCCTGGTCGGCTGTTGCTTGGTGCAGACAATCGGTATCGGTAATTTTCCCCTGTCTCGGTGTTAGCAACCCTATTTTTCGCAGTAAATGGAAAAACAAACCTGTCCCACTGCCGCGGCCGCATTTCCCAGCAGGCCAAAAACAGGGTCCTGAATCTGATCAGGGTTTTTCAGGTTCAAACTAGTCCTGACGGAATCCAGGAACTTGTTGTGAGAGTGCTCCTGGGGAACCTCGCGGCCTCGGATTGCATAACGAGGAAGCAATTGGCTGCGCTTGTCCGCGATGGGAGCTGCTTGGCTCAAGCCAAAGAAGGCGATGAGAATAACTGCTGTATCGTACTTCATTTTGATGGTTGTTGAAAGATAGTCGTAGAAGGTAAAGAGGACCGGCCCAAAAAGATAATGTTAACAAATACTACTGCGAGTAAAGAACGTGTATAGAAAAGAATAGTTCACAGAACTAGTTTAGAAAAGAACGACTGTCGATGACTACAGAAAACGAAAAGAAGATGCGAATGAAGAAGCAAACAGCATCGGAGAAGTCCTAGGTCTTATATGTGCGCCCTCATTGAACAACTCAAGGAGGCGTTGCCAGGCAGATGCAACTATCATTTCCCTGATACTTACCAGGGAACGGAAGAGCGGCTCCAGCTATCCCGGACACTTAGGAGAAACTCTCCGGAATTTCAGAATGTAACCTTTACTTGATTTGATAGAGCGGTACGAGATGCCCCGGAGGGTCAACCCAATCAGCTTCTATGTCTGCCCCGTGGGGGTGCGTATTCCCATGGGTAGACGAGGCAACATGGCAAAGTCAAACAGAGCCCCAAGGGTATCCACAGGCATGGATTGTGCAGACATCGGACGCAGCAGTGGATCTCCAGTCTCACGTTGGAGACGTCTCAAGTCTAAGGCGCGGCTGGCATGGTAGCCTAAATAGAGCGCGCCCATTATGATTGGGTTATTCTGTGGTAAGCGCTTGGTCAGACAATTGCAAGAGCGAAATTACAAGACCAGATGAAAGTTACTTGCAGTTTACCCTGTTGGAACATTCTGTGTTTTGAGCTTGGGCGGTTCTGGCCCGCGATGAGACGACTGTTGTCGCTGTGGGTTTGTCGGTTAGGTTCAGGTTGGGATCCGAGACCCCTTCAGGGGTTAAACCAGATCCTTGTAATCGTCGCATCTTGGACGACAAAGCTCCGTCCCTTGAAAAAGTCGAAATAACCTTTATTATGCCAATGGGTATTTTTCTGGTATTGTTAAGATGGCGCTGGCAACTCATTTACGTCAGGCCATGATTCAGCAATTGAAAGCTATAGTTGGTTTTCCAACTCTCATCGTTGCAAGTAGAGGAGACTGCCAAGCAAAGTATAAAAACGTATCGTATATTTACCATTGTCGCAAGAGTCACATGTTCGACTGCATTCTGGTTTTTCTTTTATGCTTGGCTGTTGGCGATTTTAGTTATGCTATGGGCAACAATGCCATGGATTTATAGGTAAGAGCGGTAATAGAGAGGCATTCGTACATTCCAAATAGCCAGAACATGAAATGCAAGAGGCAAGCTCTGGTTGGGGATCAGTTATGCAAATTCACAGGCCTGTTGGTGGCTCCAAGCATGTGGGCATAGCTGAGAAATGTGGCAAGGCTTGAAAGTTTTCATTTGTGATCATTTATAATAAGCCCATCAGTAACTTCTTCCGAACATACACCACTTCTCAGCTAATGCTCCGCACTCAGGGTTCAAGCACTTGGTTTCACCCTTCACGATACCTTCTGGCTGTTCGAAGGGAATGCAGAGGCTCTTCATGCCCATACTTGGGGCCTTCTTCTCAAGGGGACCCTCGTGGGCGGAGTCATCGACAGTGGTCAATTCCTTGATCTTGTCTTCGCACTTCTCGGCCAAACAGTAAGGAATTAAAACAACGTTCTTGGCATCAAGGGCGGGGATAACATCGTCCCACTTGGTGACAGTGATACGGTGGGCCCGGAAATTAGCTTCGGCTTTGGTATACATGTCTTTCTGAATGGTCTCAAGGAGAGCAGCGACCTCAGTCGCGAGGTCGGCAATGGCAATAGTTCCCTTTTCTCCAGTGTCACGGCGAGCGTAGCTCACGACATTCTTGGCTGCGTCCTTTGGACCATACTCAAGTCTCAGCGGGACACCCTTGAGCTCGTGGTCGTTGAACTTCCAAGCTGGGGTATAACCATCGCGGATATCGTAATCAGCACGAACACCAACCTTCTTCAACGTAGCCTTCATGGCCTGCAATTGATCATAGTGGCGCTCCTTATCCTCTGCAGTCGTGCTCTTGTTGATTCCGACTGGGATTATGACGACCTGGTCACGCGCAATCCTTGGTGGGAGGACTAGGCCCTTGTTATCGCCATGGATCATAACCATGACACCAATGACACGAGTCGACATGCCCCAGGAGTTTTGCCAGACGTGCATATGGCCGGGTTTCTCTCCAGCCTTTGGGTTTGGATCTTCAATCGTAATGTCGAACATCTTGCTAAAATTCTGGCCCAGGCAATGGGACGTGGCGCCTTGAATTCCGCGGCCGTTGGATGGGATATATCCTTCGACAGTCGTGGTATAGTATCCTCCAGCAAACTTCTCTTTCTCCGTCTTTCTCCCACGAACGACCGGGACAGCCAACAGATCTTCATAGACCTTGGCATACAACTCCAATATCTGGAGAACCTCCTTTCCAGCCAGTTCTTCAGACACCGATGCCGTGTGTCCTTCCTGCCATTCAAACTCGCGTGCTCGGAGGAATGGAGTGGTCTGCTTTGCCTCCCATCTGACGACGGTGTTCCATTGATTAAGGCGAAGGGGAAGGTCGCGATGGCTTCGGATCCATTTCGCGTAGAATGGGTACAGGATAACTTCGGAAGTAGGGCGAACAGCAACTGGAGCCTCCAGGTCTTTATCGCCTCTGTTAAACTGTTAGTAACTGAAATATATTCGAGGATGTAGGGGGAGAAGCGGGGTAACTAACGCTTTCGTAACCCAAGCAAGCTCAGGGGCGAAACCCTCCACATGCTTCTTCTCTCTCTCGATCGCCCTCTGCGATAGGAACATAGGGAAGCTAGCTTCCTCCACGCCTAGCTCCTCAATCTCTGCTGTAAACCATTTCTTGATGGTGTTCCAAATGAACATGGACCTTGGACGCAGGATAAAGAACCCCGCAATCTCTTGATAGTATTCAATCATCTCCGACTTGACGACAACCTCTTGATACCATGCAGAAAAGTCCTCCTCCTTAGATACAGTTATTCCAATGATATCGTCTGTCTTCTTGCCTTGCCCAACTACAAGCGCGTTCTTAGCAGCCTTTGCCGCCTTATCTGCGGCCATCTTCGCCTGCTTTTCTGCCTTTTTAAGTGCGCTCTTGGAAGTCTCTGTTGGGGCTCCGCTTGCGCCCTCTGCAGCCTTGTTTGTACCATTTCCGACAACTTGTTGCACTGCTGGAACTCCTCCTACCGCCTCTGAAATCTTGTTCGTCGCATTGTCGATAATTTGTTGCGCTGCTGGAGCTTCTGGGCCCTTCGAGGCCATTCTCACTGTATATCTCAGTGGATATTGTATTCGGCGTCTGTATATGTATATATGGGTTGAATTTGGGGTTTAAATTTCTTATCAGTGTCGTGTTGTCAGGTGGACAACAAAATATTGTTCTCGACTCATTCGGTGTGTGAACCCTGAAGTCCGAGTGACCTCCCGCGCTGTCCCCCCACCATTAGCGCGGTTTAGCCGACACCACCCCAGCACTTTCGGCGCTAACCTTGTTGTTGCTAGCGTCCAAGCTTCGCCGCGTCTCTGAACATTTTCGCGACGGTGTGTAAGGTTGAGATAGCTGGAGTAAAGTGTCACGACTGACCCATATACGCCATCATGTCTGGATTATTCGAACAGCCTAGGAATGCGGGAACGCTTTGTATGAGATCCAACTCCCTATATTAACCAATATGGACTGATAAATGTTTAGTCCTGGGAGGAACAAAGATCAGCGGGTCAGATATTCGTGATCAGAATGGTATGGCAGATTATAGGACCCCAGCAACAGACATACATACTAACAAATTCTCAGTTCTCGCTACTCAAGCCATTGCCAATGTAGTGAAGAGTTCGTTTGGTCCCAGTGGCTTGGACAAGATGATGGTGGATGACATAGGAGTACGCACGATGCCACATCTGTTCCTATTTCCCCTATTGACGCTTTACCACAGGACGTTACGGTTACAAACGACGGAGCTACCATCCTGTCTCTATTAGATGTCGAACACCCGGCCGGAAAGATTTTGGTGGAGCTGGCACAACAGCAAGATAAGGAGGTTGGAGATGGAACGACTTCCGTTGTCATAATAGCAGCAGAGCTCCTCCGAAGAGGAAACGACCTCATGAAGAACCGCATACACCCTACCACAATCATCACAGGTTACCGCCTTGCCCTCCGCGAAGCCGTCAAATACATGCACGAGAACATCAGCGTGAAGGTTGACAACCTCGGACGGGAATCGCTCATCAACATCGCCAAAACCTCGATGTCCAGCAAGATTATTGGATCTGATTCCGACTTCTTTGCGAACATGGTTGTGGATGCTATGCAGGCAGTCAAGTCTACAAACAACAGAAATGAGACGAAATACCCAGTCAAGGCAGTCAATATCCTCAAGGCCCACGGAAAGGGGGCATTGGAGTCTATTCTGGTGAAGGGCTACGCGCTTAACTGCACTGTCGCTTCGCAGGCTATGACAACTCATGTCAAGGATGCCAAGATCGCCGTTTTAGACATGAACCTACAAAAAGAGAGAATGAAGTTGGGAGTTCACATCACTATCGACGACCCGCAACAGCTTGAACAAATCAGACAGCGCGAGTCCGGTATCGTTATGGACAGAGTTGAGATGATCCTGAAGTCCGGAGCAAACGTCATCTTCACCACCAAGGGAATTGATGACTTGGTCCTCAAGCTTTTCATCGAGAAGGGTGCCATGGCTGTCCGCCGCTGTAAGAAGGAGGATCTTCGCAGAATCGCCAAGGCCACCGGTGCTACCCTCGTCTCCTCGCTATCTGACCTTAACGGTGACGAGAAGTTCGAGGCTTCGTCGTTGGGTTACGCCGAGGAGGTTGTCCAGGAGAGAATTTCAGACGATGAGTGCATCTTGGTCAAGGGCACCAAGGTCCACACCTCTGCGTCTATCATTCTCCGTGGTGCGAACGACTTCCAGCTGGACGAGATGGAGAGATCCGTCCACGACTCCCTCTGCGCTGTCAAGCGTACCCTCGAAAGTGGCTCCATCGTCCCAGGTGGTGGCGCTGTCGAGACAGCTCTCCACATCTACCTGGAGGAGTTTGCCGGCACTGTCGGTTCCCGTGAGCAGCTCGCCATTGGCGAATTCGCCCAGGCCCTCCTTATCATTCCCAAGACCCTTGCCGTCAACGCCGCCAAGGACTCCTCAGAACTCGTTGCACAGCTCCGTTCCCGCCACGCCTTATCGCAGCGCATCAAGGATGGAGATGCGAACGAGGATGAGAAGAGCATTGCGAAGAAGAAGAACTACAAGAACTACGGGTTGGACCTGACAAAGGGTAAGGTGGTTGATGAGATCAAGGCTGGCGTGCTTGAGCCAAGCATGAGCAAGATCAGGCAGTTGAAGAGCGCTGTCGAGGCGTGCATATCTATCATGCGCATAGATACGATGATAAAATTGGACCCCGAACAGCGTGGTGACGGCGATGATGGACACGGCCATTAGGCGTGTGTATTGTTAAATAGACGAAGCTTGTAAAATAATGGACATGAATATCAAGCAAGCCTTTTCAAGATTCTGGGATTTGTGAGTGATCAAGTTAGACCCCGAGCAACGGAATGATCAATTTAGACCCTGAGCAGCCGGTAGTGTACATCGACCACTATTCTTGTTGATTGTTAAATGAACAAAGACTTGTAAAATAATGTCATTGATGCCTTCAGCCTCTATGGAAGCTGTTAGTGACGTGTGATACGGTGGCAATTGTCAGCGGACTATACGCCACCAGTGTTGCTCGAGTACTATCGACGGTTGAATGCATATTACACCGATATAAAAATTAAAACACTGTGGATTATTGATGTCGCCTTAAAACGTAAAGTAAGGACTGTTTATAATGGTTTCTCGGGGGGGAAAAACAATTTGTAGACTATATTATTGTTGTTGACGATTATAGTAACTTAACTAAAAATATAGTTAAGCTATCTCAATCACTCGAAATTATTATTTTTATATTAAAAAAATCCAACGAGCTAGCTACTGGAAATAAAACTAGCGGAAGAAGTTCCATTGACTTTAGTAGCGGTTATCTATCCATAGCGGTGTAAAATCTGTTCCCTGAAGTGTTGGGCGGCATGAGTAGTGAAAATTTACTTGTATTGTTGATGACAAGCGTTGTAAGTCATTTGAGAGATCTATACGACGGCGGCACATTTCTTGTCTTCGCAATCGTATTTACAGTCTAGATGGAGCAGGGAAACTGCCACAAGGGCATTACTACAACGATGGGGTGTGTGTGTGTAACATGGCTCCAAATCTAAATATTCTGGGTGTTGTGTTGAATACACATACACAATAACGCCAGACATAAATGCACTCATAGTCACATTCAAAACAAATAGACCATTTAAATACATTGGGTATGTACTAATTGTTCCAGCAATCAATTAAAAATATATTAGAGACTAGCTCGCCAATATCATGGGTTATGTTGCTGTATAGAACCGGCCTCTAGAAAGGCCACCCCTCCTCACCATGATGTACCACTCACACGTCAATCGACACAGAGTTTCCAACCAGACAACCACTAAACCTTCGACCCAGCGACAGCGGGCACAGTCTCTACCTCCACAGGGAGGTTCTTGAGCTCAGTGTTCGCAGTAGTGCCAGCTTTGTCGTCAGCATTCTCAAAGAGCTGGGCTCCACCCTTCTCGATATGGTTGGGTCCACCGAAGAGGATATCCATCTCCTCCAGCATGACGTTCCTCGTCTCTGGGACGATGAATAAGACGAAGATGGCGAGCATAACGTTTATACCGCCAAAGAAGTAGAAGGTGTAGCTGCGACAAGTTAGTTATGGACTAGAGCGAGCGGGTTGGGAAGACTTACAAACCAGCCTTGGCTAGGAAGACCGGGAAGAACTGGTTGAAGATCAGGTTGGAGACGTTCTGCCACTGCGAGCACATGCCGACAGCTTGGGCGCGAACGTTCATCGAGAAGACTTCAGCGGTCCAAATCCAGGTAGTCGCACCCCAAGTTGGCTTGTAGAAGAAGATGAAGAGGAAAAGCAAGAACGTGAGGGCAATGCCGACGGGCTGCTCTTTGGTGAGGATTTCTTTTCCTTTGGACAGGTAGAACGTGTCTGGGGTCGCGATACCAACTGATGCAAAGGCGATCATACAGACTGCCATTCCGATTCCTCCTACGATGAAGAGGAACTTTCGGCCGTAACGATCGACAGTCCAGACAGCGTTCAATGTGAATAGAATACCGCAAGTACCGTTGATGGCATTGATCAGATCGATGGTGTGCTTATCCTTGTAGATTCCCTTGTAGATCTGCGACGAGTACGAGTTAAGACTGCCTTGGCCAGTGAGCTGCTGCCCGCCGTTGATAATGAAGGCAATCCAAAGACGCTTACGAACAGACCTGTCCGTAAGCAAAGCCATGTATTGAGATAGACCCTGGTTGCCACCGTTCATTTCGTTTTCGTACGCCATTGCCTCGCGAATCATCAGGATCTCCTCTTCGACTTCTTCAGTTGTGTCACGAATCTTCATGAGCGATGCCCTTGCTTCTTCAATTCTGCCCTTTTGAATGTACCATCTGGGCGTCTCTGGAATGAATGGCAAGAGGACGCAGATGATTGCAGGGACTAGAATCTGGAAGATGATGACCAACTTCCAGTCCCATTGGCCCAAGGCTTTGGAATGAAGGCCAGTGGCGTATGCAATCCAGTATGCAATGAAGGATCCCACAGAGTAGAACAACTGCCAGAAGCCCATGATTTGGCCACGAATCTCAGTAGGGGCCAACTCTCCAATGTAAATTGGTCCAGCAGCTATTGGTATGCTGGTCAGCTACAGCTCTTTGATTATCATGATTGGGGCATGCAAAATGGGAGCACATACTCAATGCAATACCCTGACCAAGTCCAATGACGACACGGCCGGCGATAAAGACGCCAACATTGTGCTCAGGAGCAAATGCTTGCATGAAAGTAGCGATAATGGTCATGAAGCAGCCAATTCCCATTCCCCATCTTCGCCCAAATCTATCGGCCTTCAGAATTGTCAGTAGCCACACTTTATCACCACGACTGGAGGTCAACATACAATTGGACCGCCGAAGAAGAAACCAGAGACGATTCCGCCAATGTTGTAGGACGTATTAATGAGACCGAGAGTGTAGGGATCCTGTATAATCACGTGATTAGCATGAGTCTAGATAGGGGCAAGATTTATACTTACGGGGTTGTCGAAGTAACCCACCCAATGAGGGGAGTTCTGGCAGGCTATTCGTGTTAATATAATTATAGTTTATAACGTTCCTGACATATCAAACTCACCATTATAGGTCGACGCATCATAACCATACAGCACCATGCACGCTGCGGCAACGAGCGAGATGTACCTGAAGCGGATAGGATTAGCGTGTGTGGTTGTGCCTCCTCGAGTGAGAATTGCCTACCAATTGTACCATCGCTTGTTAGTAGTCTTGAAGAAAACCATTTTCAAAGGCGGTATTAATGAGCAGTATCCGCGGAGTTGTTGGAAGAGCCAAGCTGGTTCCTTGAATGTATAAATGTCATGGGCTTACATTCTTATAGGAAGCTGTCGTTGATACGCAGGGAGGCCCCCCTTTACCAGATCCCGTCCACCGAACGCACCAGCTGCGATTACAGATGGAAAAACTAAATTCCATATCCATTCCCCACGCGACATTACTGGTCCAAGACACTTGTTCTTGAGCCTTGACGGGAAATTTAAGCGTGATAGGGATTCAGAACGGGGAGAATAATCCACCATACGAACGGACTGTAATCGTGGAGACTGGACCCAGTCACCACAGTTCCAACACATGTTAGTGGTTAAAGTTGAAATACCCCAGGTCCGGTTGAACGTTGGTGTGATTTCTCTTTACCCGGCGTGCCAAGTGGGCCTTATTCTTAAAATACCCAGGGTACAATTGGTCTCACAATTCAATAATCGGGCGGAGAGGAGCCGAAGAACGCCGACATGTCCTAAAGAGTATCCGCAACGAACAAGGGCTGTGGAGGATCTGACGACGCTTCCCTACTACTGCATAGTAATTACTCTATGAGGAACACGGAGCTATGGGCCATGTGCTGTCACCAAAACTCGCGGGTATGTGTAGCCGTGATGTGCAACGGAACCGTGGTTTTCGGGAGCGGCAAAGTTAGCTGATCCTCTTACATTGTCCAGCATCAGAAACTTCGGGCAGCAAAATTCAAAGGTCCTTCTATTTAACAGAACTAGGTATCATTTAACTGTATTTGATGTCGACTTAAAAATCAAGACTATAAACAAGAAGGCTATAGACAAGAAGTAAAAGAATCGTAAACCCGGGGTAGTGGATCCACCGAACGGCGAAATATTTCACTTTTTACCCTCAAGATATCCTACCCCAACATCATCCCCACTACATCCAACCCCACCCCACGGGGAAATATTGGAACTGTCACCAAGGCTCCTAATAGGATGTATCCACCCAAGTCTTCCAATCGCTGCCCCACACAGTCTCTTTGCTAATCGCAGCCGACGACGCGGTCAGAAATTGCCTAGATGAGGTATCGCTTCCCGCACCACTGTTGTTGTACTCTGTATAGATCCTGTCTTCTTGTTAGTTACGTATTTGGGTATGGTGACGGACAGTCACTTACGGGTTCGCTCCGTCGGCCATGGTTGTCCAGCCCTTCGCATTCACAACGTTTGTGAGCACAGAGTTTTGGAACATGACGCGCGACAAAACTCTCCACGGCCGACCGAGGTACACCTTCCCGACGACACTAGCCCCAGAGGCGGCGGTAACCTGTCACGCGTTAGTATTTTGACTGACGGAGCTGATATGCGATTCGGTAGACTTACGGTGCTGTGGTCGAATACGTAACGGGAAGCATCAGCTGGATCTTCGCGGGAAGTGGCAGTGATAGCGCCGCCGCCATTGCTTGCAATAGTGCATTCGCCAAACCAAGCAGCAGCATTTCCAAAGATATAATCAACGGCGCCCTCCATATAGCAGTTGGAATAGTACTGCTTGCCATTTTTGGCATAGAGAGTATCCTGATAACCGTAGAATCCGCATCCGTAGAAGCCCTGCTTGTCGCCATTGGCTGTTACGCAACGGCTTGAGATCCGGAGCCGTAAGTGTTCTTGAAGTTGATGTTGTAGGCCTTGAAGTTGGCGCTTACAATGTTGGCCACTGAAGAGGCATCGAGGTTACCTGCCTCTGTCGAGGTCGTGCTACGCTGGAAGGTAACAACATTGGACTTGTATGTGCCGGTGCCGCGAGTATGTTAGAAACTGCAAGGTGAATAGATGATATAACTTACTCGGCAGTATAACCATACAGAATCAATGGGCCATTGTAAGCGATGCGGAATGCTTCGTTATATGTACCGCTGTACACGAAGATGCATGCAGATGCAGATCCAGACCCCAACGCAGCAAGAGCTGCGGTCATGGTTGAATACTCACCACTCTTAGTCCCTGATACACGAACCGTCAAGCATCCACTAGGGGTGCTTGTGCGGGCCGTTCTCTTGACAAGTGCAGGGCTCGGGGCGGCCATCACCTCGCCGATCCCCAGAAGAGCCAAGGCTCCCGAAACAAGAAGGGTAAACTTCATGATGATAGACGACAAAATTTCTAAGGTGGTTGAGTTGCTCGACTAGTTTTCTCTCGAGGGCACCTATGTTTAATATAGATACGAAGGATAATGTCAAATATCCAGTTATAGTGTTGTTATATTTCACCGATATGTTTCACATACAGGGATATTCCACCAAGGAGGAACTCTAAAATTTCTTAAATGAACTGACAGTACTATATATCGATCTTCACATGATCATTCTTCAACGGCTGTTAAATTACTGGCATGTTAGTTTTACCGTACGGCGTGGCATAACAAGGGTGTATATAGCTGCCGGGGACCTCCCTTTCTCTAATTTTCGTTCCAGACTCTTTGCTCCCCACCCTTCATCATGTTGCCTCTCTCACTTAATCTGCTTCTTATTGCCCTTGGAGCTACTTCTGCCTTTGCTGCACCCGCAGATGGGCTCGTGCCAGGTCGTGTGGCCCACGCAAAGCGGGCTACATGTACTCCAGCCAGTCTTGGCGACACTTCGAAGGATGATACTCCTGCCATCAAAGCAGCCATAACCTCTTGTGGAAATGGAGGCACAATTGTCCTTCCAGCAGGCAAGACCTACAGCATCCGGACTATGCTGGATTTCACTGGTTGCACAAACTGTGATTTCCAGTTTGAAGCTTTGTTGAAAGTCTCCAGTGATACCACGTACTGGGCCACCCAGGAAGCAATTATCTTGATGAAAAACATCAATGGAGCCAAATTCCGCTCACTCACTGGCACCGGTGTCATCGATGGGAACGGCCAAAATGCCTATGACATTTTCGCAAGCGACTCATCACTTAAACGGCCAACCGTGCTAAATGTTATTGGTGGTTCTAACCTCGTCGCCTCGGGGTTCAGGATCAAGAACCCCCCTAACGTCTTCATCAACCAGAAGGGTGCCGCAACCAACATGAACTACGCAAGCTTGACCATGGATGCCGCCTCCAAGTCGATCAATCTGCCCAAGAACACCGACGGATTTGATGTTGGTGAGAGCACCTACACCACCATCAAAGACGTGAAAATCACCAACTACGATGATTGCATTGCTTTCAAGGGCGGCTGCAACTACGTGACTGTCGATGGTGTCACCTGTTCTGGTGCAAGCCATGGCCTCTCCGTCGGATCTCTTGGAAAGACCAACGCGGATACCGTCAAGAACGTATATGTCACAAACTCCATAATGAACGACTGCACCAAGGCAGTCGGCATTAAGCTGTACAACGGCGGATCCAGCCACGGCTCTTCCACCGTCTCAAATGTCACATATGACGGCGTCACTGTCAATGGATGCGAGTATGCTGCTCAAATCCAAACCTGCTACGGGGCCACGTCTGATGCGGACTGTGCTGCGAACCCAGCGTCGGCAAGCTTGACGGCGATCAACTTCAAGAATTTCAAGGGCACGACCAACTCCAAGTATGCACCAGTGGTGTCAAATCTTAACTGCAAGCTCACGGGCTCCTGTGATATTCACTTCACCAACTACGCGGTGAACCCGCCGAGTGGCACAGCCAAGAACCTCTGCAATGGTGTCAGTAGCAGCGCTGGGATTACCTGTAGCTCAGGGGCTTCAGGATAAGTTGGACGGGATACGAACAAACGTTCACAACGTATGGTTGGTGGATTGTAGTTGGAAAGAAGTGATAGGCGGTTAAATAGTCCGGGTAAACCTTAGGGGGGCGGAGAATCAAATATTTTGAGGCTTCATAACTTCTGCAACGAGAAATTCATTGTACTGTTGCGCGTATGCGAGATACGACGCAGAGTTGTAAAAGTAAGATATCACAAGAGACCCAACTATACGGCTACTACGGCTACCACGGCTACTCCGCTGTCTACCCCACTCGCCGGTACCTGTGCTCTGGTAAGGTACTCTGCAGTACCCCACACAGCCTTACATGGCATTGATTGATGTGCGGGGGAATAGAATGCTTGAGTGAATGACATATGCTTTTGAGCTGGCCGTATGGTAACGTATCAGCAAGGGAGTTTGATTTGGTCGCGATTGACACGTATTTTCGAGCCAATTGACAATGACCCTCGGACGATCCAGCGTGGCTAAACGTTTGGATAAATGAACATGCATGCCGATGGCTTGTGGGTAAATAATAGACATGCATGCCGGGGGACGGGAACGTCCGGGTAATGAGAGCTCCTTCGATCTATTTCAACGACACCTCGTCATTAACACAATTTTTATAACCGAGTTCGTGGACTCCTTGTTACTCTAGAAAATGGCTGATATGGAGGCGTTGGGGAAATTCAAACCCACCAACCAAGGATACCCTTGGCTACTAACAGAACGGCTCACGGTCGATCTGATTGTCCCTGAGCCGAAAACCCCAGACGCCACGCAAAAGAGACCAGGGTTCTAGCATATCTATCTGATGATTGACATCGGAATATCTTTGCTCAAACGGGACAAGGTGCACAAGCGCGTTCATCTCACGGAGTAAATATTCTCCTATTCTTGTATTGTTGGATTGAGCCAAGTTTATACGAGAGATTGGCACAGTTCCCCTCAATTGAGGCATATATATTTATATAGAAGAGCTCCGCAAATCAATATGCCTGCATCCACATCGAATTCAATAATCACGTGTCAATCATGCAGCTTTCTTACGTTCTTACTTTGGCCCTCCAGCTTCTCGCTGTCGATGCGTTGACAGTGCCGGCATCTAATCACCCCGGCGTCCCAGGCGTCCCGAAGACCCGTCCTCAAATCCATGTTGGTCCTAAGACTTTGAAGACAAAGCTGCCCAGGAATTCGCCTTCGAGACACAAGACCTGCCATGTCAAGGGCGGAACTGCAGATGACTCTGCGGCTCTCTTGAAGTCATTCCATGAATGCAACAATGGCGGTCACGTCGTCCTTGATAAGGGTGTGACCTACACCATTGGCACGGTCATGGACCTGACATTTTTGAAGCATGTCGACTGGGGTCAGTATTCGTCTCTGAAATCATAGTGTCAACGTTTCTAACTGTTATCAGATATCCAGGGAACGCTGACGTTCACCACGGATACCAATTACTGGCAAGCCAATTCCCTGAAGTACAAGTTCCAGGACTCCAGCGCATTTTTCGCTGTTGGCGGCAAGGATGTCAACATCTTTGGCGGCGGCGTGATTGATGGTAAAGGCCAGGTCTGGTATGACCTGTTCGTCACAGAGCGTACTGCTAAGAGGCCTCTCCTATTTGTCATTGACGGCCTGGAGGGCGGCACCATGTCCAACCTCAACATGGTGAACCCCCCCAACTGGTTCAACCTGATTGCAAACTCCACCAACATCGTTATTGATAAGATGGACCTGAAAGTTGCCGCTGTCGGCAACCCAGCCAAGAACACTGACGGCTGGGACACCTACCGTTCCTCCAGCATCGTTATCCAGAACTCAGTCATCGACAACACTGATGATTGCGTTTCGTTCAAGCCAAACAGCACCCAGGTCCTCGTCCAGAACCTCCGCTGCAACGGATCCCACGGTATCTCCGTTGGCTCTCTGGGTCAATACGTTGGTGTCATCGATATCGTCGAGGACATCCTCGTCTATAACACCAGCATGACCAACGCCGGCGACGGAGCCCGCATCAAGGTCTTCCCAGGCGCCCCCGACAACGTGACCATGAGCTCTGGCGGCGGCAGCGGCTACGTCAAGAACGTTGTCTATGACAAGTATGATGTTCAAAATGTTGATTGGCCGATTGAGGTTACGGGATGCTACACCGTCAAGGATGCCGCGGCCTGTGCTGCGCGTCCCCCGAAATTCCACATCTCAGATGTCCTCTTCAAGGACTTCACCGGCGTATCTAACAAGAAGTACGACCCCTATGTCGCTACTGTTGCCTGTCCGTCTCTGGAGGCGTGTGAGAATATCCGCACGGAGAACTTCCAGGTCAAGTCTCCTAGTGGGCAAAGCCAGGCTAAATGCTCTAACGTAAGTTCTGCTGCGGTTTCATGATATGAAGTAACTTATGCTAATGAAAATGACAGATTAACGTGGCAGAGCTCGGTTTGAACTGCACCGCCGCTGCTTAGTGAGATGGGAAAAAGTGAAGGATAATGTTTCTGCCGTAGCTTGTATTTGGGTGGGGGGAAATATTAGAGTTGTCATTTTCTCTATTTAGCCAAAACTGTAAAGCTATTTATGGATTCCGTGCAGCTTGACATGTCCCAGGGGGCGCTATTTCTTAGTTCCGTAGTGCACAAGTGTATCTAGGCAGTAAAATACCGTGCCTTGTTTGTAATATCAACGTACTTAACCGCTCACTGGCTGTGCATATGCTGGGTCAGACTACGGACAGTAATAGGCCCACCCAAAGAGCCAAGATTTTCAGAGGGCATATGAGAAAGAGTAGCTTCGGTAAGGCATAATGTACTGTTCACAGTATCTGGATGGATAGAATACCTCACAATTGCATGTTGGAATTATTCTCAGATAGCTCCAATTCAACATAGCTGTTTCATTGATACTATCTACTCTACCTAAGACCTACACATCTAGCTCAGAATACCACCCAAGAACTCCTCTTGGCGTCAAATTCATAAATAGCGTGGGTCGATCCATTTCACATTAGGCTTGCCCTTATCAGTGATAAAAACATCCCGAGGATGGAGGTACTTCTTTGCCGTCTTCTTATCCAGCACAATGGTGACATTTCCCGCCAGTCGTGCAGTTAAGTTGAAGCCCGGACCATACGATCCATATTCTCCCATGAAGGTATAATTGTTATAGTTGTTCGTCAAAGGATTACTCGACCATTTCGTGTACCCAGCAGGCAAGACCGAAGCGTCCATGAACGTATTCAAATAAACGCTGCGGTGCTGTGCATTCCACGGTCTACCGAGAGAGCATTTCCCCGCAATAGCCGGAGCAATGGACGAATTTGCTGCGTTGATGAACGAATTCGAGACGTAACATCCGTACTGGTTGGCAAACGTCGTATTAGTTCCTTTCCACGCAATAATCCCGCCGCCGCATCTGCGCAGTGCCAGATTCGAGCGCTCAAACCATGCTGTTCCGAATCCGTAGAGGAAATCCGTCTGGCCGGCAATTTCGTTGCCGTAAAAATAGGCATTGCCGAGCTTGCCAATGTAGACGGTGTCCTGGTAGCTGTAGAAGCCGCAAGAGTAGAAGCCAGCGTTGGCCCTGCTCACACTGATCGCCAGAGATGGCCCAGCGCCGATTTCGGTAGCGACATTGCGGAAGTCGATGTTGTAGACACGGAAATCGGTGTTGCCAAATGGTGTGTCCGCAGGGACGGGGAACCCAGTAGGCCCAGACCCTGTAAGACTGGCGTTCAGATTTGGCGCGACTGTCAAGACCGACGTATAAGCATTGTCGGTGAGACCGGAGCCAGCACCATTGATGGATGACCAGTAAACAGTCACGGTGTTCTTTGATTGTTCCAATGGAGTACGGGTTTGCCCAATAATCGTGATAGGAGCTTTACGCGTGACGTTCAACTGCTCCGTGTAGTTTCCTGAGAGAACTACAATAGTGAAGGCCGTGTCATTGTCTGGGAGCGAAGAAATAGCTTTCTGAATGGATGTGAACTTGGCGACGGAGGAGTCCGGTCCAACGAGGATACTATTCTTGGGACAACCCTCGAGGGCATTTTTAGTCGGATACTGGCATGTATGCTGAGAACCAGGGAGAGCAGAGGCCGTTGTGGAGAAGAAGCCAGTCATAACAAAGGCAGCAACGCAGCTAAGTATTTGTTTCACCATTTTGATAAGACTTTGGAGCTCACAAACTGCTTGGCAAAAAGCTTCATAGCGTCCATTGTGCTTGGTTTATAACCTTATCCATCTTACCTGCATTGTTAGCAAAAATCTCCGGCTCTAAGTTGCGGAAAAATACGGCCAGGAACAGTGGGGAGGATAGAGCTGCAAAATAGCCTCGCTGTTGACCCAAAGGGAAATAAAATTAATGGCTTGCAGGTTAGATTTTCAGTAACAAGTTCTAGTAGAATATTTTCTCCGGCAGTCAAAGCAACAAGCCGTTGGCAGGCTGTCCTTAGAGCACCGAGGCGGGGTGGATCATTCGAGGAAGAATTATGGACAGTGGCACGATGGTATATGAGAGTTGTCAGGGAGCTTTCCCCAATTTTTAGGCGACCCCGCACCGGCTAGATTGAAATTGACCTGGATGTACGCGTATATCACGCTAGTCCCAGTCGAGCACCAACATAAAATTACGTGAAGTTCCAATTTAAGCGGTCGTAAGGAGTAACAATTTCTGTAAGACTAGCTTCTAAACAAACAGTATTATAAAACATAAACAACCATTTAACATGCTTAAGCTGATAATTAATATGTTATACTTTAATCTTTCTTCTGTATAGCTTCGGGCAATAACGATTTCACGCCTTGTGGTCTATCAAAATACACGTGATAGACTCAATAAAGAAACACAAGAAAAAAGCAGAATTTGAGTAAAGTTAGACACAGATTTATACTCCCAAACATGACATATACGAGACATAGCACAGAATTGATCATTTCGTGGCCAATCGTAGATTTTCTGTTCCTGAGCCTAGATCAAATCATGTTTCTCGAGATGTTTATGACGAGAGGCCCATTAATGACCGAGAGTCACGTGGCGGATCAGTAGAAATAGCACGAGCCAATCAGAAGCGGCTTATACGACCTTTGACTTTGCCGAACCTCAAAATCAATCCGACAACACCCATCTATCCAATTCGTCGCTCATTCTCCTCTGTCCACGCACAACCTCCCACCTACGACATGGCATCTCTCACCCACAGCTCGCGGGCGCTGTTGCGTGCTGCCCCACGCACCGTAGGCAGCGTGCGCGCGCTCAGCACGACTACGCAGAAAAATGCCTCGGGCGAGTCCGGCCTCAACGCCCCGTCCTTCGAGAGCCCCTTCAAGGCCAGCGCCAGCAAGGCCAATACCAGCAAGATCCCCGATTTCAGCAAATACAGGAGCAAGAATGCCAAAAGCAGCAACCTCCTGTTCCAATACTTCATGGTTGGGTCGATGGGCGCGATCACCGCCGCAGGTGCCAAGTCTACCGTTCAAGGTACGTGAATCCTTGAAGAGGGTTGGGAGGGATCAATTGGGGATGGAAAAGCCTTGCGAAGGCTAAAGGGCGACGGAATATGGGATATGGGAGCCAATTGGGATGATTTGCTGACTTGAGGTTGCTGCAGATTTCCTTGTCAACATGTCCGCATCTGCCGATGTCTTGGCCATGGCCAAGGTCGAGGTTGACCTTGCTGCTATCCCAGAGGGCAAGAACGTACGTACCTTATTTTCGACCGGAATTCAGACACAGAGACTGACTATATTACACAGGTCCTTATCAAATGGCGTGGAAAGCCAGTCTTCATCCGTCACCGTACTGCCGACGAGATCAAGGAGGCCGAGGATATCAAGATTGAGTCGCTACGTGACCCCCAAAGGGATGCCGACCGTGTCAAGAAGCCAGAGTGGTTGGTAATGGTTGGTACGTACAAACAACAGCGCAACATTCCGAAATTTCTTGTTTTCGGGACGACTCTTTGCAGGAACCTAAGCTAACAACACGCGTTTAGGTGTCTGCACACATTTGGGATGCGTACCCATTGGCGAGGCTGGTGACTTCGGCGGATGGTTCTGCCCGTGCCACGGTTCTCACTACGATATCTCCGGACGTATTCGCAAGGGACCAGCGCCGCTCAACCTTGAGATTCCAGAGTACGACTTCGCGGACGAGACCAACCTGGTCATTGGTTAAGCTGAGCAGGTTTTGGTTAATAGTTGATAAACGGGGTTCCAGCAAGATAAATAGAGGCGGAAGAGCGGTGGATTTTGTGTATCATGATGGTTTGATAGTGATAGGGAAGAGTGATAGATGGGTGGTAGCGAGAGTTGCCGATTGTACAAAATATCATCAAGAGTGCATTCAAATCATTATCCGAAAGATTCCATCTATTGTAAACTGGGACGTGAAATTGAATTGCTCGCAGGCATTAAGTGAGGAATGGAAACACCACTTCGGCCGAGTCCACGACATTGATTATACGATGTATGTGTAGTAGATTCGTCACGCCTATGGCTTCTTTCGACCTTTCTAGTTGTGAGTGCCAAAGCCACCAAGTCCTCTTGCAAACATGCCTTCACGAGAGCATCTCCTCGCTTGTGAACCTGAACCACCGTTTCAGCACAATGCCGACTTCCACTGTCCGTCCACTCCAAGTCGCCGCCTCTAAGTCATTGGCATCGGTCTTGGAGCTACCATTTAGCATCGGTAACCGCTCGTGATAGATACCACTCTGCCGTTTTATCTCCTGTCCAGCCAGGTGGTCGTCTTCCAGCTCGTCAGCATCATTAATATCATGTGTTTCTTCCAGATCTCCTTGATCCTCCACGCCTTCCCCTCCCGCAAGCTCGCCTTCATCTTCATCTTCCCTGCCCGGCTCACTCTCAGCTTCCTCGACAAGCACAACCTTCCTTCCCATCCGTTGTCCTGCTTCTACCAATGCTGCGGTGGTTGAACTCAAGCCTTGTACGCTCCATTCGCTTGTCCCTTTGTGCATGTTCACCAGACCCCAAACAACCAGTTGACTTCTCCCATTGCCATGCTTAACGGTATCTGCTGTAGCCCTGCTCACTGGATCTGAAGCTGGGGCCGGTGCGGCGCAGTCGCTGTCTGCGACAGAAAGCCAAGCGCGGAGATGCGAGAGCGTGGGGGTGAATACGGTTTGTATGTGCGGAGAGAGAGAAAGAAGGTGAAGCGTTGATGTCGAGGATTGTAACGTCGAAGATGTAGATGCTGAGTTCTGTAGAGACGAGAGGAAGGCTGCTCGTGGAGAGCAGACGAGGAGGGTTGTGGGGTATGAGGTCGACGTTAGGATATAATCGAGTAGAACGCGTGAGGTAACTGGAGGAACGGCGATTGGTGACACAGGCGCCATTCGATAATAGTTCTCCCGCCACCAGACGGGAACAGTGACTCAAGAGCTAGGGCCTGGGACTGTCATTGTGGCTGTCGCTATTGCTGGATTGTCTCCGTCGCTGTAGCTTGGTAGACGCGGGTTCCTGGCTGCCGGTCAACGCGCCGTTAGTTTGTTAGTGGCTGCTGTTAGTTGGTCGTCTGGTTTGGAAAGCAGACTTTAGATATGTGGTCGTAACCATGAACTTCAATTGGCGATATTAATTAATCCCAGAACTCGTCGTCGGTGTCGCATGCTCACAGGAATTAATAATTGCCGACCCCCAAACGCTGGTGCACGAGCGTCATTGTCGTCACCGTCGCTTAACCCCACTACAGCTCCAAGTTGCACGTTTCCTTGTGCTCCCCGTCCCAAGCATGGAGTCGCTGTCTCGGATATCCAGCCTGCTGGAAAGTGGTATGTAACAATGCCTTTCTTTATTTTTCCATTCCATGACCCTCCGGGCTATGATGCTGACGAGGGAATAGCTCGAGACCTAACCATCGATGCGGCTCAGGCTGCACGGAGCTCGCGCTCCACTCAAAAGAGCCTCTCGACCGCACAGATTCGGAAGCTTCTTGATAGCAGAAATGAGAGAGAGGTTCTGGATGGACTGAGGAAGGTCATAACGGTATGTGCCCCTTATAACAGCTGCCGCCCAAGCGCCAAAAGCAACTGGGTCAAGCGCGTCCGCTTTCTGAGCCAAGAAGCTACAATATGGCATATACTGATACTATTTAGTTGATGCACCGCTCTCAACCATGCCTCCCATTTTTCTCCTCGGTCGTCAAAAACGTCGCCTCCCCAAACCTCGAAATAAAAAAGCTGGTTTACATATATCTCCTGAGCCACGCCGAAGCCGAGCCCGACCTCGCCCTCCTCTCCATAAACACAATCCAGAAATCGCTATCTGATGGGAACCCCCAGGTCCGGGCCATGGCCTTAAAAACGATGTCGGGGATCCGCGTTCCGGTAATCAGCCAGATTGTTTCTCTGGCGATTCGGAAAGGGTTGGGTGACATGAGCCCTCATGTACGGAGAGCAGCTGCGCTGGCAATCCCGAAATGCTATAGACTGGACCCGGGGACATTGCCGCAGCTGCTAGGATATCTGTCGACCTTGCTGGGAGACAAACAATATTATGTGGCTGGTGCAGCAGTGAAGACTTTCATGGAGATTTGCCCAGAGAGGCTAGATTTGATCCATAAGCATTACAGAGGGCTTGTGAAGAAGCTCGTGGATATGGATGAATGGAGTCAACTGGCAACCCTACAGCTGATGACTATTTATGCAAGGCGATGCTTCCCGCGAAAGACGACGACTGTGAAGAGAAAGAATGGAACTAAGGGGTTCTATGAGGATGAGGAAGATCATCCAGAAGAAGAAGTCTCCGAGGAGGTTGCTGTGATAAATCCCGACCTGGAGCTTCTTCTGAAGAGCATCAAGCCTCTCTTACAAAGCCGCAATTCAGCAGTCGTCGTGGCTGTTGCGCGTGCATATGTCAACCTTGGTACACCCTCTTATATCGAGTCCACGATTGGGCCTCTCGTTGCCCTCCTCCGTGGCCCCCAAGATATCCAGCATATTGCACTCTACAATATTGTATCGGTTGCAATCTCGCAGCCGGAGTCTTTCGTCCGCTTTGCCTCTCACTTCCTGGTTCGCACTACCGACCCAGCACAGGTCTGGGAGCTAAAACTGGAGATGCTTACCCTGATATTCCCGCATTGCGATACCCACATTAAGAGCCTCATACTCAACGAACTTGAACACTTTGCCTCAGGGTCTGATCGAGCACTAGTCCGTGAGAGCGTTCGTGCTATTGGACGGTGTGCGCAATCTGACACGCAGACGTCCGGACGCTGCATGAGGCTCTTGCTCAAGCAAATTAGCAGCCCAGATGGAAACCTGGTTGCGGAATCACTGACTGTGATCCGACATCTTATCCAACAAGACCCAGACTCCCATATTAAGACGGTAATCCGATTAGCAAAGAGCCTCGATACCACCACAAGCCCAAAGGCCCGTGCCACCATCATCTGGCTTGTGGGTGAATTCTCAGGGATCGGCGAAGAAGACAACATTGCACCGGATGTGTTACGCATCCTAGCCAAGAATTTCGCCGACGAAGCTGAGCCTGCAAAGCTACAGATTGTATTGCTTGCTGCGAAAGTATATCTTCACTACCTCAACCGCCTCCAAGCTACCGCGGAACCAGCACCGACCGACAGTGGGTCGCCGCCTGACGGAGGTGACGATGTATCGCACTCCCAGCAAGAAGACTTTAAGCCACCACACTTTGTCAGCCCAGACGAAGAGCATCCGATTGTCTTGCTATGGAATTACATATTCCTCCTCGCTCGATACGACACATCCTACGACCTACGCGACCGTCTCCGCCTCTATCGCTCCCTCCTCTCCACGCCTTCCTCCACACAACTTGCCACCTTAATGCTTTTGGCCCCGAAACTGGTACCACAGGTACCAAGCCCAAGCGAGAGCAGGAAAGGCTTTATGCTCGGCTCAGCAAGTTTGGTAATTGGAGATAGCGTTGGCGGGATGGGGATTAAGGGGTACGAAGGATTACCGGATTGGGTGAAGGCTGGCCAGGAGCCGGATCCAAGTCTTAGGGAGTGGGAAGAGGAGAAGGCGTATGGTGAGACTAGTGCGAAGTCTGTGCCGGCTGGGGAAATGCTGGATCGGGCGGCGGGGAGCGGGAAGACGGTTGTGGGGAGGAGCGGGGTGAATGGTGATTGGGGCGGGGTTAGTGAGGGGGAAGGGAAGGGGAAGGAGAAGGCGAAGACGCTGGATGATTGGTTGGCGGAAGAGGAGAGTGAAGAAGATGAGGAGGAGGAGGGGTCTGAGGAAGAGGGCTCTGAGGAGGAAGAGGATGAGGAAGAGAGTGAAGAGGAGACTGACGATGAAGAGGATGGAGAAAGTGAAGAAGAGAGTGACGATGGTGCAGAGGGTGACCAGCTTATCAAGCGTTGATATTGGAAATAGATGAGACCCAACGAAGTCTTCAAATATTATAGAACAGGGTCAAAAATAGAGTCAACACAGTGCAACAGTCATTATAATCCATCGTATGTACTCAAGTAACGAGACATGGCCTCTATGGAACCCGCCCTAGTCATCATGCATGGTCAGTCATACACTTACCAATCTGGAACGATGGTAGAGGAGAACGGGGAAGTTGGTGGGGCATTAGAGATAGATCGGGGAGGTGCAGGCGATGATATCTGGTCGGCCATGGGCGCGTGCGTTCGTCGTTCTAATCATAAGCCTCTGGTGTTTCGGGGTCGGGGTTGGTAGGCGCACTCCCAGAATACGCACTCTCGGAACAGGGTTGGATACAATTGCTCGGTATCAACCTCATAGCGGTGACAAAACGGGTTTGCGGTGAGAACGGCCAGTGAGAAGAGAGCGGCACGGCGGCGAGAAAAAATCGGCGAGACGACTAAACTGAAAGCTCTCATTAAAGTCGGTGTAGTTACGTGGCATATGTATCTTTGCTGAGCCTTTCTACGTAACCCTGATCTCTCTCTCGTGTGACTGATGTGTAGATGCCATTATCTTTAGCGTGCTCGGATTGGTGCTTGCTGGCCTATATATAATGAAATGAAAATTGACCAAAATAAAAGAGCCATCGTGCGGGCGAGAGATCTGGAAGACATCGGATATAATACGGAGATATTACTCTGCAATAGGAGAAGGCGCCGTTTTGACCATGTTGAAGATCAACCAATAGAGAATCTTAAGAGCTTCACTATAAAGGCAGTCGTTGCAGGCGAGTGCGGCACGGGAATATGGAGGCAGATAAAATCATTGTCCCTCAAGTTAAGAGATACTAACCCGACGACCAGTTGCTGGTTATAGCACATAAAACCAACGAGAATATGACAATGGACAGGAAGGACATAGGAATGAAGCTGAAAACGGGCTAATTTTTTTTGTTTTATCTTGTTTTGACAGACAGAGAACAAAACCCCTGTTCTTACACTGATAACAATGCGCACCATTGGATATTCATGGCAGTATCATTGAATTTGCCCCGGCACCTCCCATGATCCGGTCTGCCCCTATGCAACCCCACGAACGCCACTCCACGAGTAAAATATCATTTGAACGAAGGAATATTTCGATGACCAAGAAGTTTGCACATTAAAACGTTATGATTGTTTTCTAACCCTCGCACTTGTCTGGGAGAGATATTGAGGAAAAAGAAAAGAATGTCTGAGTGGGCCTGACAAGACGTAAAAGTTCGAAGGGCCCTGAGGAATAGGAAAAACACCACCAAAAGTTCTACAAATATACTCCTTTGTTCCAACCCAATGCTGTGTCGTCCGGTCGTGTCGATAAATAATAACCTATAATTAGAGAAGTGAAAAATAAGGGCATATCTGAAAAGCAACTCTTTGGATGCTGATTTTAGATTCTTTCCACCAGACGCCCCACAGAACTTCCACACGCCAACACCACTGCATTTTGCTGCCAGTGGCCATCGTTGGCCGGATGAGCAAATGGTGAGATTCTACCATCGGCGGCTATGTAAGGAATAAGCATGCTGTCTGACACGAAGAATGTAAATTACCCACCTGTATGCCTCGGCGACCTTTGGCTGTGGCCGTTTCTTCACATACTGATCGTCGTTTTGTCGTAAGGGCTCTCTGCTTCGATAGCGGTCTTCATGAGAAGCCGGAGCCTCACCAATCAACGCCGCGGATGTTGGCGACAACGGGCTTTCCACAGGGCTCATGCTCTTAGAACCCTGCTTGCTGACATCACGCTCGGAATTATGGCTTCGCATCGAAACTTCAGATATTGGGCTATCGATGCAACCGTCATATCCCGAACGATGGCGTGTTGGTTTGGATGGTCGTCGAAAGGATGGTCCATTGTTCCATGAACTTTGACGGCCAATGGACGGCCGGGCACTAGCATAGCCGGAATCTTGTCTCATTTGCTGCCTCCGTGGACTGGGTGGTTCCCTATTGAAAGTCAGTACAAGATCATTCCCCGGAGAGACAGTGGTTATTACTTCTGCTCATCATTATATATAGCGGTGTTCACAGAAATTGGCTTTGGCGCGCCCGTCACACCTAGTGACGCAAGCACGGCCTCCGCTGGATCAACGTATGTGGATGTATTAGCTGGTGCTTCATCAGGCCGTGAAGCCCATAATTCATCCTCGTCCTCGAGAGTCGGAGTGCCTCGATGGCTATATGCCGGGGTCCTGGACCTAGACCTTGAATCTCGCTGAAAACCAGCAGAGAACTGTCCAACTACACCGCGGCTGCTTTCTTGCCGATCAATAGATTCAGTAGTACTTTCTCTCATGGCTTGATCATCTGCGTCTTCTTGGACATCCTCGCACGATTGATCATCCCATGTATTATCACGCAGGCGAGCTTCAAGCATCTTCCGCTTCTTTCGCTCCTCGCGATATTCTTCCCACATCTCGAAGGGCACTGCAGGGTAAGCTTCGTCAATCTTCGCCAAAGCTGGATCAGTGTGTAGTATCGCCCAGTGCAGCGACTTCTGTATAGGCAATATGAATACCTCCAAGTTCCCGGGGCGCACATATTTGCTCTTTATTGGAGCATCGATAGAGTCAGAGGCCAAGGGCTCTTCGTCAAATTGTGTGCTAAGAGGAGTCAAAATCGCAATAGCAACAACTCTTAGCAAGTCTTTGAAAACAGATTCTTCCCAATCGATGTCGAATTCATCTATCGCGATATCATGGCTGACGCCGTCTTCCGTATTCTCTGCACCATCGGTTGTGTGCGTAGGCTGGGTTTTTACGACAGACTCATCATCGACGGGGAGATCGTGGGTAGACTCAGGTTGCCCAGAAGATCTTCCTGCTTGTGCATTGCCTTGATCACTATGGTTTGAAGGGCCTCCCGCCGCTGGAGAGCCATGCATTGGAACCGGATGTTGAACCCCTTGTTGGGATTGTTGATTAGGGTAAGGCCCATTGTTCTCATTGTAGCCTTGAGTACCCTGTCCCTGAAACGACTGGTAGGGCACAGGTGGTTGACCTTGAGCATGTGCTTGCGGATGTTGCGGATGTTGCGGTGGCATATTATAAGGGTTCGGCTGTGCTTGGGCCCCCCCCTGGGGATATAGTCCAGATTGGTAAGGCCCAGCTTGATGCGGTGGACCGTAGCTTGCCGAGTGCTGCATATTATGCTGCTGGTAGGGAACTTGGGAGTGCTGTGGAGGATATGGCACTGGAGCTTGGTGTGGGTATTGTTGAGGAACAGGTGGCCCATATGGGACTTGTGGCCCGTATGGTTGCCCATAGTACGGACCGCTTGGTGGGCCATAGCCATAACCTTGACCTTGCGGAGGCATTGGTCCGTAGCCTTGGCCGTGTGGCGCAGGTGGATGATGGCCATATTGGTTGTATCCTTGGGGTATGGGAGGCCCCTGGTAACCGTACGGGGTATAACCATTCTGCGGGGCAAATTGTTGCTGTGGGTGATCATACTGGCCTTGGGGGAATTGCTGGGGAGGCATTCCGTTGTAACCTTGAGGCCCGCCATATGGTGGATGCTGGTTTGGAGGTGGACCAAATTTGGTCACAACTGGACCTGGAACTGGATATCTAGTGACCACTGGGCCAGATCCGGTTTTCTGGCGCTTAGATCTATGATCATGGCCATGGCCTCCATAGCCCCCATTCTGGCTTTGTGGCCCTGCGATGGCCTTGGCAGCCTGAGCAGCAGCTAGTCCGCTGATTGACATCAGTATCTTGGGAAGCAAGAACCGGAAAGTGAGAGACAAGAGAAAAGGCTTACACTGGAATCTTTCGAGCCGGTTCTGGGCATGCATCAAAGTAATGCCCGGAATCCCCACAATTGTAACACGTAGGAGCATTTTCTTTCGCTGGTGCCTGATGGCTACCCGTGTCCATAGATGGAGGGGCTTCAGCCGCCATTTTCGATAAAAGTCGGTTCTGAAGCAGCGCTACAAAGAGCCGCCCGACTCGAAGAGATAGAAAAGAAGAAAGGCTCTAATGCCTCAATGTCGAAGACAGACGATGTCAAAAACTTCAGGGTTTGGTGAACGTATGAGCGTTGTCATGTGATGACCCTGATTCCACCAAGACAAAGCACCAGAAAACAAAATACACTTCAATCAATACAAGTAGAAAAGCAAAGTAATGCAGGCAAGAGCCGCCGGTGGGACGATTTTGAGAAGAGAGAAATCAAATCCTCAAGGCTCTCTCCAGAAGTAGAAAAGGGTTAAAAACTTGTGATAAGCCGTCGTCGTTCTAGCAAGCCAGGACGAGCAAAAAAAGCATCTCTTCCATCCCGCACGCTTGATGCTGTCAACTCATAGGGATCTGTGATGAAAATGAACGGATTGAAGTGAAGAGTAATGGAGCAAAGAAAGGGGGTGAAGTTGTCAATAACATATAACTGTGGAGAAGTTGAGACACAGTCACTTTCTTACAGCTCAATGCGTGCTAATCCTATTTCTACCTAGCGTAGACTCGCTTCAAACAGGTCGTCGATCTAAAGTAAATGATAGCCTCGCCCCCATCTCTTATCAAACTGTGGCGGTGCACGTATAGAAATGTGGCGTGCCTACATCAGCGCGAAGTGTGCACACAGCGCTCACGTTATTGTCAGATGTGGCGCCGAGCCCTGTTTCAATCTCAGTGGCTAACGCGACCAACCAGAGCTCCAGCCAACGTCTTCACCACTGATTTGTGAGCACCATACACTCGTTCACTCACCAGTCTGTCGGCCTTTGACTTTTACGCCATGAAGTTTGCTGCAAGCCGCCTATACATTGCTACATGAATTAGGAGTTGATGCGACGATGTTGTTGTTCTCAGCAACGGAAACCTCCACATAAATTCCTGAAGATAACCGCCTCCAGCCGCAGCGCCTAAGCAGAGGGGGGTGCGAAGATGCCCGGCCTTCCATGTAAGGGTCCTTGGGAGTGACTTCAGTTTTACTCTGGCTAATGTGTTATTGCCTGCAGCTTCTGTTGATTTAGACGAATGCATATCACGACTATACAAAAAGGAGCTCCTCGCGGAGTCAGTCATCGAGGCAATATGCGCCAAAACGAAGGAGCTGCTTATGCAGGAGAGTAACGTGGTCCATGTGCAGGCGCCAGTTACTGTAGTTGGCGATATACACGGCCAGTTTTACGATCTGATAGAGATCTTCAAAATCGGAGGATATTGCCCCGATACAAACTACCTATTTCTTGGTATGGTCCCTGGTCCACGGACGTCTTTCCATCAAAGCCATACTAACACCCCCCAGGCGACTATGTAGACCGCGGCATGTTCAGCGTCGAAACCATCTCCCTCCTCGTCTGCCTCAAGCTCCGCTACCCCACCCGCGTCCACCTCATCCGCGGCAACCACGAATCCCGAGGCGTTACACAGTCCTACGGCTTCTATACCGAATGCTCACGCAAATACGGCAACGCGAACGCCTGGCACTACTTCACCGACATGTTCGACTTCCTGACCCTCTCCGTCGTAATCAACAACGACATCTTCTGCGTCCACGGCGGCCTCTCCCCGAGCATCCACAGCATCGATCAAATCAAGATCATCGACCGCTTCCGCGAGATCCCGCACGAAGGGCCCATGGCCGACCTCGTCTGGAGCGACCCGGACCCGGAGCGCGATGAGTTTAGCTTGTCTCCGCGAGGCGCGGGATACACTTTCGGCGCACAGGTCGTTAAGAAGTTCCTCGAAGTGAACGGGATGTCGCATATCCTGCGCGCGCACCAGCTGTGCCAGGAGGGGTACCAGGTGCTGTATGATGATCGGCTGAGTACGGTGTGGAGTGCGCCGAATTACTGTTATCGCTGTGGGAATATGGCGAGTGTGCTCGAGGTTAGCGATACGGGGGAGAGGTACTTCAATGTTTTTGCGGCGGCGCCGGAGAATGATTTGCAGCAGAATACGGAGACGAAGGCGATTGATCCGGGAGCACTGCCGGAATACTTTTTATAGGGGATATATGGGACAGATGGTTGAGAGTAGAACAGTATGGAAGTTGTGGGAAGCGTTCATATACGCTCGATTAAGGATGGAAAGGGAAACGAGGTGGAAGAGAAGGATACCCCAGCTTGGAAGATATTGGAGTGATGGGAAGCGACGCGCTGATGGTCGTCGTGGCGCACAATTACAAGTACATGCACATGAATCATATCAAAGCCATTTCCATACTCTCTTGTAAGTTTATTCAGTATTGTGTGATGGCATTGGCCATTGGCTTCGCCACAGTAAATGCCAGCTCTTCAGTGCTCAAAAGCCAATCTACTCGCTTATATTTTTTGAACTCGTCGTATCTCTGCAATCTATGAGCCGTCTTTGAGGCTGTCTTTCAAATTTTTCATCATGTCATCGAACGATAGGTTTGAAGCTATGTTCACCAGTCCTTAGCGATGTCGAAGCTCCACTCGAATTCCAGATGCTTGTTCTTGTCGTCGTCGACAAACGAGGAAATGGCGGTGTAGTGGCCTCTGGCAAGCATGCCAGATGGTGCGTCTTCCTCAGCAACTACCCGCAGTTGTTAACACGTGCGTTATAATGGGCGTACAAATCACCCCTCAATGGTAAGGGGTACTCACATCTCTTCTCGTAGAACTGCTTGTCCTGGGTATTAGGTGGGTAGCTTCCCTATTTCTCGATTAAAATCGTCACAGTATTGGCGACCGAACTCGATTCGAGTGGTCTGATCGGTTGCATGGCGTCTACTCACAATCATCTCTTGGTCCTTGCTGACCCTGATGCCCTTCCTCTTCACAATCTGCACGTACTGGAGACCTGACAGGACCTCGTGTTGCACCTTGAACTTCGCAATCATGGTGAACTTGGAGCCCTCCTTGATCTTGAACGGCTTGTCCTTCAGGGTAGACTCAGCACCCTTCTGGGAAAGATCAATTGTGACCGGTGGGCGGCCCTCGGAATCCATCGTCAAAGAGAGAATGATGCATTGGCGGGGGTCGGACGGGTCGGAGATGGTTGGGCCTGTGGAGAGACCGAGGGAGGCCTTGTAGCGCTGGAGAGACTCATCCTCAGTATCTGAGAGGCTGTTAATATGTATATTTATGCATTTGACATTATACAGAAGAATTGAGGGAAGGCTGCCAGTAGCGGGCCGAGAGCATGGAAACTGAGACCACGTGCTGACAGCTTAGTAGTAGGACGGATGACAACTTGTACAACCGTGGAACAGCTAAATTCTGTACATATAAAAGAGCTGGTCGCTCCTGGAATACGCCGAAGAAATCGTGTTCAATTCGGGGCTCTGGGAAGACCCTAGGTATCGAGGGAGCTACAGGAAACATTGGTGGAACCACTTACCCATGTTCTGGATCTCATTCAGTGTCTTCTTCTGGCCGACCTTGAAGCCAGCGGTCTCCTCCGGAAGAGTGTCATGGTCGTCTTGGGAAGCCATGGTGAATTTTTGTGTTGTAGTTTGAAAGGGAGAGAAATATGGATTTGTTGATGTGGTAAGGTCTGGCACAACGCGGGGTCGTTGACACTGAGCTACCCGATAAGGAGACGAGGGGTGTTTTATATTGCTCACCGCCTCGCGGGGAAACCCCACCCTCGACGTCACGTGTGGATATAAATAAATGAGGGCGGCAAGATGGGAATTACAGAGTTATTGGGTTGGTGAGAATGTAAAAATTGAAAATATCAGTCTATAAGTCTATATATATCAATGTCAAGAGCGATCATGTCAGCCGATAATGGCTTCTCGACGTTTCATCTCTGGCGTCTTAACTTATTTTGAGAACTCACCATAGCGGCAAATGTCAGGAATCAGGGTAAGGGATAAGGGTCTTAGCCGCGCACCAACACATATAGAGAAGACAGCAGCATACGCAATTCTCAAAGCGGGCGTCAAACGCCCAATGTCTAGAACCGAAGTGATGATACTTGATATGGAGCATCTAGAACCAACCAGCAAGCTCCGATCGCCTGCTGCGCCACAATCGAGAAGCGCCTGGTTCGACGTCATTGGCTTCCCGTGTCAAGTGGTGTGAGACAGTGGTGTCGGGAATGTTGGAATTGGCGCCCCTCCGCCAGTCTTCCCGGCGCTTGGAAAGGTTGGCCTGTGGCCCGGAAGTTTATAAATCACTCATCATCGGCCGTTGGCTACAACTGCATCATCACTTGTTTGCTGCTTCAATCGTTCCTGGGCATATTTTGAAGCTTGTGTGTACTCACACGACTCTCATTCATACACCCCACTACCCCGCTATCGAGTAAGAACAACTCGCAATGTCGAACTCGGAGCCCAAGCTGCTGTATGCCGTCAATGGCATAAAGGCATACCATATCCAGAATGGAACTGAGGAATCCCTCACTCCTTCTGGACCTCAGACTCTCTCTCTGTTGATGGTTCCAACCGCCTCTGATTTCTCCGGAATCGAGAATACCGGCCCAGCAACTGCTCCTCAGGAAGACTTTTATCTTCACCTTCACCTCCCTCCGGAGCTCGATCTCCCTCTTCCAGCCACCACTCAAATATACCACCAGCCACCGAACAGCTATCTCATCCCACGCTGGGACCTAGGTCCTGATAGTGGCGCCTTCACGCGCATCGAGTTCCCGGCACCTGGCAGCGCTAAAGGCCTACAGGAGGATGTCGATACCTTCGAGACGATACTCGCACAATGCACTGCCTTCCTCGAGCGAGCCCCTGCTCCAGCAAAGGGCGTCTCTAGCTCTAGCAAGGCCAAGGGCGAAGCTCTGCCAGCATACAACCCTCAGGAGTTCAAGCCAGGAGAGGGCTACGTTCAAGGCAGCTCCAGCTCTCACCATGGCGGACAAATTGTCCTGATCGATGAGGAGAACGGAAGTGTCGTGGGTGAGCTAGGAGAGGGATTCACTGTTGTCGAGGACAGCAAGATGCAAGCCGGCTCTAAGAGTAAGTAACTTCTCCCCTCCATGCTTCCACCAACATGCTAACAAACCCATCTAGACCCCGTCATCCTCTCCCTCCCCGAAGACGGCTCCAACAACATCAACGTCTCCCCCGCCTCCCAAGAATACCTCGAGATGGCCATGCACCCCGCCTACAAAGGCTCACGCATCGTCTCCCGCGCCGCCGAAGCCTCGCGCCTCATCGTCACCACCTCCTCCTACGTTGCGCAGACCCTCCAATCCGGCGCCGACAGCTTCACCAAGAGCACCAAGCCCAACACCACCCCTATGACCTTCACCCCCACCACGCACGCGCGCGTCCGCAAGATCAACACCTTCACCGACTCCGCGGCTGGGCTCTCCTCCAAGACCGTTGGACAGGTTAGCAAGTTCGCGCAGAACATCGGCGCGGGGATGCTGAATAAGGGGCAGAGGGCGCATAAGGGCGTTGACGTGGATGGGAAGATGGTTACGGGGTATAAACCGGGATTCTTGAATAAGAGTCTCATGGCGTTTAGTACTATTGCTGATGGTATTGATCAGGCGGGTCGTGGCCTCCTGACGGGGACGAGCACGGCGGCTTCGACGGTCGTGGGGCATAAGTATGGGCCTGAGGCTGGGGAGTTGACTAAGCACCTTGGGGGTGGGATGAAGAATGTGGGGTTGGTGTATATTGACGCCACTGGAGTGTCGAGGCGCGCGATCATCAAGAGCGTGGCGAAGGGGATGGTTGTTGGGAAGGTGAGGGGTGGTGGGGATCTCGTGGTTGGAGGGGGTGATGGGGGTGATCTTACGGATGATAAGGTGCAAGAGGTTCCGCCGAAGAATTGGAAGGAGGCGGAGGCTGCGCAGGGGAGGTATGTGGAGGGAAAGGATTATAAGATGGCGGGTGGACAGGACTCACCGAATCTTATTGACTTTGGAGAGTCGGCCCCGCCGCCGGCTTATGGTGGGGGGTCCGCGGCGGCTGTGGAAGGGAAGAAGACACCTGTTGAGAAGAAGAGGTGAGTTTGGGAGGGGAAAGATTAGGATATAGGATAGGGATAGGGATAGTATCAATGACATTCACGGCATTTAGTGGCTTTGATGAGCTGGGAGTATATACCTGTTACTTTGAAGATACCATCTTATGCTCAGCCATCTCACTAGCTTTTACGAGAAGATGGCAATTGTTTTTTGGTATGTGATGTGATAAATACTACAAAGCAAGAGGATGTTGAATACTTACGATATCGGCTGGAAGAGGCTACAAGGTGGAAGGCAACCAACAACCATATATATGGCATTATTGAAGAGACTGTAGTTAACATGAAGTTTCGCGTGAGAAATTCGCAGTCTGGCTAGCTGCTTTCTGACACGTCATCATCTCTTGCCTGTCACCCTCTCTGCTTGTCACCGTCTCTGCCCTGTCACCGCCTTTGTTGTCCCTGTCATCACCTCCTCTGCCCTGTCAGCATGCGAATTGCTGAATCTGCGACAGAATGTCCGCAATGGTGCCTTCGATTGTAGTACTCCAAACTCGGCCACTCCCCAGCGCGTGTACTGTGCTTAATAGTCGATCGGATCTACCATGCAGACCTGTGTGCAGACTTGCTCATCGTATTTATGTTAGTAGGACCCCCCAATAGTAAGATAGCTCCAGTGCCACCGCTCATCACCATAATGCTACCGCTCTTGTACAAAGCTGTCGGCTGTACGCATATGTGCGTGGAAATGGCAGCACTACTATGGAAGGCAATCAGCGGGCACTATCACATTCGATCCCAAGACTTCTTTCGCAGCTGATTGACGCTCTAATTTCTATTATCTACTGTAGATATAAACTGCTACGCTATGTATGCTTCACCAACATGTATCGTATACTCTCTCCTCAACCCACTCATCATTCCAGCAAAAATCTTAAGAACGCCCTCGCCACCAATACACCATCTTGCTTATTTTCTAATCTCGCCATCGCACTTTTGAATGACACGTCGTCGATTATGCCGCTCGCATTGCGGGCTACCAATATCTCCCCAAGGATCCCACCTGTGTACTCCGGGTGCCCTTGAATAGTAATTACACGGCGTGGTATATACATCGCATGATTGACACTATGGTCGGTATGTGCTAGGGGCTCGACACCCTCAGGATATGCGGCGACTACATCGCGATGTAGCTGGTGAATAGCCTGCGGAAACATCAGTCAGGACTACTTCTTAACCCAAATAGTAGCCTATAGGAAGCACATACCAGTTTCTCCTGTCCAAATATCTCCTTCCCAGCTGGCGTAAGTGTTAAATCCGTAACGCTCAGTTCCCAACCGTTCTCGCTGCGGCCCACCGGAGCACCAAGCGCACGCCCCACGATCTGATGCCCAAAACAGACGCCTACTATGCGCACCCTATCCTGAGCGAGGACCTGCTTCGTATACTCGACGAGTTTGAGGATCCAGGGGTCGCTCTCGAAGGAGTTGTGCTTGGAGCCGGTCATCAGGATGCCGTCGAAGTCGTCGAGGGAGGGGGGGTATATCTCTTTCACGACATCGTAGGCTGAGATGATGAGGTCGGATTCTGGGAGGGGAGGACTGAGAGAGGATGCTGCGTCGCGGAGGAGAGATGTGAAGAGACCGCCATAGGTGCCGTGGGTTTTTTGGACGCCAGGGGGCGGGGTATCACACTCGAGGATTGCGATGCGGAGGGGTCGTGGTGTCATTGTCTGGATTTGTTAGATGCGGCACTCTATAGATCTTTGGGGAGTGGTAGTACTTGAATGGAGGCGCGTTACACCCAGCTTATTGATCAGGTAATAGTTCGGGGAGGGAAGGCCGTTTTCGGGGGAGGCGTGTATGAATTGGGGTTGATGGGATTGATCGATAAGGGCCTTATCGCCGCCGTTGGGGTCGATGGGTCAATGGGGAAGGACGGAGACTTGTTAGCCCGCTTCCAGGGCGGGGTAGAGGCTTGGCGAGTCATACGGAGAGTACAGGAAAGGGCGGCTTCTAGAAAATAGCCGCAAGACCCCTGCTAACATTCACAACATTTACTATTACTACCAAAGTAAGACAAGGCTGGTCCGCCATTTTGCATATATAATTCTTATAAATTCACTACATATACACAACATACGGTCTATACGCATGCAGACACATACGAATGTCATATGAATATTCAGACGAGCACGGAATTATACGTATGACTACCAATGCAAGTTGCGGGTAAGCGGCGGGATGTGCAGCCAGACCCGCGATAGCTTGATCCTAGCGCATGCAATTTCTAGAAATGTGGGGGTAGGACAAAGGTGACTTTCCCTCTCTTCCCCTCCTTCCTCCTTCAACCTCGCTGAGACAAGAAGCAGAGTTCGCCACGATGCCGGTCAGTGACGATGAGAACCCTGGGAAGCCGTCGATATCACCGATAAGCACCGACGCCCATCACCGAAGAGAGTTCTCGGAAGACACTCCTCTGCTACGAGCGGCTACCGATGTGCCGTATTACCACAGCACCCAGTCTCCGGATGAGACGTTCCGGGACCATGAACTGGCTGCCGATGTCGAGCTAGGACCCGATGACGAGACACAGAGCGAGTATGAAAACCGGCTGGGACGCACGATCTCGTATTCGAGCCAGACCGGGATCGAGCCCGGGTCGCTCGAGTCGCCGATGCTGCGGGATACCTCGAGACGGAGACAAGTTAATGGGATACGGAGTAGTCGTCGTGGCTCTGCTGCCACAGGTGCCGAGGGAGATGGGAATGGCCAGGAACAGAAAAGCCCCTTTCACGGGGGGATCAGCGTTCGTCAGTTCTGGCTTATATTTCTGGGCTTGATGGGCAATATGTTTATCGTCTGCTTCGACAGTACAATAATGGCGTCCAGCCATCCGGTTATAACTTCGCATTTCCACTCGGCGAATAGCGCCTCCTGGCTGTCGACAGCCTTCTTATTGACCTCAACGGCTTTCCAACCTCTGGCCGGGCGGTTGTCAGATACCATGGGGAGGAAACCACCGTTGATCTTTGGGATGATTCTGTTCACAGCCGGAACACTGTGGTGCGCGCTGGCACAGAGCATGACGAGCTTTATTTTGGCTAGGGCGCTCTGTGGTCTTGGAGCTGGTGCTTCGATGACTATGGGAAGCATCATTACATCGGATCTGGTGCCAATTGAGATCCGTGGGATCTACCAGTCCTATATCAATATTGTATACGGGCTTGGGTCGGCTATGGGGGTGGCCACTGGCGGTGCCATGGCAGATCACCTTGGTTGGAGGTGGGAATTTGGAATACAGAGTATGCCTAATCTACAAGCTATCAGAGCAATTGGAACTCTGCTAACATGTTCTAGTTCCTGCGTTGGTGCTTATCCTCGTTACTTCCTGTGTCTTTGTGCCACGCAATCTAGGCCTGAGTCACAACATAGAGAATGAGAGTTTCCTAACTGCTATGAAGACGTTCGATTATAAAGGATCGCTCGTACTTACAGCAGGCACCACATTTCTAATCCTATCTTTAGTAAGTCCCCCATCTTATACTTCCAAACCTCTCTAACCCTTACCAGAGTCTCGGAGGCAACATCTACCCCTGGACCCACCCCCTCGTCCTCACCGCCCTCTCCATCTTCGTCATCAGCACCCCCCTCCTCATCTACATCGAATCCCGAGCCCCCCGCCCCATCATGCCTCTCTACCTCTTCACCAACCCCCCTCGCAGCAACCTCATCTTCTCCAACTTCATCAGCGCCGTCACCATAAACGCCATCATCTTCAACATGCCCATCTTCTTCCAAGCCGTCCGTCTCGAGACCGCCACCTCGTCTGGTCTCCGCCTCCTCGTTTCTGCCCTCGCTGGTACCGTCTGTGGAGTTAGCACGGGATTCCTGATTACCTGGTCAAGACGTCTGAAATGGCCTCTCGTACTTGGCGCGGCGCTTGTATTTTTGGGGCCTCTCACGTTGACGACGATTACGAAGGATATGCCTATATTTGTTGTATTGATATTCCTGGCTCTGGGTAGTATGGGACAGGGATTCCAGTTTCCGGGCACGTTCATGGCTATCTTGGCCGTTAGTGAACAGTCGGAACAGGCGGTGGTGACGAGCACGCTTATGCTGTGGAGGAGTATAGGGACGGTGATTGGGGTTGCGTCGAGTAGTTTGGTGTTGCAGAATGCCTTGGTCAAGTACCTGGATGCGTTTGTTAGTGGGCCGGATAAGACAGAGGTAAGCTTCCACATTATGCCCCTTCTTCCTCCAGGAACCTATTTGTATATATAGCTAACACGTTTCCCCAGGTTATCCGCAAGGTGAGAGGAAGTATAGAAGCAATCGTCGACCTGGACCTACATTACAGGGACCAGGTCGTAGTTGCGTATTCTGCTAGTCTGCGCGCTACATTCGTCGCGGCTGCGGGAGTGGGATTGATCTCCCTCCTTCTCGTGATTCCCATCCGGATGCCGAGGCTGGGGAAACGGAACTGAAAATGTACCGTTTGGAGAGGGTGTTGGGTGAGTACGAAGCTGCGTTATGGTTTGGTTACGAGGAATCTGGAAGCCATAATGTGTAGATAAAATTGATACCAGGAATATTAAAGATTTATGCAAGGCCTTGTTTTAACGAGTTTTGAGGCCTGGTTCGTTATATGTCCCTTTCGATTCGAGAGATGTTATCGCCACTATTCGAAAAGCATTTATTAAAATCACCAAGAAACAAGCTTCCTCTCTCCCAGCACCATAACGATCGCCAACACGCAATGAACACCTAACCTCCCACACCTCCAATCCAGCCCCCCCTCGCACTGCCCGCGGATCCACCTCCAACATGCAAAAAACCGCCCGACGCATTACCCCCCCCACCCAAATAAGGCGGTCACAAACAGTTCTCTCTCATGGCAGTGTCGTTCTCGACCCTGTAAGCACCACACTTGCCCTCGCCAGGGCAAGATCCGATACCCAACGTCGTACCCCGCCACTTCACCAAGACTGCCATGTTCCCAGTCTCCCGACTACCCTCAAGCAATCATTAGCTTAGGATTAGAGTGCTGGTTGGCGAGAATACATACCCTCTGAACAACTTCACGTATGGCAACTCGCCGCGGTAGTGCACTTCGTTGACTACCCAGACCGCCGCGAATGCGGCGACGAAGAGGAGGATGAAGATGAGGAATATCTTCAGAAAGCTTATCCAGCGGGGCGTAGCGCGCTTCTTCTCATCATCCTCAGCAACCTTCTTCAACTCCTGCACCCTCAACGCCACAAGACTCTCCTTCAACGACCTATCCAACCCCTCATCCGCCGACACCGCCGTCTTACCCATAACCTTCGCCATCACTTCCTCTCTCAACGCCTTCTCCGCCACCCGCAGCCTCGCCTCTCTCTCATTCCGTTCCCTGATAAACGCGCGTTTCTTCGCCTCTTTGAGGTTCTCTTCCTTGATAAACGCCCTCTCCATCGACCACTCCCTCAACCTCTCCCTCGACCTCTCCCTCGACCTCCCCCTCTTCGCCAACTCGTCCTCGTCAGACTCAGAGCCAGAATCGTATTTAGAGGACGAGGAAGAGGCAAAGGAGGAGTCGTACTCTAGCCCTGGCTCCGTCGGCGCAGTGGGGGAGGGCGTGTACTCCGTGTCTGAGGACTCGCTGTCATTGTCGTTGTCATCGTCGTTATCCGAGAAGGGGACGTATTGGGCGTATGATTGGTCTTCTAGCTCTGGCATGCTTGGAGAGGAGGCGGAGTAGGTCGTGTCTGAGGCGGAGGAGGAGGAGGAGCGTTGGTTGGGTGAGGGGGGGGTTGCGTGCTGCTGCTGAATGGGCTCCTGAATGGGCTCCTGAGGGGGCTCCTGAGTGGGCTCCCTGTGAAAGGGGGGGGAGGAGTGGGTTGGGGACCAGTATCCGATGAATGGCGCGTTTCTAAGCCCGGGAGGTGAGGGTGAGGGGCTGTAAGTTCTGTTCCGGAGAGGTGAGGGTGAGGGGTGATAGTCTCTCCTGGACATAGGCCAGTCGTAAAACATACTCTGAGGCTCGTTATAGAATTCCTCGTTGTTGCCGTTCATGGATAGTTCGGGTAGATCGTCGAAGGCCATGCTGTTGGGCGGGTTGTATGACATCGTTGTCGGTGTTGGTTGGGATCGTGCCACTTTTTCTTGGGGGCGACGGAGGAGAGGAGATGGAAGGAGGGAGAGTTGGGGAGGGGGGAATGAGCGTATATGTATTGGGTTTTATCGTCTCATACTTCGTAACCCTAATCATGCGTTGCGGTTGTCTGATTAAACTTCCTTTGTGGGAGCTAGATTTTGGTCTTGTCCCTGAATACGTAAATTTTGTCTGAAGATAGACTAGGACTACCACTTGTTGTAGCTTGTATTCTAAAGCAAAGCAAAGTGTAATAGATGAACTGTCTGCGCGTTCTCGAATGATATTATAATCGGTAGTTTGATATCGTCCGAGAACGCGCATACACACCCCATCCCAAGCCCATGGTGGCATGTTCCCGTCAAAGTGTTGCTTATATCTAAATCTAAGAACATGAGATGATACCGATCAGACGAGGTCTAATGAAGACTATATATAAGAGGCTAAGTGTATGATATAAACAATCTATATTTAGCAACCTTATAAAGGAAGGAACGACCACCCCATCCGCTCTTTCCCTAACAAAGACAATATAAATACACTCGTTCGCTCCTTCTTTCTCGGTGTAACATGTCATATCACCCTCTAGCTTCTCAACCAGGCACTAACTCTCTAGTCAAAGGCACACAAAGGCACACATCCATAACGCCGCTCTGAACGCTCTGAACCAAGAATGCCCCTGGTGGCCTGTTTGTATTACCTTGGTTGAGCTGCTTATGCCTCGATTGGAACCTCTTCAAGCTTGGAGGTGACACTCTATCTAACACGGCTAACCACTTACTCACTATCGTCCGACATCGCGATTGGGTTTTATGGTGGTAAAAGATGGATTGGATGGCACACGACAAGGCACTCGGAAGGCTACCACTCACCTTACCACAAGGCTAGCCTCGCCTGCCTCGCCTGCCGCCGAACAACGGGCCGCTCGCGGGGTACGGACGGCTTCGGGCCACTGGCGGTCCAGTATCGGGAGACCCGCCGGGAGCCTGATAGCTCTGTGCAAGGCGGCCCGCACCTGAAATAGAAACGGTGAGTAAGGCTGGGAACCTTGGGACTGTTGGCTGAGAGATGAAACGAGTTCAGGTTGATGGAATGGGAATGGTAGGAGATGGAGGGGTTTGGAGATGTTTGTACTATACTGTATGTACAGTACAACGTGTTCTGAGATTTGAGGTCTGAGATTCTGAGAGGGAAACCAGCTTCCCTTACCTCACCATCTAGAATGTCAAGTGACACCCGTCCCTCCCCCTCCTGCCGTGCCCCAAAAATGACGAAACCACAGAGCTCTCTACATACCAGACAGCCGCCAGATGCGCTGGCCACCATCGATCGAACACGAATCGGATCCCCGCCTCCACTCCATGGCACTAGTGCATCCACGCCCAAGTAAGGCATCCCGCCAGTAGGTCAGTGGGAGGGAGGGGGTTACATGCTCGATGACCTCTCTCAAAGCAAGTCCGATGCAGCTCAAAGGTCGGCGCACAGGTCTGATCGTCTGGGGGGGTGGCGAAGGGGATACAGCTTGCTTTGGAGAGTACAGTACAGTGCAGTACGATCGACGGATGGACAAGCAACATGTCGATCGCGGTGTTGGGAGCACGAGGACTGGGACCTATCTAAGCCTTGGACCTGATCCTGAGGGATGAAGGAACAGGCAGTGGGCGGTTGGATATTCTGCGACCTGCTACCACCAACAGATACCAGACCAGGCATTGAGATCCCTTCGGCCGCCTCTCCCACGACCCGGGTAATCTTGCGTCGCGTCCGCAAAGAAATCCGAGAATTGGCGACTATATGCACACACGCACATACACGGCGTACTTAGCGGAATGGACAAGGCGCACGGGATACACCTCTAAGCGCTCAGTCGTCAAGGTGTGAGTGCAGCCCGAGTATACGGTTGGTCCACACTACTTCGCGGAAAACTGGTCTTACGCCTCACCAAACCGGTGCTCCTCCTCTCTCCTCGACAACTCAACAGGAAGGTACTATGGTAAGCATGGGGGGGGGGGACGGGGCCGTCAAATTAGACTCTACCACCCCACCCTCCATGTGCTGAAGGAACGATGGTGGGAAGGCTTTGGGGGGGGTTCTGGAAAAGTTGTGAATAGCGGGGCGGGGAGATGGGAAGTGTGTGGCTGGTGGCTGGTGGGTGGTGGATGAGAGGACGTGGAGAGAGGACCAGTGAGGAAGGTTTCGATGGAGGTTCTTGTTCTTGGGGGGGGCTTGGGTGATGATTGGGGGTGGTGAGGACCAATCGTGGTGCAGAAGTGGGAGGCATCTGATTCGATCGGGGATCTGGACTGATTTGGGGGTGTGGGAGGGATGGGGGAGGGATGATGGTGGTGATGGTTGGTGGTGGGCGGGCGGTTGGAAAGATGGATGGTGTGCATATTTTATGCGCATGGGTACAGACAGTACGGTACAGTGTGAGTACGTACTATATCTATACTCAAAGTCCTATGCCCAAGCACGACGGCGGTACAACCCCAGCTGGAAGAATCGTCTTGATCGAGGCGCAGCAGCGTTCGGAAGCTGATCATCCCATCAACCCTCGCCCCATTCTCTAACACGAACCGAGGCAGCCAGCGAGACAACAGGGCCACAGGACCGCAGACAATGTACGCAACGGCGCATAGACAGGATGAAAGCGACGCATCGACGATGCAGCGACGAAACATTATTTTGTTATGGGGCGGTGGTGGCGAGTGCAAGGGCTACGAGTACATTCCGGCAACGTTACCGGAAACGTCGGTGTCTGAGCCCCCTATACTGTCTGTGGACTGTAACCTTTCCTGGGCGATGATGAGTGTGTCGTGCGTGCGTGTCTTCTCGTTGTAACTGCCTGTTTTGTGGGTTTATGGGTTATGGATGGGTTGGTTAATATGGCGAGGTTGGGCTGTGTCTGGCGGTCTGGCGTGTCTGTCAGTCATCGGTGTCTGACTGAACGTTTGGTCCGTCGGCAGCGGTGTCTGTCTGGTGTCTGGCTGCGTCTTATCGTCGTGTGCACAGCATACTCTCTCTGTACACTCACTTGTTCCTTCCGGATGTCGCGCCGCAAAGGAACGACGCCGACAAATGAACGGGGGCAGAATAAATCATTTTTTGAGGCTGTCGCGGGGGCTGTAGAAGGCTGACTCTGCGGCGTTAGTTTCTTGTTGGTTTTTGATGACAGGTGAGGTGAGTAAGATAGGCAGCTGTTACCTGTGGACGGACTCTCTCTGTGTGAATTCTGTCTGTTCTGCTACAGGCATTCCTTCCCCCTGTCCAATCCCCCTGTACCACCTGCCCAATCAACACATCACCATCACCACAAAAATCGAAAAAATCGCCCCGTCGCCCCGAGTCCTGCACCCAAACGCCTCTAAGGTCACAATTTATCCCAATTATATCCACCCACATATCAGAATCCACTCATCGTCCCCCCATCCCCCCCATGTACGCCGTATGTCTCCATCCCACACCCCCATGCTTGGGATACAGAAACATGCCAGGATATGGGCCAGGGTGGGAACGAACGGGGGGACGGAATGGAAGGGGGGAACGAAGGCATCTCGTACCCAAGCCAGCTGCACTCTTCATCACGGACTGCGCTGGTGATTCTGCTGCTGAGTGCTGCTTGTACATATTGTCGCCACATTCCCGCCCCCCTTCTGAGAGAGAGAGAGAACTGGAATTATCAGAGGCAAAATAAGAAGATCTAAAAGGAATTATATATCCTACATATAATAATCGAACACACACTCTGCTGCATCTAGCCACACTCCACCACAACTACATCTACAATCAGCCAGCGCAAGCACGTCGCATGCCTCTATATCGACCACAAACATCACACAGAATCGCCAATGGCGCTCATATCAGGCAGGACTGGCTGCAACTAGATCAATATTCTCATACACATCGATATCAAACACCTAATTACGGAGTATTATAACACACAACACACACACATCGCATCACCATAATCGCGACCCTCACCTCACCGCTTAACCACCCATAATACCAACGACCTCAAAACCAACCCACCCTAATAACCAACCACCCCCCCCGCTCAATGAGCGATGTACAACCACAACCAAAAATCCAGACAAGACACCGTCTCCAGCGCCCTCAGCCGCACCTCCCACCGCAGCGATGATTCCTACACCTCCAGCACCAGCACCGCCGCGACTTCTGTGTGCGACGAGAACCACCACCACCACCTCCACCAGCCCAGCCTCCCCCCGCTAACGCGCCAACGCCTTCGCCATACTAGTACGCGCATCTTTCACGGCGCATCTAGGTCCAGTCCGCGCAGTTCGTGCTCTTCTACCCGCGACGATGATGCGGAGTTCTACGCTGAGCCCGAGGAGTATGGGGTAGATGACAATGACGATTACCCGACTCCTTCATACACCATCACCACCGCCGCCCTACACCCGCAACCGGCGCAGGCGCAAACACCACTCCCAACCACCCCCCACGATTTCGCATCCTACTTCCCCTCCTACCGCCGCCTAACCATCGCCCACGACTCCTCCGCCCCCGACCTAGCAATGAACCTCATCATCTCCACCACCCCCTCGAGCGAGCTGAAGACAGCTATGCAGCTCTTTCATCTGCGTATGCACGACATCCCCACGCGCGCGTTTAGTCTGCGTCGCTACTGCCGGGATTCAGGGAGGGAGGTGTGTCATAGCGTGTTGCGCCAGGGGGGAGAGAAGGTGAAGGGGCAGAAGAAACAGAAGCAGAAACAGACGAAACATCCGAAGTTGCAGAGGTCGATGTCTACTGCCCTTGCGACGGTGACGAGGGGGGGGGTGAAGCGCGCGGATTCTTGGGGGGCGGGGGGTTCGAACTACAAGGCGTCTTACCCGCCTCCCCACCCAACGCCTCTCCTCACGATCCCGACGCGCCATGACTCGGGGTACGCGACAAACTCCGACGAGGACGATGATGAGTTCTCCTCTTCTTCTGATTCCGAGGACGACGAGGAGCAGTTCCCACCTACCCCTTCCTCTCTACCCGGGAAGAAAGGCAAAAGGACAAAGACGAACACCACACACCTCGAATTCTCAAACTACGCACACGTAGACCTCACCCGTCGCGGCTCCGCTGGAAAGGGAAAACACTGGGACTTTGAGTACTGGGGCACACCCTACCGTTGGAAACGAGAGGGGGAATCTTATCACCTCGTCCCCACCACCTCCTCCTCCTCCTCCTCCTCTAACGGCGGAGGAGGGGCGGTAGCGCATATCGTCCCCGACGTCCTCACCCCCTCCCAAACCCTCTCCGAAGCTCGAGAGGGGGGCTGGATCCCGAAATGCAGTTTCTGGATCTCAGACCCTAAGCTGCTTCGCGGGGGGGATGTGGCGGATGTCGTAGTTGCTACGGGCATCTTGGCGCTTGTTGATGATAAGGCGCGGAGGGAGGGGGGAGGGCAGGGGAGGAGGTATAGGAGGAGTATCAAGGTTCCTATGAGCCCTGTTACGTTGGATTTGGAGGTCGTGACGCCTAGAGAGATGATGAGGAGTGTTTTTAGGAGGGGGAGTAGGGATGAGAGACCCGGAACGGCGGGGAGGAGGGAAAAAGAGGGGAGTGGGTTGAGGTTTGGGAGGGCGGTGGAAGCTTGTTAGCTGTTGCACATATTGCCGGGGATGTAGAGAAGAAGGGAGGGGGATTTGCACATATTGGCGAGGAAAGGGGGTTACGAGTAGATCTATCACGGGCTGGGAAAGGTGTTTGTGTGTTTTCTTTTTGGGCGTTTTGGTGGGAGTGAATCCTATGCCCCTCACGGGGGTGGGATGGGGGTTTATGAGTTTTATGAGATATGGCTAAGTTATGATATGATAGATAATGATGATATTAGTATTTTTTCTACTTGAGAAGTCGGGTTGGAGTGGGTGGTGTTTTTGACATTTTGATGTGTGATAAGAGAGGATAGTAAGAAAGGGGTAATCCGAAAACAAAGAGGTGGTGGTTGTTGGTGTTGGTTGTCTAGTTCCCCCCCTACCTCCCAGGGCAAAACACATACCCTACCATGTCCAAATACGCATATCACAGTCATCAACCACATCACATAGTAAACATATCCAAAAAACGGTTTCACTCCTCTGTATTCGCTCAACAGGCAGACAGTCAGTCAGCAGTCTAGCTAGCTGTGCGCTGTCTCACCCGGAACATCCATATCGCGCACACAAGCGAATCTAACCCCCCTATAGTAGTAGAGACGGCATTAACAAGCCGATCCGAAGACGGATGCGAGCTTAGTTGACGGCCTTCAACCAGACGTCGAAGATGAGGTCGGAGTTGGCGGGGATGGCGCCGGGGAAGCCTCTGTGGGTGTTGTGTTAGTAATGTGTTATATCTTTGTCCTTTCTTCTCTGTGATTGTCGTCGGGAAAGGGGGTGAGGTGAGAGGGAGGAAGAGGAGAAGGAGGAAGGAGAGGGAAGAGAGGAGGAGGAAAAAGAGGAGGAAAAAGAGGAAGGCTTACTGGCTGCCATAGGCGTAATCGGAGGTGATATCCAGAGTAGCCTTCTCGCCGACCTTCATGGTGACAACACCCTCGTCCCAGCCGCGAATGACGCGTCCGACACCGATGGGGGTGCGGAAATCGGACTTTCCGACGGAGGAGTCGAAGCTGGTAGCAATCAAAGTCAGGCTCTGTGTTCGTCTCTTCTCGAGGGATTGATTGATTGATAGCTAGTTACAGCTTGTATCAGGATAGGTAAAAGGGGGGGCCTACACAGTGCCCTTGCTCCCATCAGCATTCTTAAGGTACCCAGTATACTCAATAGTAACATTCTGGGTCTTCTGGGGGTACGCGCCGGTGCCCTCCTGGGTGGTAGTCTTTGTAACGCCCATTGCTGCTGCTGTTGTTGAAAATGTTCTTGTGTTTGTAAAGGGGTTCGTCCTGTTGATGATGCGAGTAGAGAAGGAGGAGGAGACTCGGGGTGCAAGACGGGTGAAGAACATTGTATGAAGGGGAGGGGTAGATAAGGCGGGTAAGCGAGGAGGGGTGGGAGAAGGAGTGGGAGAAGGATAAAGGAGGGGTGTTGGAAGGGGGAGGGAGGGGGGAGGGGAAGAAGGAAAGAGCTTGTGTGTGTGTCCCTTGTGTGTGCGTCCCTTTTGTGTGTGAGGTATCCTTATTGGTGTGGTCTGCGGGTCTGCGTGCGGTTAGAGGTACTGTAGGGTGAGGTAGGGTGAGCTGGGATGGCCAATGGGAGGGCAGGGTTGCGGGGGCGGGGCGGGGCGGGATGGACTTGGCGGTGGAACGGATTGCGTCATGTACGTGGTCACGTGGTTTTGTGGGATTGTGTGGGTGGGAGCTCGCTTGTATTTTGGGAATGGGGAATGGGAATACAGATCGATCGATATATCGAGGGTGCACAGTGTTTCTCTCCATTCTGAATTCAACTTCTGTATATACTGTATACTGTATACTGTATACTGTTTTTTGTGCTGTTTTCATCTGTGTTAGTCTTTATGTTAATCGTATTGCATTGCATTGCATTCCTTCCTGTGGAAGTTGTCCGATTGCTACAGCTTCCCTGAGAACAAAGAGCTCAACAACACCCCCCCGAACCCCGCGGATGCATGCTTACCCCCTCATCCTCCTCAAACACCTCGCATGGTTGCCCTGGTACCTATCCAGATGAGTCTGGGAAAGATACGCGCTGATTACCCCGCTAACTTCTCTTCTGCGTCAGCTTGTGCAATGATCATCCCGGATTCACAATTCCCACTATATGCCCATATCCTATGGGAGAAGAGCAGAGCACAGAAAACAGGCAGACAGAGGTAACCTTACTCGCCGAAGCAGCTGTGGATATCCGTTTGAGTGTTGGTCGAGTTGGGGATAACCCGTTGGTTTCCGCTCCCTGCTTGCTTGGATGGAGGGAGTATTTGTCAATCAATTGACAGCACAGAGGTTCTATCATCATGGCAAACTGACTTGTCGGCCTGTTTGTCGGTCTGTGTTCATGACTCTACCTACATACATATCTGCACTCCATGCTGTTGATGAGCCCCTTGGCATCTATTCAACAAGCCAAGCATCAAGTCTCACAGTCCAATACCTGCACGTGACCAGGAGGTTCCCACTAGGCAAACAAAGAGGCAAACAAGACAAACAAGAGTGACGTGGGGGATAATCCGTGGAGACGTGGAGACGTGGAGGCGTGGGGTGGGATGCACTTGGTATAGTACAGACAATCCAGTACTGTTACGCGTATTGCCTCTTTGCTCTTCCTACAGCTAGCTACTGTACAGCTACAACAGCCAAGATATACCACTGCTAATACTTGTCGCACAGCCTCACTCTTTGTACGGTGACATCCCACTCACCCACCCCCCACATGTCAGTCAAATCAGAGGCTCACTGGACACAACGTTCTCAAGATGTTCCCCGCTTCAAATGCAGGCTCTTGCGCTTACAGATGTGTATGGTACGAGTACAGTACGAGTACGGCTCAATACCGTACAGTAGCTTGCGCCACGAACACCAAAGAGACGAATGAGACGAATGAGACTCGTTGCCAATCCTACTAAAATATCCCCCGACCTCACTCCTCCACTCCGGACCTCCGTTATAATATCCACACTGGTCGAGATGGTGGGAGGGAAACCAGACCGAAAGACGGATCTCGTCTCACCTCACCTCCGATGAATCTGCTGCGAATCTGCTGTGTACTGTGTCCAGAGTGAGTGCACCGCCCCGGATCATCTTGTCACTCCTATCTAGATAGGCATCGCGAAATCCAGGCAAATACCCAGACTTCGCCTCATTTTTAACCACAATCGGATCTTGGACGGCACTTGGCATTGTCATCGCGTCTCGCCAACTCCTGGAACTTTCCCACTTCTTTTGTGCGGAGAGGGAGGCGAGAGGTGTTACATGTTTGTGTGTTTGGTACACTTACTTATTTTACCCTGCTGCATATCATCTGGTCACGATGATACTCTGCACTGCGTGCGCCGCTGTTGAGACTTGTCGTCACCTCTTCCAATAATAGCTTGGTGAATGACGGGAGGCCGACTGGCGCTGCCTTTATCAAGCCCCCCGCATCCCCATCTTCCATCTCCTTTCCCTTTCAGTTCTCTACTTCCTCTTTGAAGTACATTCCTTCTTCATACACTTTCCATTTCGTCGTTGAACCATCTAGCAGTTCAACGCCCCCTTCCTTACTTTAGCTGTCCACCTCTTATTGAATGGTTATTACTGATCCGGAATCCGCACTTGAGGAATGGCACAACCTTCCCTCACCACCACCTACCTTGCGCCCTGATCGGGTAGATAGCGCAAAGGAAAAGGTTGCTATAACCCATATTGGCAAGAACTGTTCGTCCGGATCTAGCCTGAGCAACACCCTTAACGAAGACGACCTCCCCGACTGGGAGACTACTCACGCAGCAAGATATTGGGACGGCGGCGCAGAATCCGCTCATGCCATCGATGTCGATGCCATCGCAAGCAAGCTCAATGTTGACCTTCAGTGAGTTCGCAACTATAGACTTCTTCAGAGCTTACTAATCATGCCCAAAGACATGGACTCGAGGGCAAGGAGGCAGCGGCTCGACTTGAAAGGGATGGCCCTAACAAGCTTGCGAGCGCTGGGGGAATATCGGCGTGGAAAATCCTCTTAAGACAGGTCTCCAATAGTTTAACCATCGTAAGAAGAGAAACCCTGACGCTTACTTTTTTCGCAATACAATGCACACCCTGCCGTTCTCCATGCCTAATCAGACAATCCCCACACATGGGGGCTCTGCTCTTGACCTGTGCATGATGTTGTTGTACCCGACAATGGGATACTGACATGATGGCAAAAGGTCCTCCTCCTGGCTATGGCACTGTCGTATGGCACACTAGATTTCATTGAAGGTGCCGTCATCACGGCTGTCATCCTCTTGAATATCATTCTTGGGTAAGTGAGGAAGAGAGAGGCGTGCTTAGACCTCGCATTACCGCTTTGGGAGACTGACCACGTGCCTCTAGGTTCGTCCAGGATTACCAGGCGGAGAAGACTATGAAGTCCCTCCAGGGCCTCGCGGCCCCAACGTGCAAAGTCGTTCGTAACAAGGGAAAGGTCGACGCCCTCAAAGCCGAGGCTCTTGTCGTGGGGGATATCGTCCAGATCTCTGTGGGCGATGTTGTCCCGGCGGATCTTCGGATCTTTAACGGCGTCAATTTGGAGATCAATGAGGCTCTTCTCACTGGAGAGTCACTACCAGTCATCAAAATGCCCAAGATTACCTTGGGTATGTTAGACCTTCCCCTCGGAGACCGCACGAACTGCGCCTATTCGGCCACTACCGTGACCAAGGGTCGCGGAAGCGGCATTGTTATTTCTACCGGCATGAAGACTGAAGTTGGCCGCATCGCTGAGATGCTCCAAGACCGTAAATTAACGAAGGAAACGAATGTTTTCAAGCGCTTCTTCGTTTCTCTACGAGATGGTGTCAAGAACACCCTCGGTCTCGTCGGCACGCCTCTACAGGTTACACTCAGCAAATTCGCCATCTTATTATTCGGCCTGGCTCTCCTCCTCGCCATCATCGTTTTCTCGGTCAACAAGTGGGATCTCAAGGGTGAGGTCGTCATCTATGGAATCTGTGTCGCTGTAGCCGTTATTCCTGAATCTCTCATCGCTGTCTTGACTATTACCCTTGCTATCGGCATTAAGGCCATGGCGAAGGGTCATGTGATTGTAAGGAGAATGCAGGCTCTTGAGGCTATTGGCGGTATCACGCATATTTGCTCCGACAAGACTGGTACGCTCACTCAGGGCAGGATGATTGCTAGGAAGGTGTGGGTTCCAGAGATTGGGACCCTTGGAATATTTGATACTACGGATACGTTTGACCCTACCAGCGGCCATGCTATGATTGATGAAGAGGCAGTTGACAAGACCATGGAGTTGAATACAACGTTAGAGAAGCTGCTCCATGCGGTTGCCCTCTGCAACCTCTCTACAATCTACCACAACATCGATGAAAACAACGAGAAAGCAACTCCATCATGGACCGCAGTGGGTGAGCCTACGGACATCGCCCTCCAAGTCCTCGCCACACGTTTCGGCCTCGGCAAACCCGATATCCTGGATAATGATGAAATGGCATTTGTGGCCGAACATCCCTTCAACTCTGCAATCAAGCGAATGTCAGTGGCCTACCAAAACGGCACTGATACCATCGACGTCTTCCTCAAAGGCGCCGGCGAGAGCGTCCTCCCCATGCTCACGTCTTCGCCCACTGAGAAAGCCGAGATCGAGATGCGTATGCAAGAGCTGGCCCGTGAGGGTCTTCGCGTCTTGTGTATTGCTACTAAATCCGTTCCTTCTACTTCGAAGAAGGATATCGAGAGCAGAGAATGGACTGAGAGCAACCTGGATTTTCTAGGCCTTGTAGGCCTCTACGATCCGCCTCGTGTTGAGACGGCTGGTGCCATCACGGCCTGTACGAAAGCTGGAATTAGCATTCACATGTTAACTGGCGACCATATCGATACCGCTACCGCGATCGCCAAAGAAATCGGTCTCATCACCGATCTCAGCTTCACGACATCCAACGCCAACACCATCGTCATGCAAGGCGGCCAATTCGACAAGCTCTCCGAAGACGAAATCGACGCCCTCTCCTCCCTCCCCCTCGTCCTCGCCAGATGTAGCCCCGCCACCAAAGTTCGCATGGTCGACGCCCTCCACCGCCGCCAAGGCTTCTGCGTCATGACCGGTGACGGCGTCAACGATGCCCCGGCCCTCAAACGCGCCGACGTCGGCATAGCCATGGGTCTCAGCGGCTCGGACGTCGCCAAGGACGCCGCCGACATGGTCCTCACCAACGACGACTTCGCCTCGATCGTCAAAGCCGTGGAAGAAGGCCGGCGCCTCTTCGCCAACATCCAGAAATTCCTTCTGCACCTCCTCATCTCAAACATCGCGCAAGTCCTCCTCCTCCTCATCGCCCTCGCCTTCCGCGACGCTTCAGGCGCATCCGTGTTCCCGCTGTCCCCCCTCGAAATCCTCTGGGTAAACATGATTACCTCCTCCTTCCTCGCCCTCGGCCTAGGAATGGAAGAGAAGACCTCAGACATCATGCTCCGCCCCCCGCACAGCCTGCGCATCGGCGTCTTCACCCGCGAACTCATCATCGACAAAATGATCTACGGCACGCTGATGGGCTCCCTCTGCCTCTCCGCCTTCGTCGTCGTCGTCTACGGCGCCGGCGGCGGCGATCTGGGCGACAACTGCAACGACGGCTACAACTCCTCGTGCGACGTCGTCTTCCGCGCTCGCGCAACAGTCTTCGCCGTCCTCTCCTTCCTCATCCTCGTCACCGCCTGGGAAGTGAAACATTTCTCTCGCTCCCTCTTCGCTCTCGACCCTGCTAAGTTCCGCGGGCCCCTTGGCGGCGTCGGGCCGGCGCTGTGGTATAACCGTTTCTTGTTCTGGGCTGTGGCGGCCGGGTTCCTGATTACCTTTCCCGTTGTGTATATCCCGACGGTTAATACGGTGGTGTTTAAGCACATGGGGATTACGTGGGAGTGGGGCGTCGTGGTGGGTTGTTTGGCGGTGTATGTCGCGGGCGTGGAGGCTTGGAAGGCGGTCAAGCGCCGGTTTGGGGTGTTTGGGAGTGATAGGTCGGCAGTTGATGGGGGGGGGTGGGGGTGGGCTTAGGTGGTTGCTCTGTAAGCTCTACGGCTGATAGGGCCGTAAGGCTTGTCAGGGCTGTGTGGAAGCTGAGGGAAGGAGGGGAATGCGAAGCAGGTTAAATTGCCCATGATGGTTTAGGGTGGGGGAGGCGGGATTACTGATCTATTTCGGGGATTGGAGATTGGAGATCGGGGTTAGGAGGGGTTTAGGAGGGGTTTACTGTCTCTACTGATCTTTGGTGTCTCTGTTGTTCGTTCCTGTCTCTACCCTCTCTACCTTTCTTTCCGCCGTTGAATCCGGCGAGCAACGTTATTATCGAGTAGGTTGGGTTATGGTCGTGGTCAGAGCTTTTTTTACGTCCTCTAGCGGCAGGTCATTCGTTAGCCCCACCACGTACACCTTCATAAATGAACCACTTATTGTTTGTTGTGAGCTTCCTTCCGTCTCACTGCTGATGCCGTCTCACTCAGCTCTACTTAATCTTATGGTATTTGTCAAACGAGATACGACTTGACTCGTAGAGTGTTTCGAGTTGCTCGTATCGTTCATGGTACGGGGAAAGAAGTCCGTATACACGTAGCCTAAGATCAACATAGTTGGAGATCAACAATTAAGAGACAGGATCCAATTCCACGCGATATAATCTAGATCCTACCCACCAACTGCCCTCCATCCCCTCACCGGATCGTCTACCGCTGCGTCTCCACAAAACCCCCCCCAACACGCAACGGTGAGACGCGGTGAAGGCGGCCGCAACCAAGTCCCACGCCAACCCGCATCAAGGCCCCAAAACCGTCAGAATGCGGGGGTTCCTCGAGGTTCTTTTTTTGGAGCAGTCAGACAGGGGCTGGCTTTCACGGCGCTACTCGCCGGTGTTTACGACCCAGGCGGCCACAGCGATTCGCCGAGATTACTTGCTTCGGTGATAAGAAAGCATAAGGACCATGCAGGTGTGTGTGTATTTAGCTCCACTTAGAAGAACAGCGATCCGAGACTACTGGATTTGGATGGGCATGTTGCGTAACTTGCTGCTACCTGTCGCGTACCACAGCGTGGATCTGATGTAAGCTTGGATGCAAGGGAGGGAGGGATATCCCTCCCCCTCGGAGGGAGAGATATCTCCGAAGAATGGATTGGTGCAGATGTGTCGAGATGGGAGTATATAGAGCTGTGTGGTCCCGCTGGTGAGGGGTTTTTTTTTGGTCTCAGAATTAAGTCAATTCCTCGTTGATCAATCACCAGTACCATTAGCTTCATCTTCACGACTTGCCATAAACCCCTCCTCTCTCACCCCTCACCTCTCACCCCTCACCCACCCATCACCCACCCCTCAATCCCCAGCAATGGCTACCAACGGCACCGACGCCAACGGCAGCGCCAATGGCACCGCCCACGCCGCCGCAGCCCCAACAGACATGCGCGCCTACCGTGCCCCGTCCCTCCTGCAGCCTCACCGCGCGCGCGACGCCCTCCGCGACGCCCACGAGGGTAAGATCCCCCCTCTCCAGGTCTACTTCCTCATGCTCTCCGCCCCCTCGATCATCAAGGTCATCGCCCAGATCGGGTACGATGTGATCCTCATCGACCAGGAGCACTCGCCCATGGACATTGGCGAGATGACCAGGATGGCGCATGATATCCAGTTGGTTAGCGAGGGAAGGACGATGGCTTGGATCAGGTAAGAATCCCCTCTCCCCCGCCTAGGAAGAAAGTGATAGATGGATAGAGCTAACAAGCACCCAGAATCTGCGGCCACGACCACGCCAACATCGGATACGCCCTCGACACCGGAGCTAGCATCATGGTCCCGCAGGTCGAGACCGTCGAGGACGCAAAGCACATCGTCTCCGCCGCCAAATTCGGCAAGAAGATCAACGGCACCCGCTCCGCCCCCCCCGGCCGCTGGCTCCCAGGCGTCTCAGACATCGGCACCAACCCCGACCTCACCCTGTGGGAGAACCTCAACAACCAAGCCGCCATCATCATCCAAGTCGAGTCCAAGGAGGCCGTCGACAACCTGGACGCCATCCTCACCGAGTGCGGCGAGCACATCGACGCCGTCTGGCTCGGCTCGCTCGACTGCCGCGTCTCCATGGGCCTTCCGGGCTTCTGGGGCGAGGAGCCGGAGTTCCTGGCGGTCGTGGAGACGATCAATAGGACGCTCAGGAAGCACGATATGCCGTATGCTGGAGCGGCGATGGGGACGCCTGAGCAGGTGAAGGCGATGGGTGAGGGGAAGGCGTTTACGGCTATCCAGGGAGATGTGTTTTCGCTGCTGGCGGCGGCCGCGGAGAATTTGGGACAGGCGAGGGCGGTGTTGCCGGCGGTGAATATTTCGGCCGCGAATAAGAAGGCGAGGGAGTTGGATGCGAAGTGAGGGGTTGGAGGTGTAATGGGCGCGGGAAGGGGGGGGGTTGGCCTGTGGGTGTGTTAGATATAGACTGATTCCTTCGGGACGGTAGAGAGAAAATATTAGAACGTTGTTAGGCTTGCGGTTTTGTTTTGGGATTAAATGTGATGTGCGCGCCGTCGCATTTTCAACGGCACGCCAGTAGTAACGGGCGCTATTGTTGGCATATTTATAGCGATCTCTTCCGTGCAGTTTGCATACCAAGAAAAGATGCACAGAGAAGTGGGGACCCATCTTCACAGAGGTGAAGAAGACGATCAAGATTGAACCCGTCGACTCTTGTTCGTTACTGAGGATTCCGTGGTGATGTTACGACCGAGCTCTCTTGTCACCGCTCGTCTTTCACCACTTTTGCCTATTGTCACCCTCGTCTGTCACCACGGACACTGCCTCTTCCAATCACACTACCTCTGCCTGTTAGCACCTCCACAACCTCTTCATATCACCACCTCTTCGGCAAGCGCCCTTTGAACCTCGGGATCATCGAGGTGTCTTTGAGCTCGTGTCAAGAGCGATTCGGATGATCGCCTTCAGGCTGGAAACGCTAGAAACTGTATCATACTGCGGTGGTAGGCATTGTCGTAGTGTATTCTGTACGTATTATTGAAAAATTGCTCGTGGTTGATACGGCCGTCTTCTGTGTAATCGAGTAGACAGCTGTTGACGTCGTCCGCATCTTTTGACATGTTCCTCGAGTTATCACATCGCCATTGGAGAATGAATTCCCACTTCTCGTACGGTTGGCTAGATGACCGAACTAAGTTTTCATGAGTCCGATACGTCTGGCACTCAGTAGCTATGTTAATCGACCTCTATGCGAGGACCGACTTGAACGATGGCCTTCTATTCGTTACCTAGAGTCTATTCGCTATCTGCGATCTTCTCATCGCTCTTCCATCTCAACAGCGTGAAGGAATGCTTCTTGAACGTGTATTTCCCCTTTCCATCCCACGCACCCTCCGCTATCCTCACCTCCTCATCCTCGGTGTTAACCACATTCACATTCTCGCCCGTCACCGTACGTGTCTCCACTCCGCCCTCCACCGCACCTCCTATCTTCAAATCCACCTCAACATCCTTATTCTCATCCATATTCACCACCGCCACGCTGACCCAACCATCCTTACCAACCGCAGCGCTAACATCCAACGTATTAATCCCCTCCTCCTGAACCCCCTTTAACCAGGCTGGCTCAGTCTCTCCGGTGTAAACTCCTCCCCTAACATGCGTATGCACGGTCCATCCCCTCATATACCTACTAAACAACTCCAAAATACAGAAAGTCGTCTGCTTCACAATCCCCTTCTCCGTCGTCATAAGCGGCGATATCACATTAACCGACTGCGCAATATTCGCCATGCCCAGATACTTAGCTTGCCTCACAAACACATTGAGCCACACCCCCACCGCCAGCGCATCAGAGAGCGTGTATTTCTCCTCCGCCCCAAGGTTTCCAGGCGCCCGTGTGGGAGACCACACATTCCACTCATCAAAGCAGATAGTGGTACGCGGCTTGGTAGGCGCGATGTTATTCTCAATACGCGCGACGTCGATGAAAGCAGCTGTGGCTTCGATGGCGCGCTCGGCGATGATGGGCGCGCTGACGTTCTTCATGTGGTCGGAGCTCGCGGTGTAGATGTGGATGCTGTGCATGTCTACGTATGGGATGCAGGAACGGAGGACTTTGAAGTCCCAGCTTGAGTAGCCGGTTTCGCCGCAGAGGACGAGGACGAGGGATGGGTCGAGGAGTCTGAGGGCTTTGGCGAAGACGATGGCTTTTTTGGAGTAGTCTTCTGCGTTCAGCTGGCCGACTTGCCAGGGGCCGTACATCTTGAGATTATTAGCGGGTCGTCTAGGTATCAGGATGTGAGAACTCACCTCATTGCCCAGCGCCCAATACTTGACGCCCCATGGCTCCTCTCTGCCATTCTTACGTCTCAGATTGGCATAGTACGTATTACCTTTCCCATTGCAATACTCCACCCACGCCAACGCCTCATCCAATGTGCCCGTACCAAAGTTCAGCGCAAAGTACGGCTCAACAGTCCACTTCCCCACTCCTCCCTCACAGTTCCCCAGCACCGTAAGCCAGTGCAAAAACTCATCCGTGCCGAACTCGTTGGTCTCGACGCCCTCCCAGGCGAGCTCAGGGCGCGTGGGACGCGATTCGCGAGGGCCGATGCCGTCTTGCCAGTGGTAGGTTGCGACGAAGTTGCCGCCGGGGTAGCGGAGGACGGGGATGTCGAGGGTTTGGAGGGACTTGAGGACGTCGGTGCGGTAGCCGTGGGTGTCGGCGGAGGCGTGGCCGGGTTGGTAGATGCCGCCGTAGATGCAGCGGCCCATGTGTCTGGGGATGTCAGTTTGGACAGCTCTCGGTGCTTGGTTTGGGGGTGAGAATCAAGCTGGAATGAGGAGATTTGCGCCGGGCAATAGATAGCACACGGTGAAGCCAGATATTATTACAGGTCGTTGTACAGGATTCACAATGAAGCTCATCACTTACTCTAAAAACCCTCCATATATGTTCTTATCAATCTTCGCGACCCTCCTCGAAGGGTCAACATCGATGACTGGAGTCTCTCCATCTGGGATTCTGGTGAAAGTAGCCATTCTCGCCCTTGTGATTGAATGATTATGGACAATGAAGCTCAAAAGTATATATCGAAGCTGTGAAGCTGTAGATACTGAAAATAAATCCAAATCAAACAGCTGTCATAGTTCCGGCCTCACATACTCCGGACCCCACGCAGTGATGCACGCCCAGAGGCTTTAGTCCTCCCCCACGTATCACAATTTTGTCTGATAAACAACCCACCGGAGCTTGCATTTCCGGCCTAAGTGCCATACGAGCTCATGATAGGTAATTCCATGGCGCCTCCGGCCTCGGTCCATGTCTGACGAGCTTGGGGCGTATCAGGTGTATCATCTAGGCTTGGTTTCACTTGCAAGTTATCACGGAGTCCAATCAATCAAAGCTAGTGGGTTGCTTTTGCACCACAATATTGACAATATTGTGTCCCGCGTTGGTCTCGATGGTGGCACCTGGCACGGCCTTCCCCGCACGATACCTCGCCAAGGCTGTTCGGATTAATGATTGACGGAAATACCTCGGGAGCTGGCTGTACCATGCAGATCCCAAGAGAAGGGATCCCATGGAAGATTTGGCTAAAGTCAGATATACTTACTACTAAGTATGTCTACATGTATGTCTGCGGCTCAGGAAAATTTATGTAGCTATTATTGTGGCGTTTACGTGCTTTTAGGAAAGCTTAATAGTGGGGAGGCTTTCGGAGTATATCAAATAAATTGAGCGGTGATAAAATGAAGAACACAACGACTAAAATTAGAAGGTTATGTAACTGATATATTAAAGGAGGAATTTAAATCCTATTCTATATTTCGCAATAGGCACAGAAAACGTATTGTAATCAGCTATGCTTCTACGCATTGCTCTTGCTGTGTACCAAGAATAAGGAAAGGTCATATTAATCATAGCAGCACAGCCCCAAACCCAGGCACACGAGCCAGTGCCCATCCCACGCCCCAGCTCCCCATTACACTTGCCGCACTGAGCACAGTCGCCTTAACCACAGGCAACGCCTCCCATTCATCAGTCCAAACCTGTGCTGCCACACATACAATTGGGTGCACTACGAAGGCCGCGTATGAGTACCTTCCAATGCTGCCCCATGACCTATTCAACCACTTTGAAGTTTTAAAGAGCCTGAGGATAGTGGTGCCGAGGAGGTAGCCAGTCGTTTCATTCCATACTGCGTAAGTGAGAGCTGGAAAGGAGGATCCTCCAAGTATGGCATTGGCGCTGAAGGGTCGCAGCTTGTTGAGACGGAGTCCAAGTAAGGCCGTGGATGAGACAAGGGTACCTGCCAGGAGGACGTTGCGGGTGGTCTTCGTAATGGGTGGAGTAGGAGGCGATTCGAGGGAGGCACCTAGAACATAAGATGCCACATATTGTGGTAGGTAGACTAGTTTCAAATTGAGAAGTGTGATCTTTGCCCCAGTCGGGTTGGCCAAGCGGGTTAAACAGGCGGCCCCGATATCAAGTATAAAACTTGGGAGAGTAGTGGACTGAGCCAGGAATGTAGGAATAGACGGGCATAGAGCGGCCACAGAATCGAAAATAAGTAGCAAGGCCGAAAACCACATTGTTCCCTTAACGCCATCTAGCGCTTTCCAGTAGTCTGTCAGAATCTCCCACCTAAGAACTTCTTTGTTGTATAGCTTCAATATGGCAATCTGCGCAGGGGCCGCAAGCAGCGTGTAAACTACTAGTGGCACACCCAACTTCAAGAACTTCGTCTTTAGAAACGACTTGGCACCTTTCCTTTTCAGCGCCTTGTTGGAGAAATATCCAGAGAGGAAGAAGAACGATCCCATGAAGTAACTCTGGTTAAGGGCGTTAAATGCCGAGAGAGTTGGAGATGACCCGGGCGGGTGGAGCTTAGAGCGGTAGAACCAGATTCCAAGACCGCCATATGGCGAGGAAACGTGGTGGCATATTACAAGGGCGGTTAAGTAAGTACGGAAGTTATCGAGATAGTAGAGCCTCTCAGTTTTGTTTTGCGAGACCAGTTTTGATTGTGTTGGAGCCATATTGAGACGGTAAATAGTATATCAGAGCAAGAAAGCTCGCAAGATGATGAGTCTTCTGTGACTGTATTTAGACGCGGGTTCCTTCCTTCCTGTTCATGTACAGAATATTACGGCGAGTACCATGCGCTGAGTGTGAAATGAAGGCTTGGAAGTAATGAGTATCTATGAGATGCGTATGAGTGTTTCATCAAGACGTTTGACAGCTGTGACATGCCTCGGAGCTTGGATCTCCGCCTTTGGGGAGGTTCCGGAGGCGGCCGCGTGTACCGAGGGTGGTCATCGCTATTTCGGTCGATCTCTAGCACTGAGCCCCAATCCCCAACCTCCAACCCCATACCCCACACTCACGGCAATACTTTCTCCGGTGGGTTAGAACGACGTTGGCGCCCGGCAGGGTTCAAGGTTACGATTGATATCGCATCGCTATTGATGGAAGTTACTGGTTCCAGATGGCTCGATTGGCCCCGGAGTTCTCTGGTGCAGCACGGCATGGGAGCAGGCATGGGAGCAGGCATGAGAGTCATGGGAGCCATGGAAGCTATGGCAGTTGTTGCAGGCATGTGTGAAGAATAATCGGAGGCGCATGGCCTACCCGGGGGGTCAGAGCTCGTGCCCGCTGTTGCTCATAAGTGCAGAGCTCTCCTTCAATAATTTTCTACCACTGCGAGAGCGCGGCTTTATCAGCGTTTTCACAGAATACAGCAACGATGGCGCTTCCTCCCAAGGTTTACCAGGTGAGCTGAGACCCGAAATTCAGAGAAGGGCTACTGGAATATAGGACTGACATTACAGTTCCTCGTGGGTGTGTTTGTGTCGTTAGGCTCTATCACCTTCGGATATGATTTGGGTGTCGTCGCGGAAGTCAGTAAGTAAAAATGCTTCTTCACCTTGACCTAAAAGCCCGTTCACTGACTTGTGACAGTTGCTTCCGAAACCTACCAAAGTCGCTTCAAACCTACCGATGCTCAAACGTATGCACTACCCTCCTCCGCGTACCAACCCTCTCTAACACACTCCCAGCGGTGCAGTCGTCTCGCTGTTTACAGCAGGCGCGTTCTTCGGCGCCATGTTCGCCGCTCCCTCCGCAGACTATGTCGGTCGTCGCTGGACCATCGTCATCGGCAGTGTCGTTTTCATTCTAGGCGGAATTCTCCAAACTGCTGCCCAGAATCTCTCCTTCCTTTGGTCGGGCCGCTTCTTTGCCGGTGCCGGTGTCGGCTTCCTTACCATGATCATCCCTCTCTACCAAGCCGAGATTTCGCATCCCTCGATCCGTGGCCGTATCACTGCCCTTCAACAGTTTATGCTGGGAATTGGCTCTTTGATTGCTAGCTGGGTCAGCTACGGAACATTCATTGGCATTAAAAACGAAGGACAGTGGCGTATCCCGCTTGGTCTTCAACTCCTCCCGGCCATTTTCCTCGGAGCACTGATCTTCTTGTTCCCCGAATCGCCGAGATGGTTGATTGATAACGACCGTGCCGAGGAAGGTCTCCAGACATTGGCAAGACTCCATGCTAAGGGCGATGTCAACGATGCATGGGTTCGTGCCGAGTTCGACCAGATCCAGGAGAACATCAGCTTCGAACATGAGCACGAGGCCAAGAGTTACGGCGAGCTCTTCCGCAACCGCTCATGCTTCAGGCGCCTGTTGATTGCAGTTGCGCTACAAGCAAGTGTCCAGATGACCGGTGTCTCTGCCATACAGTACTACTCTGTTACAATCTACGGGCAGATCGGCATTTCTCCTGACGCTGCGCTTCGCTACCAGGCTATTAACAGTGTGATCGCCTTGATTGCGCAGGCCCTCTGCATCCTACTTATTGACCGTTTCGGACGTCGCTGGACGCTGATCTATGGTAACTTGGCGAACATGGTGACGTTCGTTGTCGCTACTGCTCTTCTTGGTAAGTTCATCAGGCAAGTATTCAGGTCAGCGCTAACCTAAGCAGCAAACTTCCCTCCCGGAGAGACCACAAATATCGGAGCCTCATGGGGATTCATCATCGTGACCTGGGTGTACAACTTCTCCTTCTCAGCCACCTGCGGTCCTCTCTCCTGGATCATTCCCGCCGAGATCTTCGACACTCGCACGCGCGCCAAGGGTGTCTCACTTGCCACCATGATGTCGTTCGCATTCAACACGCTGATCGGGCAAGTCACCCCCATCGCAATGACGGCCATCAAGTGGCGATTTTACCTCGTCTTCGTCATCTGTAACTTCACAAACGCCCTCTTCTTCTGGGCCATCCTGCCTGAGACCAAGAAGATCCCGCTTGAGGAGATGAACTACCTCTTCACCAATGCACCGATATTCGTCCCTGGCACCGATAAGTCGCAGTACCAGGCCGATTATAATGCGGATTTGGAGTCAAGGGCGAGAGCGTTCGAGGAGAAGGGTGCGGCGGAGGCGGAGCGTGATGAGGTTGCGGATAAGAAGGCGTAGGCAGCGAGGAGATGGTGTTTGTTACTATGTAGCTCTGGCCTACGGCGGGTTGGATATGGTAAAAGAGCTGATTCTCAGATGTAACTCTCATATACAATTTGCAGGATTGCGATATATATACCAATCTTGGAGCGCTATATTTAGTGAATAGAGCAGCCACAGTAGTTATAGGCCAACTACCAAAGACTATGAACGTTTCATATATAGCCTGGACATGTCCCATTACTAGAATATGTTAGCGTCTCTGAAAGTTCTTTTATTACTTAAAAGTGAGGTTTTTAGATAAATTGGTGATGCTCACCGGAACCTCAACACCGGATAAACCACCACAGCCAAATCCGCGTCAATAACTAGACTAAAATCCGGCATCGACCGATCGCTTACCCGCGGCATAATTACTCTGAACTTATAAACGCGATACTGTGTCCCTCGCGATCGAAATTGCAATCAACGAGAGATTAACTCACGCCTTAGGCGCATTAGAACATACTGTATAAGTGGAACCTGTGCCAAAATGACAACCACGCAAGATATTTCGATGGGCTTGCCCATTATCGACCTCGACATCTTCCTCAACGGGTCACAGGACGCAACCGACGTGCAAGCAGAATGTAAGAAAGCCGCACAGGCCTTGATAACTTACGGCGCGCTCTTGCTGCACGACTCGCGCGTGTCCGAGGAGGACAATATCACCTTCTTAGACCTGCTGGAGGACTACTTCGCACAGCCCGAGGCCGAACTCAAGAAGGACGAACGGCCGGAGCTAGGTTACCAGATTGGCGTCACGCTTGAGAATACTGAGAAGCCAAAGTGCGCGGTGGACGAGCCATGCTTACGTATCATCGAGAAGCTAGACCCGGCTGAACGGCCGCTTGACATTACAGCGCATTCGCCCGATCCCAAGTGTCGTTTCTTCTGGAGAATGTCTGCTGGCCCACCGCCGTATGAGACGAAGTTTCCCAGCCTAAATGCAGCTAATATCGTACCCGAGGCGCCGCACATTCGAGAGCAATGGCCTGGGGTGATGGATAAGTGGGGTTCGTCTATGAAGAACGCGTAGGTCACATCTCATCGCATGCAAGAACTCGATCACTAAGTCTCTCACGTTATAGAGTCGAAGGTCTTTCTGAAATGACCGCTGTTGGTCTAGGCTTACCAGCATCAACATTCAAGGAGTCGGGCACATACGGGTGAGTTTCAGACACCCTCTTCTCCCTCCAGCAATTTCTTTCTTAGCCATCTAACCATCTTATAGACCGCATCTCCTCGCCCCAACATCATCTGATCTATCCAAGTACGGAACCAAAGACACCATCCTTGCCGGCTTCCACACGGACCTTAACTTCCTTACTATCCACGGTCGCTCCCGCTACCCAGGGCTTCACATATGGGCGCGCAACACCGGCAAGCGCATCCCCGTCAAGATCCCGCCCGGAAACTATCTGCTGGTGCAGGCTGGCAAGCAGTTAGAGCACATCACCGGCGGGCTGATTAAGGCGGGATTTCACGAGGTGGTTGTGAATGAGCAGACGATAGACGTCATCGAGCGTCGCAAGGTAGAGGTTCCAGAGCGGCCGCTCGTGCGCATCTCGTCGACATTCTTTTGGCATCTGAACTCCGACTTCGACCTGGCCCCGATCCTTAGCCTAGCAGAAGAGTCGAAGAAGGCGAGGGCAGAACAGTTCAATTTGGGGAAGGACGAGGGCGAGGAGGTTGTTTATCCGCCTATGAAGGTTGGGCAGCTAGTGCAAAAGTAAGTGACAGTGATACATGCGTTAACAAGGGAGAATTCACTAACTAAATTGTTTTATAGTGAGTTGCAGCATATTGAGCTGATGGTATGAGCTAATATGCGGACTCGAGGGGTGTTATCTAAATAAAATGTATTTAGCAGAACACAGCTACTCTTGTAATAACCAATGGCAGATATGACGTTTCGTTCTCAAACTTGAATAGTCAGGATACCAACGACAGAGACTGAGCATATATATACTACAGAGTGATTGAGTCTCTATATTGTACTCTATAGGAGGTTGCTGAAAATGTGTAAAGCGTAGGCCCAAGGGTCTCACGGGAGTCCAGGGAACCAGGTCAGGAGGCAGGANNGTCCTCCACTGAGGCTCCAGCCCCTGATATATCTTCCCATACCGTGAACCCTAATAACCGGGCTATACCCGAATGGCAGCTCCACCGTAGGGCTGCCTTCGGCGTGGCGCCTCACGTGATGGCACGTGAGGTCCGCCTTACAAAATGGCAGCTTTCGTTGCTGTTTTACGCAGCTCGCTCGCCCACTTTTGAAAACTCCCGCACCCAAATTTAATCGCTAGACACTCATTTGTGCCTACGGAATCCAATTATGCAGGTTATGGCGTCGTTACATGTGTGGGTTTTGATAAGATAACGCCTAAGACCATGATTTATCTTTTGAGAATATGATCATTCCTTTGAGACCATGGGCTTTTCGTGCCACTATGGTCCCTTTCTTGGGACCATCGCACGTACAATATCTTCAAATCTACTGCAGATCAGTGCCGTAACCAGACAGGAACGAGAACCCCGACTGCAGCGTCGGGGTGCGAGCAACCCTAATACGGCCCTGCCCGTTGAGTTTACGCTTGACTCAGGCAGCTCCGGGACAACGACTTCGAATCGTCTAGCCTCTCAGCGAGGCAGAAATTAACTTAAAGGTAGCTATATCTCCTACATTCCAATAGATTTGAAACGCAAACAGTCGGACTCTAACAAAGTTACCACATACCATTTTACCTTCATCAAAGTCCTATTCGTGAATATGAAGGCTTCGTCTGTCCTCCTGCTAGCATTACTAACTAGGTTTGGAGCTGCAAACCCTAGGGCAATCCCATCGCCAACCGAAACCGTAAGTTAACGCAAACTCTAGTTACTAACACAGTATAACCTACAGCCTTTCTGTGTCGGCTCCCATCGCGGCTGTTTAGACAATGATCAGTGTTGCAAAGGCTTTTACTGCAGAGGCTCGAGAGAAGGTAGCAACATCTGCTTGGCACCAGGAGACAATGGAGATGGTCCTGACTGTAAAAACGTCGGCGAGCCCTGCCGAGACATCAACAACTGTCGTCCAGACAAAGGCCTTTCCTGCGACTTTTCGACACAGGTAGGCTTGCATGGTGATGGAAAATGCACCGTATGGGAGCCCACGCCAGAGGAGCCAAAACCATGTAGGGGTATCGGCGTTAACTGTCTGGTTGATTTCGATTGTTGTAGTCAGGTCTGTGATCGGCCGGCAGGTGGAAAAAACGGGGATCATCCAGTTTGCTCTGGAAAAAGAGAGTGCCGAAAGGAAGGAGGAAATTGTTCAAGAAAATACAGCTGTTGTCCTGGCTTCCATTGCAATTCTAGGGATACTTGTCAGAGGACGTGTGGTAGCATATTTTATCGTTGTTAATAGCTGTTACCGGTGTGTTCACAGAACGAGGATAGTTTAGACTAATATTGCTTATCTTCTATTATTTGCGTCCTATTTATATCTGCCTTGAACACCAAGAATAGACAAGGATATTCAAGCTTATGTTTGCTAGAGGTTGGCAAGTGGGACAGAGAAATCGCTACTAGCTACTCGCACTATATCGCTAAAGCGACCAACATCTTCTGCTGTTGTTGCAAAGCTTGTAACAAAGCGGCAAAGCTGCTCATCATCTGTCATTTTAAGGTCTGACGGGGCAGGCCAGTCGTAGAACTCCACGCCCCTGGCCCTTATATTGGCGATAGTTTTCTTATTGAGAACCACAAAGACTTCGTTAGACTCTGGCCTTGATAGTAGTCGAGAGGAATGCAACCCAGAAAAGATGTTAGCAAGTTCCGTTGCCATTCCATTGGCTTGCCGGGCAAGATCGAGCCATAATCCATCCGCAAAATATGCTTGAAACTGGGCAGAGATGAAGCGCGACTTTGAGAAACACTGAGCTGCACGCTTGCGGACAAACGGAAACCCAGAGGCCTTTTTAGGGTCAAAAAGCACAACTGCCTCCGCACACCAGCAGCCGTTCTTAGTGGCACCGAACGATAGCATATCGACACCGCGCTTCCAGGTCATCTCTGCCGGGGTACAGCCTAGCGATACGAGGGCATTGGCAAAGCGTGCGCCGTCCATGTGAAGTGGAATATTGAAGTCCTTTGCCACAGCTGCAATAGCGTCGATTTCCGCGAGAGAGTACACTGTGCCAGCTTCAGTCGCCTGTGTCACGGAGATGGTGCTCGGACAACCACGGCGAACATCATTCTCAGCTGATCGCTCGACTATCCGACGCAAAAGCTTAGAATCCATCTTCCCATCTGGGCCATCGACAGTCGCGATGCGCAGCTGGCCAGAGAGGTATTCAGGCGCACCGCACTCATCGGCGATAATGTGTGCCTCGCGGTGTGCAAAGACTACACCGCCAGGCTTGGATTCCAAGGTTAGGGCTAGGCAGTTGGATGCAGTGCCTGTTGCAACGAAGAAGACGGCAACTTCGCACTCGAATATCTCGTTGAAGAGCCGCTCAAGCTCGCTGTCAAGTTCAGATGTGCCATATGCCGGGGCATATCCGCCACCTTCTTGAGCAAGTCTGGCTGAGATGGCTGGGTGTACGCCAGCCCAGTTGTCTGACGCGAAATACATAGTAAATGTGATTGCAGATTGGTCGTTACTTCCTAATCTGAACCGAACTATTAAGGTATTAGAATGGCTATGGCGTTGTGGAAAATGGGCAGGGATGCGTTGCGTATTACATTTGCACTTAGGGTCGTACTTACAGCTCTTATAGCTCGTTAATAATATGGGCTCATAATGACTCTCTGGATTTAGGATTTCTATAAGATAAGGGTATGTAGGGTTTAGTGCCATGCCCAAGCACGAATTCACTGTTATCGCTTTCCGCTTTCCGCTTTTAGCACCTCTCCACTCGGGAGCAAGCGGGGCAACGTTACGAACACAAAGATTAGTTATGTACAGTAAACAACTCACCCTTCTGCAATCGGCACTCAGATACGTTGAAGTAGGGGTTGAAGAGAGTGGGTGCGTACTCCGTAAAGCAGAACGAGTAGGTGTAGCGCTGGGCCCTATCAAGGATCAACAAAGGTTCTTCTTAGTAAAGGTATCAAATATTACGTTATACGTCTAGAACTTCTCAACGTATTTCGGTTATACAAGGCATAAGGAAACGTTGGACGAAGTTTTCCAGTCCACGTGGTAAACCTAGAGAGATTCCGCCCAACAGTCAATACGCCGAATGTCATAGCGAGAGCAAAAGGAAATGGCTGGTGAGGTCACACGAGCCATGAAGAGTATCTCAGCACTATACCCCGCGCCAATGCCAACAATCGAGTATAGTTGGCGCACCCGTGAGCTGTGGCATAGAAAAAATGGGAGCGTAGGCGCGATAGGACGAACCTAGCAAAAGGCGGCAATATTATAATAGCGATTAGAAGGGAATGTGAGTGCTGAAGAAGATCACGACATTAAGAATGGCTATGATCGTCTCGGCATTCGTAAACTTTGTCTACCCTTGTTGCTTCAAGCTTTAAAGCGCCGTGAGCTAAAGCACCCTTACCCCTATTTTGGTCACTTGGAACTACCTCGATTAAGATGGTAAGCGTTGTGTTGCACTGTACAGGGGGAGCTCTTCTTTCGCGGTTTCAATTTTCCGCGCCGACGCATTGATTGTGCGTTCTCCAATCAGGCTGACAAGGCAAGGCATCATGGGCTTGCACATGCACACAATTTCTTCAACTCGGATCTGCATAATTGGTGAAGGTTGCTATATAAATCTGATTGTTGATATTTATGAATTTCTAGAACCGCCCGCCAACTGGAACCACCAACTGAAACCACCAACTGAAACCGCCAAGTGCTTAAACGTTCAGTGTCCACTTGCGGTAACGGGTCGGTAGTCTTGTCCCACAATGGCAGAGCCGAATCAGGTTTCAAAGATCTGGGAGGCTGCCATTCGTCGATACGAAGACGTCACGAATAAAAAGTTGGATGGTCCTTCTGTTAGAAGCTTGACAACTGTGAACGAGCTACGAGACGCCATAGAAGACCAAAACAAAGTATTTGCTGACTTTAGACAAAAACGCCATAGCTTGTTCGCCGCCTTATCAGCAGCTATGCGTCAGATCGAACTGGTGGGTGCTGCAGCAGGTGAAGCCGGCGCAATGGTCTTTCCACCTAGTATTTTTGTGTTTGCAGCGGTCCAATACCTTATAGGGGCAGCGAAAGGAGTCTCGGAAAAGTACGATGCGATCGTGGAAGTACTGGAGGCGTTGAAGGTGAAATATCTATTACTCTATAATTTTCATAAGCCAACAGCCGACCACTAATACAACCGATGCAGGACTTCACAGTCCGCCTTGAGACTTATGCACACCATTTAATGTCTCGAGGGCTCGGGGGTAAAATGGCTGAAATCTTGGCTGTCATATTAGAGATCCTCGCGATATCACAAAAGGAGATGAAGCGTGGGAGACTCGTCTCTTTCGGCAAGAGCCTTATCGGGGCAACGGATGAAGGCAAAGAGGCCATGCAAAAACTAGGCAAGCTGTTCGATAGCGAGAAGGGCATTGTTGGCGCTGAAACCCTATCTGAAGTGAAGAGCATAGCGATCGCGGTGGACAAGCTCCACATTGACGTATCTACTCTAGTCAATTCACAATCTACGCATGCAACTCAGGATCAAAACCCCCTACGAAAGATTAGGGCTATACTTGACCCATCTGGCCGCCCTGATGAAATGTATCACACTTTTAAGCGCAAATGAGTTTCCAAAACTGGAGCCTGGATTAGAAACGAACCCAACTTCAAAGCATGGATGGGGGGTGAAAAGCCTATCCTCTGGATATCAGGCAACCCAGGGGCAGGAAAGTCATATATTGCAACTAATGTCATCACGGATCTTTTTGCTGCATACCCAAAGAGACATGAAGACACATCCACAGTCTCGATCGGGTACTTCTTCTTTAAAGATGACAATCCTCGCACGCGTTCCTTTCAGCAAGGCCTACGAGACATTGCTTATATGATTAGCCAGATTGATCAGGCATATGAGAAGCATATCCTAGCGACTTGTGACACACCCGACGATGTTTCAAGTCTATATAAAGTATGACAAAAACTGTTTATTTCCTTCTTTAAGGACAATGACACTACGAAGCCTCCAAAAAGAAAAATATTCATTGTTCTTGATGGGCTCGACGAGGCTTTTCAGGAAGAACGCGCCGAATTCCTCAAACTGGCTAAGGATATTGGCCAGTCCAGTCAAATACAACTGGTTATGTTTGGGCGCTTGCAAGTGATGGACGATATAGAGCAATATTTGGACATGCCGGATGTGCCAACAATACATGTTACTGCGGAAACTAACTCACAGGATATTAGACGGTACATACGGAGCACTATCTCTAAAGCTGTGTATTTGAAGAAATCTTCGAGGCAGCTATTAAATGAAATCATTACTCAACTCTCTAAGAAAGCCCAAGGCATGGTAAGAGGCTACATTATACTTTGCTGAAGCTAGACGTTTGGCTAACTTAGTGACATTGATAGTTCACCTGGGTGAATTTAATATTCACCGACATCTTGAAAATGCGTGGGGAGGGAGTTATACGCAAAGCTCTTCAAGAAGCCCCTCGTGGGCTACCCAAAATGATCCGGCATGTACTCGAAGGGTGCTCAATCTCTCTTAGAGAATCCCCTGATGTGTTGCATGACTTTAACGAGATCCTAATATGGGTGGCCGTTACAGCTCGACCATTGAAGCTAGCGGAGATCAACAGCGTGCTGAAATGGAGATCTGACATTGGAGAGGGCATGATTGGGCTTGAGAGGTCACTTCGCACCCAATTTGCATCATTCTTTACACTAACAAGACAGGATGGACTTAGTACAGCTGATCTCCAGAAACTTCAGCACGGTGCAGAGACTTTGGGCACAGACGAGGATGGAAAATTATGTTCTCAAAGCGCTTCCGAGGACGAAGACTGGGATGAGGCTGAAGATGAATCGGACTCTGACCCACTTACAACGGAGGTTACGTTTAGCCACGCCTCATTTGGCGATTTTTTACATGATGAAAACGAAGGCCCAGTCTCAGGCGGACAGAACACCTTGCCAGTTGGAGTTGATATCAGAAATGCGAGTATTAGGGTTTTTTTGTGCGTGTTTAGATATCATGTCTTGCGAGCCAGACAGCCCTAAAGAACCGGTTGCATTGGAGTTGAAGTCAAATGTGGCCTCTGTTTGGCTGGAATTGCTCCGAAAGATTGATATTACTAAAACGAGCGAAGAGGATAAGAAGGCCATTGCCCACGGCCTAATGTCTGTGTTGTCAAATAGCCCAGGCCTTGCGGATGTAAATTGGAACGCCCAACTCACCAGCCGCAACAGCCTTGACCTCCTTAAGCTCTGGCTTGAGAGTTCACCAGACCCGGAAATCAAGGAATTGTGCAGCCTCATAACCGCCGAAAATAACGTCGATCTTCTTAGCAATGTTATTCGTCGAATTGGCAAACGATGGCTTGCGACAAGCAATGGAGACTGGCTGTCAGATGCCAGAGCAGTAGCGGGTTTTATGGCCTTTCGAAGCGGCGAGGAGCCGAAACCAGGTTTAGTCTCCAATGAGACTATTTTGAAATGTGCAAATTGGCTTTCGCTAGACCAGGACGCCCTTTGGCACCTTCGATTAGGTGCTACGCTTCGGGACTTTAGACATTATACTCAAGCATTGGGGCACTTCGAAACATCGGGTTCCCTCGCCTCAAAAGAAGAGCAGTGGCCTATCCGACATAGCAAATCGTGGTTGTACATAGAGATGTGCAAGTATGATACAGAGGCGGAGCTTGATGTTGAGATGTACCAAGAGCTTGAAGCATTGCACAAGGAACAGGATGTGAAAGAGTCCAAGAAATGGGGTATCGATTTACACAAAGTCTGTCATCGCCTTGCGATTTGCTACCGGGAGCTCAAAAACGAGGATCAGGAGATTGACTACCTTGAAAAGGCAACGTCTTATGACATGCGGTGCTACCTCTGCCTCAGAAAATTGATTACCCTACTCTGGTTTCGTCAAAACTTCGGCAGCATTATAGGCAAACTCACTAGAATGGACGTGCAGCTTCCCGATGAAGAGTACACGGGCTTGACAGAGGTCCTTCTAACCGGAATATGGACCCAGGACGAAGAGGACTTCAAATACATTGCGGTGGCGGCCCTCTATTCCCAGAAGTTGGACTGGCTTCTAATGGCCTATAATACCGCCATACAAACCGCGAAGAAGGAGCACAAAACTGTTGTCGCTGTGAGTTTGGAGCTTACCATAGCAGTTATATACGACAAAGGTATAAATCGACACGACGAAGGCGCCGAGATCTATAAGCGCATCCTCGACATCTATGGGGATACCCGTATTGACTTGATGCTAGTGCGGTCTATGGTGAATGCGAAATGTTATCTTGGCTCTTACCTAATTTGGAAGGCCATCGAGGACGACGGACCTCTCTCAGAAGCGGGTCAAGAATATGGACGCCAGCTCGAAGATTTAGTCCAGCGAAAACTACGCCTGATGGTCGACGACAATGTGCCTAGTTATGCGGACCGTGAGCTTGACATGGACCTTTATGAGAAAAACCTCATAAAAAGCTCCATGGCATTCATGGGACACAGTGTCTGCTACTTGTACCTGGGCATATATTACAAGCTAGTAGGTCGGGTGGAGGATGCCATGACTCAATATGCAGAGGTACTCAGAGGCTGTCTAGAAATACTTGACAATGACGACACTGCCGATGATTTTGCTGCGTTTTCAGTTCTTTTCCAAGTGGTAGCGTCAGCTATTGGACCAGAGGAGGCTGTTGACATCTTCTATCTGTCATGGGCTAATAGGGCAATACTCGCTCAGTTGTGGGCTAAGAGGACTGACATAATAACTACGGAGCATGAGGGAAGCAAGAGCACACTACAGACTCGGCTAGCCCCCTCTAACAACATGTCGAGGGCGGAGAGCGAAAAGGACGAGAAAAAGATCGAGGAGAGCTCAATCTCTTCCCAGACACTATCTTGGACTATTAAGGAGGTTGAATGTCTTGGGTGCTGGAACGACTTCAAGCCGGGACAATGGGAAAGCATTATGTATGCTACCACTGCATGTATGGGTTCTGCGTAGATTGCTACACTAAACTGCGGAACAAAACGTACCAAGGCCCCGTCTGCTCAACACGACATGACTGGTATGAGATTCCAGCACCATCGGAGGAACTAATGAAGAATTGGCAGATGGGGAAGCTGTTCTGTAAGTTATTACTCTAAATGGCTTCTTTTTAAAGTTTGTTTTACGTTGTCGTGGGATATATCTCTGTTTCTTTGCGGCTGCTCTGGAAATGATGCCCCGATTCACTCATAGGAGAACAATTACTAATACAATATGTGGCAGTGCGTGGTGAATGGATGGATATGGATGTTTGGAAGGATAGCCTGCGGAAAAGGTTCTTGGAGAAATGAACAAATAGACAATAGAACAGATAGACAATATTGATTTCCTTCGAATCTAAACCTGCACTATTCCTGCATTCGCTAATAACACGTTAACTCCTTTCCCATCAATTCCCGTTTCACCCTGGAAGCATCTCTAGTCTGGTTGATGTTCATACGTGCATAGGGTTCATCTCCGAGCCCCCTTCCTCAACCGAGCTGCCATATGCCGTCTTATCTGACACCTTCGACTTGACAGAACCCCCAAACCCATCCATTACAGCCCCAGGATGGAACACCAATAACAACAGCACCGCAACCACGATCAGTATTCCCTCAAACACTAAAAACGTGTTCTCATCCTTCATAAGCTTGCCATCGTAGCCACCGGCCATCTCGGCGACTCTGTAAATCGAACGGATGAGAATCAACAATGTTGCCGAGCCCAACGACCATAGGTACGCTGTCCACTTCTTACACTGCACCAGCGAGGCATTTTGGAGATCGTTGCTGATTTTGTGTGATGCGTGGGTGCGCCACAGGAACTCGAGGAAGAGGAATCCGAAGATAGCAATCGTCGCGACCTGGAACGATAGACCACCAAGCATGATATTAATACCCCGTTGCCGTCCAACATCGTCGTTTGCGGTGGATGTGATAGCTCCACCTGTACCCTGGAGGGCAAGAGAGATCACGTCGCATGTCAGGAATATGGGGGTGTACCATGCCGGTCGTAGCCTGGACATTTCCGGTCCGCAGGTAACCACGATGCGACCCAAGCAAATATAGATGGCGGCGCAGAACAAGACAGGGGCACATGTGAGAACCACAATTTGTAAGAGGTAGTAATCATCTAGAAAGGGGTTGCCGTGGGCAAGGATACGGCCCACGTAGCCTGCAAGCTCAAGAGCGAGGCCGATTAGGATGGATATCAGGTAGGTCCAGGTCTTGTAGCGCCAGCCGGAGATTATGTGGCCAACGGTGAGGAGGCCGAAGAGGACTAGTGGGGCGATTGCCATGGCGAGGTTAGGCTGGTATCTGAAGATCGACTGGGAGAGCGGGCAGGTGTCGAGGGTGCAGAGAGATGGGTCCATGGGTTGGTTGGGGAACCTGTCGGATTCGGAAGCCATTATGGTGGCTTGTTCGGTTTCGGAGAGTTTCAAAAGGGGTATTGGGAAGGACGTTGCCTCTATGTATCCGGATACAGCGAGTGAGGAAAATGTAATGCAGCTTTCAAACTTGCAAGAGAGAATGAGTTGAGATGAGTGTTGGAATTAAAGCCTACCTCCGTCGTCTTCCTCTCGAGTTCTTATACTTTGACAGCTAAAGCACGCTCCATTACCAAATGGCGCTAATATCTCACTCTAAAATAATAAAACGCAGCAATTCCATTCACAGCCAATGGAAATAAAATAAACATTGCATGTAATCACATTGTGGAGAGAAATGGCCAGCCACGGTGCGTATTGAGCCGATTGCGTCGCAATCACCAACACTGCCGGGGTGCGTGGCGGCCCCCCAAAGAAACGTCAACAACTGATTTGGGAAAGACACGGTAGGGGGCAAAGCTTCAACAGATTTATCCAGTAGAAAGCACAACTATGCCATTGGTAGATAGGCTGGTATTTTTGGGGGTTTGGGGTTGGGGAATTGAAGGTAGGGCTGAAACAGGGAGCCGTCAATCACGGCCTTAACAAATGTGGGGAGCGGTTATCAAAACACAGCTTGGCGCTCCCGTAACATTCCCGTTTGGGTCAAACTGTACTATGTAAGAAATTAGCGTTATGGCCGCAACTTTGATTTATGGCTTAATCGGGGGTGGAAGCGGGTTGCGTCAACTCGCTTAAAAGTGGAAGCGGGTTGCGTCAACTCAACTTGCATATGTTCACCGCTACTCCCTACCAAAACCTTCAGCATTCCCCCCCATAGTATTTTATATAGTAATTAAATGTAAATCATTCAATGGAAGGGTCTCCTCTATCAAATGCCTGTAAATGGCTAGCTGAAAACCCCTCTGAATCTGCAAGCGTTGCAAGTCGGATCTTCAAGATCCTAAGGTCGACTATAGCTTCAAAAATCGCCCGAACCAAAAGTCGAGCCCGAGCCCAAGCCCAAGCCCAAGCAGCCCCGACTATAGGGGGTCAGAATAGGGTGCTCACTATAGCTCAAACCGAAGCCCTAAAGAAATGGATTTTAGAGCAGTATTACCTAGGATTAGGGGCTAATCGGCATATGGTTTACAGGGCTGTATGCCACCTATGGAGCCCACTGCCTCCACCGTCATAAAGCTGGCTTGCGAAATATATACGGAATGAGCTTACGGATTTCCACTTTATTACTACAAAGCCTATTGCTCAACAGCGTACGCAAGCTCAGAAGGAGCCTACTATTATTAAGTGGTTTGAAAAGTACATAGAAATGATACTACAGCGTGGTATAAAGCCAGAGTCAATCTGGAATATGGACGAAACTGGATTTAGGGTCGGAATTCCAGGGGGTGAGAGAGTTATGGTCCCCCGAGCTATAACGCAGCTCTACACTCCAAGCCCTGAGAATCGTATATCTATTACGGTTATAGAGGCAGTATCTGCCGTTGGACAGAATATTGCACTAGTACTTATTGTACCAGGTAAAATTCATATGGCAGCGTGGTACCCTAAGAACCTTAGTGGGAATGAGCTGATACTGCTCTCGGAGACTGGCTATTCTAATAGCCAGCTTGCTCTACGGTGGCTACAGCACTTCGTGAAGCTCACTGCTCTACACGACCTGGGAAATCCTAAGGTTCTACTGCTCGATTCTCATGTGAGCTATACGACCCCTAAGTTCGTCATTATGGCTGCAAAATATCACATTATTATATTCCCGTTTCCTAGCCACCTCACACACATTTTACAGCCATTAGACGTGGGAATATTCCAGCCTTATAAGCACTGGCATAGGCAGGCTGTGCTCTGTGCCATACGGGAAATGGACCCAAACTATAACCTACCCCAATT